>CM034361.1:18731194-18759494 GCA_019925275.1 Mytilus edulis | reverse complement strand
TTTGACAGGTGTATTATCATTTTGTGACTTGAATATCTGATAAAATTGAGAATGGAAATGGGGAAATTGTGCCAAAGAGACAACAACTCGACCATAGAGCAGACAACAGCAGAAGGTCACCAACAGGTCTTCAATGTAACAAGATTTCCGCACCCGGAGGCGTCCTTCAGCTGGCCCCTAAACCATTGTAAACAAATATATACTAGTTCAGTGATAATGAATGCCATACTAAACTCCAAATTGTACACAAGAAACTAAAAGTTAAAATAATACAAGACTAACAAAGGCCAGAGGCTCCTGACTTGGGACATGTGCAAAAATGCGGCGGGGTTTAACATGCATACATTAATTTATTTCTGGAAATATTTCTAGATAGGATTTATAGAATGTTTTAATCAATGCGCATATTTTGTGTATAATTATCTAAAAGGTAGTGATAATGCTTGAAAGATTTAGAGATCAAGTCAGTAACAGGGTTTTAAATTTTGCAATGCAATCTTTATCCAATAAAAAATATCAATAATTTCTAAATTTTTAGTAATTAAAAATATCTGTCCTTGAACTATCACATTTATTTTCCTTTCATGCTTTTAAGGATCATTCAATTCTTATATTTCATGATATTTTAATTTCAGATTGAGAAACAAACTAAAGGATCATAATGGAGAAAAAAAATCCACCCCCCCACCTTTTTAAAAGAATCACTTCATCTTTTGTCCTCATTAAGCTTTAGATATTACATCATTACATGATGAGGCATGTAAGTTATACTACAGGTGTTTTAACTAAGATGATAGGAATATCAGTGTCAGGTTATCCATTATAGAGAAAGTACATCCTACTTTGTAATTTAATTAGCTTTACAAGATGTCCACACCTGCAAATACATCAACACTTCCATCTTTACTGAAATCTGGTTTAAATGATGTATGATGTATGATGGATATGATCCTACCTGTGTTTAATTCTTATGTAAGAATGTTAAAGTTTTTAAATCTATACTTTAGTTATCGGCAGTCGATTGGGAACCTTTACTTTCTAATTACAATTAAAGACCTTTTACTATAAAATGTGTTAACAATAATGAGGACAGCATGGTAAAGAAATGGCCACAGTATTAATTAGATATTGATTTATCTTTTCAGTGTGATATAAACTCATTAAAGCTCTGGTTTATACACAACAAATTACTACCTAAGCATGAAATATACTTATTCATCATAAGTATCATTTTGCTAAGAAGTTTAGAAAAAAAATAATTAAAAAATATGTACATCGATCTTTCACACTTTTGCAGAGAAGTTTAACTTTTCATGATCACTACCGTACATTTTGGGGAAAAATATATATTTAAAGACATTATGAAGCTTCAAAATTAAAAAAAAACTTGATTATGTTTCATGTGTTTTAAATTATCATATCACATAAATGTACTGCTATATATATTGCATTTTTATCTTGCCATACATGTACACTAATTTACAGATATTTTCATGTATGCAGTTACCTTAATTACAAGACCTCTTATTAAAAGAATGAAAACAAACTTACATGGGAAAGTAGATAGTAACAATTGATTCTTAAAGAACTAATTTAATACAACAAATCATTTTAACAGCTGATAAATAAGAGTTCTATTAACAAATGGGAATGCATAAAATATATAAAAAAAAATATCACAGTTCTACCATATTCACTTATTTGTCATGTGCTCTGTGTTTATTGTTTAGTTAAGTCACTTTCAGGAAAACTTCAGCAACAAACTTGAAATTTTTAAAATCAGCTTGCAATCTGAATGAAATATGATTTGTCGATAACACTTTGTAAATTCGTAATAAATATTAGAGAAATGTGCATACAGGACTTAGTATATATATACATGCACTTATAATGATTTTGATAATATTCAAATTTACAGAAACTTGCTTCATATGAATTTAAATATCATATGGTCAGTTTCAAAACATTGTGAATTGTGATGAACATGATGAATGAACCTGTGTTTGTGATTTAAGATCTAATGGTAAATTTGTATATAATCCTAAAGACAATTGTGTCCACTTATTTCATAGGACAAGCCTTTTAAAAGCACTAACACTTGACAATGGATTCCAGGTGAGGAGAAAATTGATTCCGATGTTTTTTTCAGCCAAATGAGTTAGAATAAAGAAACTATTTCTATGAAAATCTATGCTACTAGAAAGTCCTATGGCTTAACTTTTAATTCTACAGTCTTTATATATGTTATAATGAACTGAAAGTCATACGACCTTGGTTTGTAACATTACTTTCAGGCTTTAAATTTTGTTTCTACAAGCCTACAGAATCCAACTAAAATTTTCCAAAAATTAAGTTTTTTGCTTGCGAAGGAAACTACAAATGTCAAGTTATTATCTTGCATGAACAGGAACTTGTAATACTTTTTATAGTGTTCAGGATAAGGCTCATCACTGAACACTTCATATTGACCATCAAAACGAAGGGGTTTATTTTTATCTCATGTCAACCCACTATAATTGATATAAAAAAGAGGATGTGGGACAAATGTCCACAAGAGACCAAAATGACGCAGACATTAACAACTATAGGTCATTGTACGGTCTTCAACAAATAACAATGAAAAACAATTCAAACAAGAAAACTAACAGCCCTATATTTATATAAAAAATTGAACGAAAAACAAATATATGCCCTTTCCCAATCATCAATTTACTGTCTTCATACTAGAAGACATTTATCATGCTCATAATACTCCCTATGCCTGGGACTGTATATGATCGTATTTTTGAATTTCTTTTTTTTAGAAGAAAACACTAACAAAGATTTTCTATAAAGATTTACCTGTTTGAGTTTATATATCTTAACATATTGATTTTTCAATAGACCTTTTCTAACAGTTTGTCATTTATATTAGAAAAGTTTCATTACGAATATGAAAAGCCTAATATGGTATTCTAGATGAATTAACATTAGTAACAATAATGCAAACTGAATCAATATTTCAATTATAGGATAAATAAAAATGTAAAAGGATACGAAACTCGTACAACTTATCAAATACACCATCGCTCATTAAGCAACAAATAATAATATTGCAAAGCTGATCATTTGCTAATCATAGTAATATCTATGATATCAGTACATGTATATACTATACACTTGTTACATCCCTGAGATATATGTATCAGATTACTTCTTTTATCATCTTTATAGAAAACCCAAATAAACAACAAAATGGTAGACAATTATTAGTCTTTTAACATGTTAGTTTAAGTGTTTAAATCCAATTTTAAATAATTTTTCGAATAAAACAGAATTTCAATAGCAATGCCAATGTCTCATGCTTTGCACATATTTCATGTATTTTATCTGAAAAAGCACCAACAACATGAACTAAAATTAAAAAACTTTTTTTCTCCAATTTTTTACATTTAAATTGTTTGTGTTTTAAGCACTGCTATCATGGCTATTGGGCTATTTCCTAGCAGCCAGTTTTTAGTGATGGATGACACCGGAGTGCCGGAAGAAAACCACTGAACTTTGATAGGAAAACTGACAATCCTAGTCAATTAAGATTGGAGTTGCGTTGTTCAAACTCACAACCTCAGTGTTGACTGGCTAGTGATAACATTAGTTACTACTTAGACCACTTGGCAACCTAGCCCTTCCATATCTTAGAGAAAGAAGGACTTGACAGCAAATGTAATGGTATTTCTAATATATTTAGTTTTAAATATTTCCAAGAGCCATTTATGTATAATTCTTTGAATATTTTTTGATTGGAATAGATTTTCCAAATGGTCGAAGACATTACTTTGATAAAAATTTGATAAAAATCAAGCAAAAATTGAACACAAGAGCTTTCAATGCAATTTTTCATGTAATTAATATATCAAAGGGACATAACTCTATTAAAAGTTAATGACACATGAATGATAGGCACTGATTTTTTAAAATGTTCAAGCCATTGTTCATACTCCAATTTTTTTCCAAATTTTCTGCAATCCTTCTTCAAATGTCCCCTGGATTGCACATATATGCTATCTGTACATGTCAAAGGGGCAAGGGCAATGACTAGAAAACCTTTTTTTTTCTTTCTTTACAGCAGTATACTACCCTCCTTTTAAAGTAGCTTAGTCCTACATAGAGATAGATTGGTTATCTGTTGGGCTAGTCTATTATTAAAGGAGGGTAGTTTACCTAACCTAACAATGACTTCACGGTTCAGCTAATAAGGAAGCTAACCAAAGATATTACCTATAGCTACATACTCACTGAAACCTGCTGTAAAACAAATGTAGGTCATTGTATGGCCCTCAACATAACTTTTCAGTTATGATCATGACTAGCATGACTAGTAAGAGTTAAGTGACTAGTTACATACCTCCATGTCCATCATAGACACCAAAGAAGTGTGTATCTTTATCTCCTGGCATTGACAGTAATTCTGTGTGGGCATCTTCCATATCTCATTAGGTTAAGGAAACAAATAGCACATAGTACATAGTAATAGACACTCAACATAAAAGATTCACCTCCAAAATTGATTTTCTAAACCCTAAACAATCTTTCAGGGTTAGGTCTGCCTACTACCATGACTACAGATCTTTACTTTAAAGTAGGCATTGACAGAGAGGGATACAGTCCATAATTGTACATGCCATACTGGCATACATTTGTTGTACATTTTATAAACCAACTCATTCTCATATATAATAATTACCATTTCAAGTTCACAAGAACTATCAAAAGTCAAGAGTGTGGACAGCCATATATATATATAATGAAATTATATCCAAATATAGTGAAGTACTGTAAAATACTTAACAAAGCTACAAGATATTTTTAGTTCCATGTGGAATTTACTGGCCCCATACATATCGTATAAGGTCACTAGCACACTGTGTAACAAATTTATCTTATTAGTAAGGTAGGATCAATGCATGTGAATTGGGACATATAGTTTTTGGGAACACCCCTTTTTAAAAATGGCTGGATCCTCCTCCGCAGGAGTTCAATAGATTTACTAACATTGCAACATAATTCTGCCAATAAAACATACCTGTGTATCTGCAGACTGCAATACAAGAATGTCATGAATGTATTATACATAAAATTGAGAAAGGAAATGGTGAATATGTCAAAGCGACAACCACCCGACCATAGAGCAAACAACAGCCGAAGGCAACCAATGGGTCTTCAATGTAGCGACAATTCCCGCACCCGTAGGTGTCCTTCAGCTGGCCCCTAAAAATATGCATAATAGTACAGTGATAATGGACGTCATACTAAACTCTGAATTATTCACAAGAAACTAAAATTTAAAATCATACAAGACTAACAAAGGCCAGAGGCTCCTGACTTGGGACAGGCGCAAAATTATGGCGGGGTTAAACATGTTTATGAGATCCAATCCCTCCCCCTATACCTCTAGCCAATGTAGAAAAGTAAAAGAATAACAATACCCACATTAAAATTCAGTTCAAGAGAAGTCCGAGTCCGATGTCAAAAGATGTAACAAAAGAAAATAAATAAAATGACAATAATACATAAATAACAACAGACTACTAGCAGTTAACTGACATGCCAGCTCCAGACCTCAATTAAACTGATTGAAAGATTATGTCTTAATCATATGAATATCAGGTACAATCCCTCCCTTTAGGGGTTTAGTATCATACTATCATAAAATATATGAGAAGAACATAACCCGTGTCATGACAACAACTGTTTTTTTTAGAAATAAATGTGTTTAGTTCCGATGCAAAGACCCTATCGGTGTACATGTAGTCATCACAGTAAAGGATACTTATTCTCCATCCCTGCATACATGAAGAGCCAACTTTAGCAAATGAATTCTGACATGTTGCTGTTAACTTTGTCGTTACAGGTTCAGACAAAGTCTGACCCATTGTTTATCTGAAAAATTAAACAATGTTATTTCATAAGTATAATGAGTCTTTAATGACAATGAAATGTGTGCTGTTAAAAATGAGGAACAAATATGAAGCAAGAAAGTATGTACATTTTGTACAAAACTACAAATGTACGTTGAAATGGAAAAATTCAACGAATACTTTGATCTTTCATAGTCATAATACATGTAGGTCTCAGACATTTTCATAATTTTGCACTGTCAAAAGTAAAAGAACCATGACAACTATGTAATATAATCAAGTGATCTTACATATAGGGTATTTAAAAAAAAAAATTCTTTCCTTTAAACCTCTGATCAGTCTCTTGTATGATAATACATGAATATAAATATATTTGTGATGTTATTATGTTGGATAATGATGTATTATGATCAGTTGGTTCTTACTACAAAAGATGTTATTATGTTGGATAATGATGTATTATGATCAGTTGGTTCTTACTACAAAAGATGTTATTATGTTGGATAATGATGTATTATGATCAGTTGGTTCTTACTACAAAAGATGTTATTATGTTGGATAATGATGTATTATGATCAGTTGGTTCTTACTACAAAAGATGGTAGCAGTGAGCAGTATATGCTCTATACAAAAAATTATGTCCTAAAAAGTGTCTCAAAATGTCAGGAGTGTAACGCTTTCGGTGTGACATTCACAAGAAAGCATGTGCATTCATCATGTTCATTGACGATCTAAAATAAATAAGGGCAGATACCATGGATACAACACCAAACAAAATCGCTCATCTGACATCAAACCTTTATAATGTATATCTTGACTATGATTTCTTGTTTAATTCTTCCATCTATTTACATTTTTATATTTAACAATATAAAGCAAGTAAAATAAGTTTGTGTAAAAAATAAAATGTAAGTACAAGTTAATATGTTGCCAGAAAATGTCTTTGTAAGCAAAAAAACATGTTTATACGCATCTTGCATGGTTTATATTTTTTGGTTAGTGTCATACATGTAGCTCATTTGTAGCTTGGCAAAGGTGCATCCAGATGACACAGCAGTTTTACTACTGGAATACTATATGGTGACCTACAGTCAGGGGTAGTGTACTTGAACAAGTAATTTTTATTTACTTGAAGAGGTAAAAAAAAAATACTTCTATGTATATAAGTAAATAATAATGTTTGGATAATCTCCCCTTAATTTTCTAAAAAATTTGCTTGTATATATATATTTGCTAACAAAAACAATGTTTAGACCTAGTATTTCGTACATCCGGCCGTAATGGCGTGATCACATGTTAGTCACATGTTTCACGTACATGTATGACCGGAAATGAATAGACAAACATATTTTATTAAAAAAAAGGAAATAACTGGACTTCTGTTTCGTGTGAAATGTAACGCATAACGATAACGTCATTTTCTAACTTAATTATTACGAAGAACAGAACTAGAATGTAAATCCTCTCTGATTTACCTGTTTGAACATCTCGCGAGAGTTCATTTTTGCATATTGTTATAAAGAATTCTATTACATCAAAGCAGATTACATCATCTAAAATTTGCGTTACGAAATCGGACTCCAAAGTAACGCAACTGTTCTTACACCTGCTACAGAAATACTTCTAATTCTCAGCATTTTCTTCAGACTATTCTTATTGGTCGATGTTCTTTATTATTTGAAAGCAAAAGTAACGAATCTGCCGGTGACGATTATCTATAAATCAGTCAGCATTATGCACTTCGGAAGCGGAAAGTAACGCGAGAAACAACACAAAAATACGGTCGTATAATCTTTGGAATTTGTTAATTTCAATTTTTTTTCTAGGGAAGAGTAGCATACACTTGTATGTTGATAAAAATAAAGGCTTCTTTAGATGTAGTTACGACTTTTCTTACAGTAAAACACATTTTTATCACTTTTCTATAGTTATAGGAAACGAGCCCAATAGCAAATTATGGTTCATATATATATATAAGTAATTTTTGTTTTACAATCCCACAAAAGTTCTCAAGTTTGAAATGTAAAAAAATGCCTTTAATGATTTTTCCCAAGTTGACTCATTACTTTTTATTAGAGTTCAATGTTTCATCTCATTAATTCAACAAGGAAACTGATTGAGCAAAGATCTTAAGTATTTGGGCAAGGCCTTCAAAATTTGCTCCTTGAGACCAGTGTTCTGAAGATAACATTAAACTACACTTAAAATGATTAGTATTTTAGACATCTGCAAAGGGCAGACAATTTAAAATGCTACAAGATCAAAGAAATCCTAAGAATTTAAGAAAAGAAGATAGGATGACATGTTCACTTTTATACAAAAAAAATAATACAATGTAAGTAAAAAAATCTGAATGTCTAAGGGACAGAACTGAGTTATTTTTGTTTACCTATACAAGTAAATAAAATAACACAACTATTAAAATTTACTTCTTCAAGGATATAAAAATTACTTGTGCAAGTAGGACCCCTGACTGAACTAAAGTTGTTAATTAATGTGTCATTTGGTCTCTTGTAGAGAGTTGTCTCATCAGTTGAGGACTTACTTAAATAAGTCATTTTCTAAATCTGACACTAATTCAAGTAATATTATGTCCAGAAAGGTTGGGAGTAAGAGTTGTCTTTCTTTAATGATTGCCTACATTGTATTTTTAAAAGTAGTACAAATTATAACAATCACTAGAATAAGTGATTTAATCTTATTGTATCTTTAAATATAGAATACTTAATGTTCCAGCGACTAATATGTTGCTAAAATTATCAGAACCAACATATGTGCTGATAGGATGACCAGGTCATGTGAGATGTCAAGATGCTTCATTTTAGGAGTATTAAATTTATTTTTTAACCAAACTCGTTAAAAATAGACGTATTTACACTTGTATGCAAATTTGTCCGCCATTACATAACATCACACAGGTTCCCGTAAACTTTGACTTCATAATTCAAAACATATGACGTCACAACTAAAAAGTGATTGTTGCTTGACGTCAAAAGGTTATTCGGAGGTGATATAAGGTCATTCGGAGGCAAGATACAGCTAAATACCAAAAGTGTAAATACGTTTATTATAATAGCCTTCAAAGAGGGTGGTAATGCCCTGTACCCTCAGGCGTCAAATGATCATTTTAGGCTCAGATGTATTGAATATTTATTGTTACCATTAATTTTGGAAGAAAAAGAAGAGAGATTCATCAAATTCAGCGGATTTTTATATCGGCTAAACATGCTAAAAGAAAGTGTAAATTTTATCATCATGCACTAAAAGTTACCGTTAACGCCATTTGGCAAGAATTTTAATTGTTATACATCATGAATGTACCCCATTAGTACCCTCTTCCAAGACCTCATAATTATTTGAACTACATGTAGGTCCTGAATAACCCATTGACCTTCACTTACCAATAACTTAAAGACAGTTACAACCATTAAGGTAAAGATAGCTTAAGCAGTCTCGTGGACAACATTTGTATTCACCCAATTGAGTAAGTCATTAAACATAAAAACATGCCTTGGCCGCAGCAACTCGTACACACGACAAGCACGAGCGAGCAAGTACTGGCAGTAGAGCATATTACACTATTCAAAGAAGTTAAATGTGTTTATTTATGTTTTTATGTTGCACAGAAGACGATACAAAACTTACTTTGTATACTTAATTAGTGATTACATTAATATGATGTGAATTTAAGGAATTTTCCACTAAAACAATGCTGGCATTACAGTACTGTTGTGCTGTTTCTATTTTCATTTAATTTCCCCTTAGGCGATTTACCGTTCTAAACGTAAACATTCCGCCAACGGCTATTTCAAGCATGACCCGTTTAGAAATATCAAGACATTTCTTTGTACTTACTTTGAACAGCTAAGAGAATATTTTTAAAAAAGAAGTTTTAATTGTTTATTAAAGTCTTCTGGTAAAATTTGACAGTGTATTTCCATTTGCGCACGAATATTATATTTATAATTTAGTAAACCGGCTGACGGAGTAGCCCAGTATTGATTCTGGCATGTAACTGAAGTACTAGTTTTGCTTTCCCTATTGTTAGTTTTCCCTTAGGCTTTATGGATCGTGATGTTCCTTTGGCACCATCTTACGGTGTTTATATGTCTCTGAACAACAAACAACAAAATCGTTTTACTCGCGAAGTGGTATTATCGTCGTGTCATATGTTTTCGTATGTCATATGTTTTCGTATCAACCACATTTCGTCGGTTTCGGCTGCATATATGTAACAAAAAATTTGTTCCGGCATGACATTTGTTCCGCCGGAACAAATTCCATAGAAAATATGTTCCACCAGAACTTATGTCACAGAAAATATGTTCCAGCACTATAAAATTTGTTCCGGAACTAATTTTTTAACCAAGTGTGAAATAATTTCTGGAACAAAAATCACAGCACCATGAGTTTTGTTCAAATATGAATATTTAAAAAAAAAAAGGGAATCAAGTTCCTGTGATATTAGTTTTGAACGAAGGTATTTTATAGAAGTCAATGAAAATGTTCTGTTCAAACCTATTTCACAGAAAATAAGTTCTGTGCTTGCATGGGGTACATTTACAATTGAAGGCATGACTGTAGGATGAAGATAAGAAATAAAAGCGATTATAATGTATCATAATTTGCATCTATGTCTTATCGTTTATGTGGTATCCGACCTCCTTGTTTCCTGTTAATCTGTCATGGGTGTTCTAATCATACATGTACTTAGTTATGGTCATTGCACAGTTTTAAAAGAGTGTGTCTTTTGTTTCTTTATGTCTTTTAATATAATTGATCAGTCACTTTGTCCTTTTCAAAAAAGTGCAAATGTTCATCTTTAACCGTTATAATACTTTGATTATTATTTCTTATTCTACTCTCTCCTGGATCATAAGTGTCATTTTTAGTATTATTAATTGAGTATGTCATTAAACTTTTGCTTTACTCCACATGATCCAATTTGGATGTTTACACTTTCTATTTATTACATTATCAATATAATACATGTTTTTATAATGACTTTTAACTTACTGATGACAAGTGCTCAGTATATAATTTACTTGTTTAACCAGTGGAACATATTTCACAGACAAGGAACTAATTTCACTAAGGTGAGGAACAAATTTCACAATTCCAGAACTTATTTCACCAGGTAAGGAACAAATTTCACCAACCAAAAACTTATTTCACAAGGTAAAGTGTGGAACTTATTTCATAGAGATGGAACAAATTATATAGAAATTGTCTGTGAAAAATGTTCTCCAAGAACATATTTCCTGTGAAATTAGTTCCACTGGAACTTTTTTCACAGGAACAAATTTTGGCTCACACATACGCGTACATTGTGGCGTGTTTTTCGGTTTCTATATTGAGAACAACAACACCACTACAACTTGACATATTTAAAACATATTCAACGTCGCTTTTTAAAGACGTTAGAACAAATTAAATAAAACTGACCTATTTAGCCATTTTTATTTAATGTCAAAAATATGCATCACTAGAATAGTTGTGGAAAAAAATTCTGAAGGGTTAAAATAAAGTCCAGATATGTTTTTTGCAAGTCATATACCGGATCTTCAAGACATATGACTGTCATGTGTTTTTTGGGCCGTTTTAATTACAAACCAGCGAGTTAAAATTAGCAGGGTTCTTATATAAAATGGTTGTTCAAAATCTAATTATTCAATATTTCATTGATAATTTTTTTTATACATCCTTGATTTATGAAGATGAAAACAGTCTTGACTTTTTATATTTAATCCTAAATTTTGAAAACTGCATTTTATTTTAGAAAAAATAATGTATTTTGTACAAACCAGGTGCCAATCTGAAATTAATCAAAATCTTAAAATTTCAGCACACAATTCACCAACCTCAAACTATTTACTAGTAATTTTTAGTACTGAATAGTATTTAATAACTTTTTTTATGATTCAAGCGATCATTAGAACCACGACTTTAGAAAATATTAATTTCCGGAATTTGTAGTCATTTCCTGTCCGTGTACTGATCCAATTTTTATTTCATACGAAAACATATGACGCAGTTTTTTTGACATACAAAAATCGCAAAGTAATCGGAAACAGTAAAAAATCGTAGTAAGCATTGACAAAAAATCTAGATACCTAAAATCAATCTACAGGACATGCTTTTTAAATTTGAGGAAACACCGGAATAAAAACTCAACCGTGAAAACTGTAAGCAGTGAAAATTGTTATTAGTACGAAAACACATTACACGATGATAACCATATAGGGATACATAAAAATTCTAAAGAAATTCTGGATAATATTCAGTTAACATGGTTAAATCTCGGTCTATTTTTGAAATTAATTCTAAGACAACTTTTGATTTTTTTAATTTGGCATACCACCATTCCCCATGTGAAATTATAATTGATTTTAATACAAATAAAAATAGAATAGAATAGAATAGAATAGAATATTTTAATTTTCCAAATTACAGGGCCCATAAAGGGCATAAAACTCAAGATACAATTTTATTGGCACAAACACAATTACAATAAATACATCTATCGCTATTTGTCCGCTATTACTGGATACACACAGGTTCCCTTTAAATTTTGACGTCATAAAACAAAATATCTGACGCCACAATGGAAAAGTGATTGTTGTATGCGCCAAAGGTTCAAGTCTCCGGGTCAGCCGGGATTTGCGATAAGGTGTATAGGCAAAGGCCCATATTTAAGTACCTTATAACAATGAATACAGCATAGTTAAATATGATTGTTATAATTAAGAAGCTAAAATCTCGTTTCTATACACCAGACATTTATATATACATGTATAAAAACTATTCACTTTCAGGACTTTTAAAGAATTACTATTAATGCAACTATTAATAATTAGCTGATTTTTACAACAACATGTAGGAGGTACAGTCAGTGAACATTTCGATTTTTCATGTTAATTTTAATATAAAAAAATATTTCGAGATTATTTCTTGATATTTTTTTCATGAAATTTTCAGTTAGATTAAGATTGCCCTTGTCTATATAAGATTCTTTTTTGTTCAACAACCTTTTTAATTTTGTAAATCAAATACGGATGAAAATAATTACTTAACAGTTTCCGGTGATACTCGACCAAACATTTATGGTTTGTTTTGATATATTTTTTTTTAACAATATCCCTTTTTACAATATTTTAGTTAAGACCTGATATAGGTGAATTACAGGTAATTATCACGATGCCAGTCCTTATGAGGACCCCCTAATCCCTAATGTTGTTTTAGTCTAATTATCAAATGTTGGAGAAACGTGACTACACTATATTTAGTATAAACTTTTAAAGTTAATTCTGTAGTTTGAAATTTTTACACATTTCAGTAAAACGTGATTTTCATCTTCTTCCTCACATGATTTACATAAATTACAAACTCGTTCATCGTTGGATAAACCAAAATATCGCACTTTTTCAATAGCAAGATTATGTGCACTCAATCTTTTTTTGCATTACTTAATTAGAACATCACATAAGAACTATGCTGATTTTGAATTATAATTTTTTTTATTAATAGATGTAGATCGATACATGATATCAAATTTTATAAAAATAAGAATAAGTAATAGTTATCTAAATATTGAACAGGGTAGACACCGTAAATTACCGTTGGAAAAAAGATTATGTCCTCTCTGTAAAAAGGATGTAGAAGATGAATATCATTTTACTTTAAAATGTCAAATTTTAGAAAAATGTAGGCAAAAACTTTTTCAAGAATTAGAGAATATAATTCCAGATTTCTCAAAATGTCTGATGAGGAAAAAATTGTATTTATGTTTACTTTTAATGAGTATGACGTAACTAAAATTATTGTCAAGGGAGTAAATGATTTATATGTATTAAGAAACAGCCTAGCTGATAAGAAAAACTAGTGTACGTATAATTTCTTATAGTATTTGTAATAATATATATTTTATAACAATTGCATTAATATGAATGTTTGTACTTGGACTTTTAATTTGCAAAGGTATCACCTCCTCCAAAACATTTAAATATATAGTCTTATAAGAATATGAATGTTGTTTAAATTTATATGTTTGTAATGATTATCATGTTTGTCCTGGTAACAATCCAATATTTGGATTTTACACCAATAAAATGATTTGATTTGATTTGATTTGATTTGTGTGCAGTGATCAATCACTCGTTGTTTAATACTTGGTAGATATTGATAAATAGAAAAGTTTCCCGGCTCGGTTTGCAAGTCCTTGGCTAGATTGTTTTAAATAGAATTCAGTTTCTTTGTCCAGGGGTTCTTTTTTTAGTTGCCAGAAAAAACTTTGGATACAAGTGTGTTTTCAGACATTAAAATATGATAAAAAATACTTGATTCAAGAAAACAATATGTTTGACCGACAATATAGATTGAATATACATTGAACGACACAATTTCTTCCTATGTGACGTTTACATATCCTGACACCAAACACGCGAATCAATAAATGTGGGTTTTTTTATTCGATAGATGCTTTCGTTGCTTTTTTGGTAAATGTTTGTTTGTTTTGAGATTGTAACACAGTGATGACTGCTGTAATCATATAATGACTATTTTACCGATTATGATTGTTTTGTTCACGCATCGTTGTAAATATTACGAAATTTGATGCGACTGTCATACAAGTGAGAGGTTTCGTGGTCTAAAACCAGGTTCAATCCACCATTTTCTATATATGGAAATGCATATACCAAGTCAGGAAATGACAGTTGTTATCCACTCGTTTGATGTGTTTGATCTGTTGATTTTGCCATTTGATAAGGACTTATATTTAAAAATTGACTATGAGGGTCGGTTAAAAACAAAAATTGGAGTTTAGAATTTTTGTGATTTTACTTTTCATAACTTGTGTCTGTTGTGACGTTTCTGATTTCAACGAACGTAAATCAAATTGAAAAAGGGAATAGGGAATGTGTCAAAGCGACAACCCGACCATAGAGCAGACAACAGCTGAAGGCCACCAATGGGTCTTCAGTGTAGCGAGAAACTCCCGCACCCGTAGGCGTCCTTCAGCTGGCCCCTTAAAAATATGTATACTAGCTATGTTCAGTGATAATGGACGTCATACTAAACTCCGAATTATACACAAGAAACTAAAATTAAAAATGAAACAAGACTAATTTAACCCCGCCACATTATTCATGTATATGCCTGTCCCAAGTCAGGAGCCTGTAATTCAGTGGTTGTCGTTTATTTATGTGTTACATATTTGTTTTCGTTCATATTTTTACTTAAATAAGGCCGTTAGTTTTCTCGTTTGAATTGTTTTACATTGTCTTATCGGGGCCTTTTATAGCTGACTATGCGACATGGGCTTTGCTCATTTTTGAAAGCCGTACGGTGACCTATAGTTGTTAATGTTTATGTCATTTTGGTCTTCTGTGGATAGTTGTCTCATTGGCAATCATACCACATTTCTTTTTTATAAAACAAAAGCTAGAGGCTCTTGACTCGGGTCAGACTCAAAATTGCGGTCTATGTATTACTGGTCAGTTATGTTTTTTAAAACCTATAACAGTATCATTGTTACCATTGGCAAATCAAGCCTGGGATGTAGTTACCTCAATTTACTTTAAAACTTTACTAAATTCTTTTATAGATATACAGATTTGGTTTTGAAGTTTGGTTGTACCTGTAGAAATCTTATTTCAAACGGGATATAACGTCCTCAGTTTTACGGAAATGTTTTATTTTTTTCCGTGCCCGGAAATTTACTTTGTTCTTTCGGTTCTGGTAAACACAACCTGTAGCTTGGCATTGCACAATATTATGTTTTTCTCTAGACTGTGTATGACGTCTTTACACTAAATCCATGGGATGTTGGATGTGTACTGCGGATTGATAATTAAGTCGTAGATGTATGATTTGTTTTTATATTAGTTGTAAGTCACTTTTAACTAGCTGTCAATAACTGCGAGTACTTTCAGATCTGTACTAAGTGTCTTTTCGTTGTACAGTTGAGATGTACAAGTACACGGCCACATCCACTTGTATTTGAATTTTTATCCGTCTGATGAACCTAGGCCTTTTCATCAGATTTTTATAGTCCGTTCTTATATTTTACCGTTACACCACTGTCCCGGATAAGGGGAGGGTTGTGATCCCGCTAACATGTTCAACCCGCAACAGTCTGTATGCATGTGCCTGTCTTTAGTCAGGAGCCTGTAATTCAGTTTTTGTCGATTGTTTGTGTGTTACATGTTTGTATTTAGTTCATTTTGTTCCCTACCTACGACAGTAGAGGAACATTATGTGTTCTGGTCTGTGCGTCAATTCGCTTGTTCACCGGTCCATACGTCCGTCCGACCGTCTGTCTGTTTTGCTTCAAGTAAAAGTTTTTGGTCAAGGTAGTGTTTGATAAAGTTGAAGTCCAATCAACTTGAAACTCAATATACATGTTCCCTATGATATGATCTTTCTAATTGTAATGCCAAATTAGAGTTTTCATCCCAATTTTACGGTCCACTAAACATAGAAGATGATAGTGCGAGTGGGGCATCTGTGTGCTATGGACACATTCTTGTTTTTACATAAAATGATATCGGATATGTTCCTTACGTCGTAACTACAATCCTCTTCCCTTTCATGAATATGACCTAGCGAATTAGACTATTTACCGGATTTGTTATCACATAAGCAACACGACGGGTGCCGCATGTGGAGTAGGATCTGCTTACCCTTCCGGAGCACCTGAGATCACCCCCAGTTTTTGGTGGGGTTCGTGTTGTCTATTCTTTAGTTTTCTATGTTGTGTCATGTGTACTATTGTTTGTCCGTTTTTCTTCTTCTGTTTTAGACATGGCGTTGTCAGTTTGTTTTAGATTTAATCAGTAAGTTTGACTGTCCCTTTGGTATCTTTCGTCCCTCTTTTGGGCCGATAGTTTTCTCGTTTTAAATGTTTTACATTGTCATTTCGGAGCCTTTTATGGCTGACGATGTGGTATGGGCTTTGCTCATTGTTGAAGGCCGCACGTTGACCTTTAGTTGTAAATTTCTGTGTCATTTGGTCTCTTGTGGAGAGTTGTTTCATTGACAGTCATACCCCATCCGATTTGAGGGCTTATATATTTATCATCACTGACAATAAGGGTTCTTATTTCAAAGAAGGATTTGACTCTTGAAAATTGAAGTTTCAGTCAAATATATGTTTCATTAATAAAAATTTCCCAATTTGATATAAATGACGCATATTTTTCCAATAAAAAAGGGTAGAGGTAGTTTTGAAAAAAACCAAAAATATCACTGCATAACTTAATTTTGAAAGAAAAAGACCCAAATAATTTACGGGTATAAAAGTTTAAAATTCTGCAAGCCAATACACTGAACAACAAACAAATCCCTAAAAAAAAACCCCAGCAGCAACATACTAAACTATGTGAATTACATTTTTGCTTTGTCCTACATATTGGTCTTTTGATGTTGTTCCTTAAAAAATCTTACCGTGACTGAATCTATACATTTGCTTTGAGACCAAAACTTTGTAAAAAAAAATCATTAAAACAGAACTTTCGTTTCAGATTAAGAAAGGGTCTAGAAAACACACAGAAAGCAAGATGTTGTGTCATTTGTTTCTATAAAATTGAGAATGGAAATGGGGTATGTGTCAAAGAGACAACAACCCGACCAAAGAGCAGACAGCAATTGAAGGCCACCAATGCGTCTTTTTAGGGCCTACAGCGACTCCCTTGCACTTCGTTAATTTTTGGCAATATTGTTTAAAAAGGCAAGTTACAGCCCAACTTTAATACCGCAATACATGACGTATATGCAGTTTGGGATTCAGAACATTCAATTCTGCAGAAGAGGAGGATTAATTCTGATTATTGATACATTATGACTTGACTATAAATGTATTAAGTTATTATATTTTAGAATATCATTGAATTTAATATTGGTATATTGCAGTGACCAGGCAGTTTTATAGAGTAAAACTAGTATTTCCCCAGATAGGAATTTGCTACAAATTTATATGCATGTATAAAAGGGATTATTTGATTAGAAAACTAATTAGACAATTGCTTTTTTGCTTCAGGTATATTTAAGTTAATCAATGGTACATTATGACTTGACTATACATGTATTAATTTATTTTCAAATATCATAAATATACTGAACTGTGCAAATAAAAATCAGTCTCTTGCTTCAAAAGTAATGAAAACTTGAGCAAAATTCATGTGACTGAACAGTGCATAAGTTAACTGCTTGTAGTCTGTTGTTATTTATGTATTATTGTCATTTTATTTATTTTCTTTTGTTACATCTTTTGACATCGGACTCGGACTTCTCTTGAACTGAATTTTAATGTCTTGTTATTCTTTTACTTTTCTACATTGGGTAGAGGTATAGGGGGAGGGTTGAGATCTCATAAACATGTTTAACCCCGCCGCAATTTTGCGCCTGTCCCAAGTCAGGAGCCTCTGGCCTTTGTTAGTCTTGTATAATTTTAAATTTTAGTTTCTTGTGTATAATTCGGAGTTTAGTATGACGTCCATTATCAATGTACTATTATGCATATTTTAGGGTCCAGCTGACGGACACCTACGGGTGCGGGAATTCTCGCTACATTGAAGACCCATTGGTTGCCTTCGGGTGGTTGTCGCTTTGACATATTCACCATTTCCTTTCTCAATTTTATAAAAAAAATATTTCCTCTCAGTCTACGAAAATAAGTAACCAATCCAAAACAAATCATCGTGCAGCCCACTCTCCGACCGAATATTAAATGGTTGTTTTCTAACTTGAGAAATTACATTGCATTGCGTTAATGCAAAAAATATAACCCATTTTATTGCACGGAAAACAAACATAGTCGTCCGGTTTTTTTTTGTTTCATTTGAAAACTAGTATAAAAAATAGTTCGTCATTAAATTTGTATTTTACTAAAAGAAAATAACAACTTTTTTAACTGAAGCTGACATTGGTTGATAAATGAAAAAATGTTGCTAGAATAAACAGGGATAATCGATGAAATCTAAACAAAAAGTGAAAAAAGAAGTTATAATGAAGAAATCCGAGACCTTCCGAACAACTTTTACTTAGAAAATGTCAACATCCGGTTGTCAAAGACAAATAGTACACGAGGTTGAAAAATAACATCAAACGAAATGTTTCGTCAACCCAAGACAGTTTCGATGACGGGGTGGCGTCTGGTAGCATTTTGGGGTGCCTTTGTCGGGTCAATTGGAGGTTTCATGTATGCGGTTGCAATTTACCCAATGATGAACGTAGATAAATATAGTTAGTTTATGTAAGACTGTCGTATATAGATCGATGTCGAGTTGATATTATGAATGAGTTACAAGACGATTAGTCCAAATAATTATGACGCCTTGAACGGCTATTAAATTTTGTATGTTCTAGATTTTCGAGACTTCATAATTATTTAGACTAATACAGGAGACGATTATTATTTAAGTCGAAAACAAAAATCGACATGTCTGAGTTCTGACTGTAATATGGGTCCTTAAGTAGTTGGACTTGAGCTGAGCTGGAGATCAATTTTACTTACATGTTTCGTGTTGCTGAAATAAGATACAAACTTACTTGTTCATGTTGTTGAAATAAGATACAATATAACTTGATCATGTTGTTGAAATTAGAATCAATCTTACTTGTTCATGTTGTTGAAATTAGAATCAATCTTACTTGTTCATGTTGTTGAAATAAGATACAATTTAACTTGTTCATGTTGTTGAAATTAGAATCAATCTGACTTGTTCATGTTGTTGAAATTAGAATCAATCTTACTTGTTCATGTTGTTGAAATAAGATACAATTTAACTTGTTCATGTTGTTGAAATAAGATACAATCTTACTTGTTCATGCTGTAAAACAAAAAGATTCAATCTGAGTTGATGAAATAAGATAAATCTGACTTGTTCATGTTGTTGAAATTAGAATCAATCTTACTTGTTCATGTTGTTGAAATAAGATACAATCTTACTTGTTCATGTTGCTGAAATAAGATACAATCTTACTTGTTCATGTTGTTGAAATAAGATACAATTTAACTTGTTCATGTTGTTGAAATAAGATACAATCTTACTTGTTCATGCTGTAAAACAAAAAGATTCAATCTGAGTTGATGAAATAAGATAAATCTGACTTGCTCATGTTGTTGAAATAAGAATCAATCTTACTTGTTCGTGTTGTTGAAATAAGATACAATCTTACTTGTTCATGTTGTTGAAATAAGATACAATCTTACTTGTTCATGTTGTTGAAATAAGATACAATCTAACTTGATCATGTTGTTGAAATTAGAATCAATCTTACTTGTTCATGTTGTTGAAATAAGATACAATCTTACTTGTTGATGTTGTTGAAATAAGATACAATCTTACTTGTTCATGTTGTTGAAATAAGATACAATCTAACTTGATCATGTTGTTGAAATTAGAATCGATCTTACTTGTTCATGTTGTTGAAATTAGAATCAATCTTACTTGTTCATGTTGTTGAAATAAGATACAATCTAACTTGTTGATGTTGTTGAAATAAGATACAATCTAACTTGATCATGTTGTTGAAATTAGAATCAATCTTACTTGTTCATGTTGTTGAAATTAGAATCAATCTTACTTGTTCATGTTGTTGAAATAAGATACAATCTAACTTTATCATGTTGTTCATGTTGTTGAAATAAGATACATACACACTTGTTCATGCTGTAGAACAAAAAGATTCAATCTGAGTTGATGAAATAAGATAAATCTGACTTGTTCATGTTGTTGAAATTAGAATCAATCTTACTTGTTCATGTTGTTGAAATTAGAATCAATCTTACTTGTTCATGTTGTTGAAATAAGATACAATTTTACTTGTTCATGTTGTTGAAATTAGAATCAATCTGACTTGTTCATGTTGTTGAAATTAGAATCAATCTTACTTGTTCATGTTGTTGAAATAAGATACAAACACACTTGTTCATGTTGTAGAACAAAAAGATTCAATCTGAGTTGTTGAAATAAGATACAATCTAACTTGTTGATGTTGTTGAAATAAGATACAAACACACTTGTTCATGTTGTTGAAATTAGAATCAATCTTGTTCATGCTTATCATTTTCTTACTGAAATGAGAATTAAATAACATGAGTTATCTCTCTTTACCAAGTAGATAAAATACATTCTTTGTATACATAACGATGTATACAACATAAAAATTTATTAAGCATTGTTGCAATTTTGAACATGTTGAAAATAAACATAATCATCTTCCAATAATGGTCAGGAGTCGTAATATATATATACATATGTATGATCATATAAGACAAGAAAGCTAAAAATATCCCATTTAAATTTATATTTGTCTCATAGGAAATCATACCATATCTCCTAATTTAAATGGGATATTTTTTGCTTTCTTGTCTAAAATGATCATACACATATATGCATTTTGTTTATTTTCAACATGTTCAATAATGCAACAATATGACAATGCTCAATAAATTTTTACATATTTAAAATTTTTAAATTAAATAGCTAAAACTCTCATAATAAATTGATGAAGGTTTTGAACAGATCAAAGCCTGTCGGGTACTGTATTCAATATCTTTTTCCTGCTAGAATGACGAACTAAGATGATTTTACTAATGAATATTTGTCACTTAAAAAAACCCACATTTTATTAAGTTATTGTTTGAATTTCAGAAGAATTACAGAAGAAAGGCAGAGCTGGTTTGGATATTGAAGCTATACAACCAGCAGGTAGGTTATAATAGAGCAGATCTTTTAACAACTAATTATCTTAATAGTTTGATATATAAATGATATATATATGTACTGGTATTTGTACAAACATAAGAAAAGTCTTCCTTTTAAGCTCACTTGGCCCAAAGTGGCCATGTGAGCTTCTCTCTCCACTTGGAGTCCTTTATTCCAGTCTATAAATTATTAAACAAAAATTTTCTGTGAAACTAGTTACAATTGTAACCATACTTTACCACAATCATTCTCAAAGTATTTACATATGTGGGATGAATGTAGACTGCCAAGGTTGAAAATAGAACAGCCAGCTGAAGGACTGGGAGTTTCTCGTGGCATTGAAGACCCATTAGTGGCCTTGGGCTGTTTTCTGCTCTATGGTTGGGTTGTTGTCTTTTTGACACATTCCTCATTTTCATTCTCAATTTTATTGTAGCCTGGGTAAAATGGAACTATTGCCCATTTTCTTTAAAACAGTTAAAGCAGGGTTCAATCATTTATTCTATCCAGGGCCATTTAGCATAGTAATTTTGATGCTTTATTGCTTTGAGAGTAATAACTGACATGAAGTGGGTTTTTGATAGATTGTATTATGGATGTAATGTTACATTTACATGAAACAAGATGGTACAAAATTCTCTATATAGAATAGGGAAGATGTGGCATAAGTGCCAATGAGACAACTCTCCATCCAAGTCACAAGTTATAAAAGTAAACTCATTATAACAGGTTAAAGTACAGTATTCAACAAACAGTGAGCCTTGACTCACACAGAAACAGAAAGCCATAAAGGGTTAAAAAATATCCTAGTGTAAAACCATTCAAACTAGAAACACTTATGAACCACAAATAAACCACAATGTCGTTGGAAATTAGCTAAGATAACAATGGTTAATGGAAAAGAAAATCTGAGAGGCGAAATTTTATAGTGTCAAAATGTCTGTACTGTAATTTTGACCAAAACAACTTTTTATAAATGTTATAGGCCAGTGACAGATATTGAACTTCAGAAATTATCACATACATTGTTTATTGCAATTTTTGAATAAATGCCAGATATCTATTTTTGCAATTTTGGTAAAAGCAACTGTATACATTTATATGAATCAGATATCAGAATGCAAGTTCATATTATTGGGCTACTGGAAAGGTATTTGCATTAAAAAAACTTGAAAACAATTTTAGTATCTACATTTACATTCTACAGTATTATAATACAATTGCTTGGCCGGTGCATTTCATGGCAAATGTTGACTGAAGCTTGCTAATGTCTAATAAGATTTGATGTTTATTTTTTTAGATATGAAGGTGTGGTCGGATCCTTTTGCTCCATACAAAAAGAAAAAGGAATAAACTTTAAGATATTGTGATATTTATTGTATTTTTATATGTACTATATTTCAATTGTTTTTTTTTTAAAATGTTTTCAATAAAATTTGAAAGATGAATCTCAGCAATTAAAAAAGGCCAACATCCATCCACACACATTCAGACAGCAATATGTTAATTTACAATGTCAGATAAATGACTAAAAAATTGTTCAATTTTTGTACATAAATTATGCCATTAGTTTTCTCCTTTGAATTGTTTTACATTGCCATTTTGGGACCCTTCATAGCGGACTATGCAGTATGGGCTTTGCTCATTGTTGAAGACCGTACAGTGACCTGTGTTAATTTAGTTCATTTCTGTGTTATTTTGGTCTCTTGTCATGTGGTGAGTTGTCTCATTGACAGTCATTACACTTTTCTTTTTTATAATGATTAGGAATGTTTTTTGGCTTGTTTCCAGGTCAAGTTCAATTTTCAGGATTTTAACTTTTCTCCTTATTAAGTATTTGCCCTTTTAAATATAAGTGTTAATATTATGTGATTGAGTTATTTCTCTTTGAACAGAAATATATATGCATTTGTATTCAGATATCGCAGATCAAATTTATTCGTTCATTGTGTAATCATACGTTTTTTGATTGAGTTAAGTCTGCCAATTGATATTTTATTGTGTGTTTTTCTATGTTGTGATGTTATGCTATTGTTTCAGAAAAAGGGAGAAGGTTTGGATCCATTAAAAAGTTTAATCCCGCTGCATATGTTTGCACCTGTCCTAAGTCAGGAATCTGATGTACGGTAGTTGTCGTTTGTTTATGTAATATATACGTGTTTCTCGTTTTGTTTATATAGATTAGACCGTTGGTTTTTCCGTTTGAATGGTTTTACACTAGTAATTTTGGGGCCCTTAATAGCTTGTTATTCGGTGTGAGCCATGGCTCCGTGTTGAAGGCCGTACTTTAACCTATAATGGTTTACTTTTTATATTGTTTCTTGGATGGAGAGTTGTCTCATTGGCACTCACACCACATCTTCCTATATCTATATAAAGTTTGATTAATTTTTACCTATTTAAAGAAAACAGAGCATCTGTTAAACGTCTTATGATTGGATTGACAGAATTATTACAAAATTGTCTGTTCCCTAAGTGTTGATCATTATAAGCTACATGTATATAGGACTGTATAAATAAAGTTAGAAATTAACTGTTAATTATTAAACATTTTGAAGATAATAACAGATAAGTTTTATAGATTTTTAAAAAGACATTATGTTAATAATAAATAAAATTTAGGATATTTTTTCTTTTCTTTGGTATATTGTTTCACGAGATTTGTTTTTTATTCTGTAAAAACTGATTTTGGGTCAAGTTTTCAAGTGTGTCTTTTACAGGGGTCCGAAATTAAACACTTTGATATCAACATAAATTGTAAATGTATAGAGTTTTTGGGGAAAGACGGCTTCAAGCCTATGGGATTGACCAGAGTGACACTCCCTCACATCATTCATTTTGTTTTTATACATGTTATAGTGTGGAAAACCTCCGAACAAATCTTACTTAGATTGAAGAGGAGGAGACCCAGAAATTAATAGTTTGACTTTAAACACTTTTTTAAACATTTCCCTTCTGTTTCTCACGAAATTATCGTATTTTGAACTCTCCTTTACACTATTTACGTTAATTTTACAATCCGGAAAAATTAGTATGACGAGATATTCTAAATATATCCAACCTACATTGTATTTTATAGTGACGTCATTCATGGAAGAAGCAGGGATATCCTTCACCAGTTCACTGGTTATTTAAATCATTCTTAGAGATCGTGCACTAATTACAAATTTGTATTTGTTAAATCTAAACATAATTTTGTTTACTGTAGATGATTTAAACATCAACATGCAATACTTTAATTTGTAGATCAGGCCCAAGACCACAATTAATGACCCTACTTTTCGTTGTTCACGAATATAGTTCCCTTTAATTAAGGTGTATTCTTTCTTTATTTTTTTTCTTTGCCTTTCTCATTGATTATTTAGTTTTTATGGGTTGGAAATGAAAGAAGATAGGTGAAATAAACTTTTGGATGTTGTATTTTAACTTATTTTGATATGGAAAGAGTGATTAGGCTAAGTGCAAAAAGGTGATATTTACAGTTTTCGGAACATCTCTTGACTTGTCTTAACATGTAAATATTCATATTCTTATCCTTCGGGAGTGCTCCTTAGATAGGAGGAACATACCAGTAACAGTAACAGTAACAGTGTCAATAGGGGTAGGGATGTGTATTGGCTAATTTTGTAAAAGTGATTGCTTCAATCTTTCTGAATTTTGGATATACTTTTGGACAGGTACTATACATTACACACACAAAAGATTGGACAAAAGTGCATGGTGCAAATTTTTTAATGTGACAAAAAGTTATAAAGAACTAATAGAGGAATTAATTGTGGTCTGTGGCCATCAACAACTTTCAAAATAAACAAAGATCGTGGGGTTACATGAGTCAGGGGAAAGAAACGATTTTATTACTTTTTTCGGGTCTCACTAATATGAGAGAAAAAGCGTCAAGAAGCGGCAAAAAGCGTCGAGAAGACTATTTAGCGACAAGAAAACATTATTCTTCTTGTCCTTTCTTGTCGCTAAAATTCTTCTTGTCGCTAATTAGTGAGACCACTTTTTTCTGTAAAAATTCTGAGAATCTTCCTCCAATTCAGGAGCACCTCAATTGATGAGTAATTATCCACTAAAATAAAAGTTAATGTATTTAAACACTTCAAATGTGACATTTCATTGGATTAGTAGTCTTCTATTAAAACTAAATTTTTGTGTACCTACATAATCATTGTATAAATGGTTAAAAAAAAAATAATAAAAATTTGCATTTTGTAGTTTAAACATATTTATTATTTACAAATATTTCAAAATTAAGATTTGGAAACAAACTTCACACAGTTTACATCACTCATATTTTTTTTTTTATTAGTACCTGTTTCTCTGTGATGAGAGTTGTAACTCGGAACTTTAACAATGGAAATTTAAAACTGAATAGATTTTTCAGTCCACATTTTCTAAAGAAAAAACTTGAAAATCCAAGAGTACTGTCACAAAAAATGGAAAATGGCCCTAGCCTGCAGTTCAGTGGTACACAATCAAGATTTCAAAAAATATTGTAGTTGTTGTGAAATGACAGAATTCAGTTGAGTTTTAGATAATTAGCTATCAACTTTAATCAAATGTTTAGATTTAGAAGATGCAGATCTCTTCCATTGGTCCAAATTGAATCCTAAACTAAGGAAATGAAATTACATAAACAACAATTGATTTCAATATTGTGAACCTTTCTATCTGTTCTAGTTGTTCTCTTTTTCATTCTTCATATGAAAACTATCAAAAGATACCCCCCCTTTCCAAAAACATAATTAAATAGAAACAATGGCCGTCTTTCCCCTCAGAGCTATTCAGCTCTTTGATTTAAAATGCTGAATCTAAACCTGTATTTATTTTGATTATTAATTAAATGGTACCACATTGAGGTCAATAGGGTCCTAAAATAAACCTTTTATGTTCTATTCCTCAAATACTATGACAAGAAATATGGCCACAGTGTTTGTTGTATGTGATGATTGTAAGGTGTACATGACAGACTTGCAGGTTTTATCTGATCTTTACCTCAGTTTCGTGGTTAATGGACAATGTTAAATTATGCAATTATGCGGTCTGGTTTAGTTCTCAGATACTTTAGGTAAAAGTTCAATTATATTTCCATGTTGTACGATCAGGATTCATCTCACCTTGTCCTGACTTCCATGGTTTATTGGACAGTATTATTTTGTTTTTGGTTTGATCTATTCCTCAGATACTATAAATAATGGGTGCCACTTAAAGTACTTGGTGTATGTAATGATAGTTATGTATTCTTGTCAGACTTGCAGGTTTCATCTGACCTGCAACTTATTTTCTTGGTTCAATGGACAATGTTAAGTGTTGATTCTCTGGTCTATTTCTCAGATGCTATATAAAAAGGTCAACTAATCTTGGTATTTGGAATGATAATGACGTTAACACCGTCGTACTGTCAGGTCTCATCTGACCTTGTGCTATTCCTTAAATACTATAAGCAATAGGACCACTGTATTTGGTATATGAAATGATTATAATGTGCACATTTCAGACTTGCAGGTTTCATCTAACCTCGTTTTTGGTGGTTCAATGAACACTGTTAAGTTTTTGCGGTCTGGTTTATTCCTAAGATATTATAAGTAAATGGTCAACTTTATTTAATGCATGGAATGGTTGTATTGAGAACATGTCATTTAAGCAGTGTTTATATGACCCTTGTGGTGTGTTCTATTCGTCAAATACTAAAAGCAATAGGACAACTAGTACTGTAATTGGTGTGTGGAATGATTGTAAGGTGTTCATGTCAGACTTGCATGTTTCATCTATCTGACCATTGTTCACCTTCCCTTTCATGAATTTGACCCACCGAATTAGACTTTTTACCGGGTTTGTAATAAATATGAGCCACATGTGGAGCAAGATCTGCTTACCCTTCCGGAGCACATAAGATTATCCCCGGTTTGTGGTGTTGCTTTTTCTTTAGTTTTCTATGTTGTGTCATATGTACTATTATTTGTTTGTTTGTCTTTTTCATTTTTAGCGATGGTCCGTTTATATTCGAGTTTGACTGTCCCTATGGTATCTGTCACCCTCTTTTATTGCTATTCAACTTTGCACATGTTTGACTTTATAATTATCTTGATCTGAGCGTCACTGATGAGTTTTATGTAGTGTGGCGTATTAAATTATTATCCTGATACCTTTGATAACTATTTTTTCGAAAAACTAAGGATGTTTTTATCTCATTCATAGATTACTTTAGCCGTATTTGTCACAACTTTTGGTAATTTTGGGTCCTATTTGCTCTTCAAATTTGTACTTTTTGTCTTTATAATGTTTTGATATGAGCGTCATTAATGAGTCTTTCGTAGACGAAACGCGCGGTTGGCGTATAACATTATAATCCTGTTACCTTTGATTACTACATCACCTTATTCACTTGTTCAATGAACAATGTCAGTTGTTTGTTGTCTGGTCTATAATATTTCTCAGATACTATTTGTTAAAGGTCAACTATTTTTTGTCTAGAAAATGACTATAAGATGTACATATCATACTTTCAGGTCTTATCTGACCTTGACCTGCAATAAGTGTTTTGTCGGACAATGTTAAGTTAATTTGGTTTGTTCTATTCCTCGGATACTATCAGCCACGGGGATCACGGGGCCACTGTATTTGGTGTATGGAATAATTGTAAGGTGTGCACGTTGAACTGGTAGAATTCATTTTGATATTTACCTCGTT
>CM034361.1:18419167-18731094 GCA_019925275.1 Mytilus edulis | reverse complement strand
AAGGTTTATGACCATATAAGGAAGGTTGGGTTTGATTTTGGGAGTTTTGTTTGGTCCCAATAGTTTAGGAATAAGTGGCCCAAAGGGTCCAAAATTGAACTTTGTTTGATTTCATCAAAAATTGAATAATTGGGGTTCTTTGATATGCCGAATCTAACTGTGTATGTAGATTCTTAATTTTTGGTCCTGTTTTCAAATTGGTCTACATTAAGGTCCAAAGGGTCCAAAATTAAACTTAGTTTGATTTTAACAAAAAATTATTCCTTGGGGTTCTTTGATATGCTGAATTTAAAAATGTACTTAGATTTTTGATTATTGGCCCAGTTTTCAAGTTGGTCCAAATCGGTGTCCAAAATTAAACTTTGTTTGATTTCATCAAAAATTGAATAAATGGGGTTCTTTGATATGCCAAATCTAACTGTGTATGTAGATTCTTAATTTTTGGTCCCGTTTTCAAATTGGTCTACATTAAAGGCCAAAGGGTCCAAAATTAAACTAAGTTTGATTTTAACAAAAATTGAATTCTTGGGCTTTTTTGATATGCTGAATCTAAACATGTACTTATGGGCCCAGTTTTCAAGTTGGTTCAAATCAGGATCCAAAATTATTATATTAAGTATAGTGCAATAGCAAGAAATTTTCAAGTGCACAGTATTCAGCAATAGCAAGAAATCTTCCATAGCAAGAAATTTTCAATTGCACAGTATTGCGCAATAGCAAGAAATCTTCAATTGCACAGTATTGTGCAATAGCAAATATTTTCAATTGCACAGTATTGCACAATAGCAAGAAATATCTAATTGCACAATATTGTACAATAGCAAGAAATTTTCAATTGGAGTTATCTTTCTTTGTCCAGAATAGTAGTTGAATCAACTTAAATCATTGTTTTATACAATATACAATGTATATTCACTTTTACTACCAACTAATAAATTAAAACAATCTTTACCATTTAATGATTACAAGCACTTTTTTTTACATTTTAATATTGTATGATGTATTTAAATGAGTAGTTATTGTTGCAAACTCCATTAGAAATTTCAATTGAGATCAGTTTTGGAATAAGGGAAAGGGGGATGTGAAAAAAAATGGGAAAGGGGGGGGGGGGGGGGGGGGGGGGAGGCATTTTTCTCATTTCAGATTTCATAAATAGAAAGAAAATTTCTTTAAACATTTTTTTGAGAGGATTAATATTCAACAGCATAGTGAATTGCTCAAAGGCAAAAAAAAGTTTTTAAAGTCATAAGAAACCTCAAATTAAAAAAAAATATGCATATGTTTTTTTATAACTAAATGGATAGTTTTCATTATACAACTTATGTACGCATACTTTTTTTCTGAGGAAAATTCTTTAATTTGTCCACATTTAGAAGGGGTTTTACTTATTTTTAATTGCTTCCTACCAGGAAACAATTCGCCGACATATTTTCCGTATGCATAGTGACCTGAGTGTAACCCTCTTCGTTAAAATCTGGTGATCGCAATACGCATGGATCTGTCATTAAAATAAACAATTATCTGATTATACATGTCAAACACGTGCTCAATACCCGTGCTTTTTGTTATTTGTTTACTATAAGGTGACAATCGGTAAACTTCGGCTTCAAAACACGGGGTTTAATGAGCAGCCATATTTGTTAAATCATAACAGACAGAGAGAAAAAAATTTAAAATGATACGATATATTTGCGTAAAAATGAGAAAATCGTGTTCAGAGGACTAAGTTTATGATATATACATGCATTGGTTCAAGAATTGGATAAAATTTATTTTTCACCACTCACTCGTTTCATATGACTTTAAGTTCATTAGACTGACCACATTCATGCTGTGTCAACTATTTAATCACAATCCAAATTTAGAGCTGAATCCAGCTTGAATGTTGTGTCCATACTTGGCCCAACCGTCCAGGGTTTAACCTCTGCGGTCGTATAAAGCTGCGCCCTGTGGAGCATCTGGTTATTTTTATTCTATTATTTATTTTTCCATTTAATGCTTACAGGGGGGAATTCCCAACAGTCAGTTGATGTTGGCCTTGGAACCAGAAGCTGCTTCTATCTATTGCAAACATCTTCCCGTGGAACGGTTAGCAGCTGGAGCAAAGTCTGCCCTGGGAGCGTTCTCTCCAGGGACCAAATACCTTATATTGGATGCTGGAGGTAAATTGACAATATTTAGTGGCAAACATCTGTGATATATAACGGTCATGGTCAATGCTTAAAGTTTGTATTGTTTTCTGTCTATCGTTAATTACTTAAATGTTTGTTAGTTTGCTTGCTTGTTTGTATCGTTTATTACTTATATTATTGTTTGTTTGTTTATTGAGTAACAATCCTATTGTATGATTTAAGACTAATAAAAATCGTATACTTATTCTTGGCTGTATTATTTAAAATGAAGTTTTATAAGATTCTAAAAGATCTAAAGATAATTCAAAGATAATAGTACATGTAATGAAACTATACCATCGTGACGATCGACAAGGTCAACCAAGTCTACATTGAAAATGTATATATTTATTTAAATGCCTTTTAACTTTCGTTTACAGGTGGAACAGTTGATATCACAGTACAGGAGGTACAAACTGATGGGACCATTAAACAACTTTATATGGCCAATGGTGGTGACTGGGGTGGAACTAAGGTTGACCAGGCGTTTGAAGAATATTTGATGGAGCTTGCAGGACCGGAGACGGTTTACAAGTTCCGTGATGAAGATAAAGCTGGCCATCTAGACTTGTGTAGAGAAATTGAAATCAAGAAGCGTCAAATTAAACCAGATCAGACATCAAAAGTTACATTTAAAGTGCCGATTACTTTAAGTGAAATATTTGAGAGAGAAAAGGGAACTGATTTTCGAGAATCGTTGGCGTCGTCAAAGAAAGTACGATGGGTTGGGGATAAAACTACGGGTTGATCCAGATGTGGCCCGAGGTTTCTTTGATAACGCGTGTCAGCATATAATCCAACATTTAAATGGTATATTCGACGAGGCGAAAGTTAGAGGTACAAACACGATCCTAATGGTTGGTGGATTCTCAGAATCGCCGATGTTGAGGGATGCAGTTGAAAAGGGATTTCCTGGGAAAACTATTATCATTCCTCAGGAGTCGGGTTTAGCCGTCTTAAAAGGGGCAGTACAGTATGGATACGAACCAAGAATTATATCCACGCGTATTTGTAAAGACACCTATGGCGTGCAAACAAATAGAAACTTTAAAAAAGGTGATCCAGAAAGTAAGAAATTCGATGCAGAAGGAACTATTAAATGTCGAGATTGTTTTAGCAAGCATGTTGAGATAGGACAGGCTGTCGATATAAACGAAGCTTTCGAAGAACACGTGTATTACCCATTATATTCCGACCAAACGGGGATGTCTGTCCCAATTTACACCTCGACAGAGAAAGATCCACGTTACACAGATGATCCGTCCTGTAGATATCTAGGGGAACTCACTGTCAATATGCCAGATACACGAGGAGGGAAAAACCGAAAAGTATCGGTCCAACTTACCTTTGGTGGGACAGAAGTAGAAGTTAAAGCCACTAATAAGGGCACTGGAGAAGAAACAATAGCTAAACTTAATTTCCTACGCTAAATGCTTAACAACTGGTGTATTTGCAGCATAAAATGCCTTTTCAAACATTGTACATAGAACACTGTAATTATTCCTTGGTTTTATTTGAAAACTTTTGATAGTTCTACTTGATGTAATTGCAAGAATAAAGGTTTTAGCTTTACATATAAGGAAATACATGTATTCCTATATTTGTATTCAACGTGTTTAGTAAGTCACTCTAAATTGGAAATTCGCGTCCTTCTGTTGACCGATTAAATCCCACCTGCGAAATTCAAACGAGGAACACGATTTTGTATATTTCAAGTCCTGAGATAAAAATGGATAACTATGTCAAGATGATGATAATTTTACATATAGCCTGCAATTCTGCTCTACAGTAGAACCAAAGAAATTTGGGGTTTTCTCAGGTTTCTATGCTATAGCTTCACACACACACACACACATATTTCATTGTAAGTCGAATCTCTAGAGACGAGATAAACATCTGGCTGCTAGTTGCCTAACATAGAGGTATTAATAGTTATCAAAGATACCAGGTTTATAATTTGATACGCTAGACGCACGTTTCGTCTACACAAGACTCAACAGTGACGCTCAGATAAAAATAGCTAGAAAGCCAAAAAACTTAAGTTAAAGAGCATTGAGGACACACAATTTCAAAAGGTTGTGCCAAACACAAATACGGTTATCTATCCCTTGGGAAAAAATTCTAAGTTTTTCGAATAATTTATACTTTTGTAAATATTGAATTTGTAAAAATTACCATATAATTGATATTGTTACATGTTTTTGTTTTACTTTACAACACCACCCCTTTGTTGTTGTGCTGATCAGATTATATAGTATAGCTATGTATAAATGAATATATATATATTCTAATGTGAAGTACGGCGGGTAATACAGGAGCCCAACGTAGAAACCATTACTTGTATCAGTGTTTATAGTTGATGCATTGACTTTGTATGTGGCTATGGTTTCGTCATGTTCAGTCGCGACATTATACAATTTAAAGATGTCTCTTACTGTTTAACTGTACATTCTCCTTAGTATGCATTTTGTGATCATTAGATAAAATCAAGGATAGTTGGGTGGTAATCCGGTAACACATACATTTTACTGTTCCAAGTAAATAACACCTTGCAGTTTCATAGAAGTTGACGAAATAGGAAATGCAAACAACTAAAATCAATATGCATATATTTACTATTAAGACATTACTTCAGTTAAATGATTGCAATGTACAACCGAGTTCTTTGTCATAGTTTAAAATGTACAACACAACTTAAATATTCATAAACATCACAGTAATTTGTCTACCGCAGGAAATTAAGACGGGCTTTAGTTTCTTCTCCAGTTCCTGTATTCGTGGCTTTCACTTCTATTTCTGTACCTCCAAAAGTTAGCTGAACTGATACCTCACGGTCCTTTCCTTTACGAGTGTCTGGCATATGTACAGTGAGTTCTCCCAGATAGGCACATGAGGGGTCATCTGTGTACCGTGGCTTCTTATCTGTTGAGGTATAAATGGATATCAGCATACTTGTCTGTTTAGAATGCAACGGATAATACATCTTTTCTTCCGTTGCTTCATTGATATGTACAGCTTGTCCAATTTCTACATGTCTACTGAAAGAATCGTTACACCTTGCGGTTCCTTCTACCATTTTTCTTTTGCTTTCAGGATCAATACCTTCCTTGAACCTGGACATTGTCCGAACTCCATATGTGAACTTACAAACCCGCGTAGATATAATTCTTGGTTCATAACCGTATTGAACCGCTCCTTTCAATACCGCTAAACCAGCCTCGTGTGGTATAATTATATTTTTATCTGGAAAGCTTACTTCAACAGCTTTTCGAAGCATGGGCGAATCGGAAAACCCACCAACCATTAGTATTGTATTTGTTCCTCTTACTTTTTCTTCTTTAAATATGCCTTTCAAATGCTGAACAATATGTTGGCAGGTCGAATCGAAAAACCCTTGCGCCAAAGCTGCATCAACACGCAGTTTGTCACCCACCCATGTTACTCGCTTAGATGAAGATACCGACTGTTTAAAATCTGTACCTTTTTCCCTTTTGAATATTTCACTTAAAGTACTAGGAACTCTGAATGTTACTTTCGACGTTTGGTCTGGTTGGATGTTACGCTTCTTAATTTCAAATTCTCTGCAAAGGTCCAAGTGCCCAGCTTTATCTTCATCCCGAAATTTGTAAACAGTCGCAGGTCCTGCCAGCTCCATCATGTATTCATCAAACGCCTGGTCCACTTTAGTTCCTCCCCAGTCACCCCCATTGGCCATATACAGTTGTTTGATGGATCCATCCGTTTGTACTTCCTGGACAGTAATATCAACTGTGCCACCTGTAAAGAAAAACATCAATGTAGGTTTAAAAACTGGTAAATTCATAATTGAGATGCATTTCAAGCTTGGCGGACTGACAAACAAAATAGTATAGCTAATCAATTCAGACCGGGTCATCTGATCATCCTGACATAGGATATTTTTTATTCTAAAATTTTATTATCCGGCTAGCATAGGATATTTTCTATTTTTAAATTATCGTATCCGACTAGCCACTTTTTACCTGAACATTGTCAATAACACTTCTCTGTGTAATGTGTTATCGAAAGGCACCAGAAGTCGTGAGTCTAAATTCGCCCGTTAGAAACTCACCTGTAAAATACTGATGGATTCATTCGAGGATTATACCAGTCAATTCACTAAACTCGGAGAAGAAGACTATATATTCTTTCCGAATTGGTTTAGGCAGTGTGTTTTTTTTTTTTATAGAAATTAAAACTTAAAACTGAATACCAATGGGTCTATGATTACACATATCATGATGTATTGACTTATAAAGATTCAAATGTTGCCAAGCGCCTGTCTTACCAAAACGAAACAAATGTTGTTGTCCGGACGGAGAAACAAACAACATCATGTGTTTGTGTAAATCACATCTCATTAATTGCTTGATAATGTATTTTATTATTTAAGGAATTACGTATTGAAATTCACTTGGAAACACAACACACACTTCCAAAAGAGAAAACCAGATTGGTCATTGATCTATCCTATGTTTCTTTAGAATCAACTCAAAATGAGGAGCCGGGTCTACATTCATCCTTATACAAGCTACATTATATTTCCGGGTCTTCTAAGTGCTCCCATAAACCTCTTTCTTACCTATATACATCAACAATTAATGGTTACTTTCATTGTTATTGCGAACTTTATCTACTCTAGGGCGGTTTGAACCGGATATGGACTCAAACTATTAAAGGTCTGTTAGAGTTCATACAAGTCTCTTTCCATCAAAAATAGCATAAAAGCATAATGTATTGTACACAATAATTACACCTTATGTAAGAATCCTGGGTTTTGATTGGTTGTTAACCAGTGTATTTAATTTTTTCACCAATTTACTGCTATCAAATGAATATCGTTAATTTTTAACGTTTCCGGGTATATGCAACCAGGTGCTCCGCAGGGCGCAGCTTTATACGACCGCAGAGGTCGAACCCTGAACAGTTGGGGCAAGTATGGACAAAACATTCAAGCGTGATACAGCTGTGATCAAATTTTTGACATTACATGGTGTTTTTTTTTACACAAAACAAATGTCAAGATTTTACAAATCAATTAAAGATTTCTTCTTCAAACTTAGGGATGACATCAAAAGTTCAATGAAGGATAAAAAAACCTTAATTCACATAGTTTTTTCACTGACCCCCACACCCCCCTCTTAACTTAATTTGGGAAAAATTGATTGATCAATAGGGATATATGTAAAATCGATTTTAGATTAACAAAACTTGCAGCAATGTTGACCCCCCACCCCAAACTATTTGATTTAAGTTTTTTATCCTATATCGATCTTTTGATGTCGTCCCTTATTTAAATCTAAAATTAAATAGTTGACACAGCATAGGTTTCTGACACAGAATGAATGTGGTCTAATTTGCCTTTGAGCAATTCACTATGCTGTTGAATATTAATCCTCTCAAAAAAATGTTTGAAGAAATTTTCTTTTTATTTATGAAATCTGAAATGAGAAAAATTTAACACCCCCCCCCCCCCCCATTTTTTTTTCTCACATCCCCGTTTCCCTTTTTCCAAAACTGATATCAATTCAAATTTCGAATGGAGTTTGCAACAATAACTACTCTTTTAAATACATCATAAAATATTAAAATGTAAAATAAAGTGCTTGTTATCACATGTATCACTGAATGGTAAAGATTGGTTGGTAGTAAAAGTGAATATACATTGTTTATTGTATAAAACAATAAAAAAAAACTTCATCAGCAACATTTTATATTTGCAAATTTCCAATGAAGTTATTTACATAAAGTTATTGGCAAATAAAAATAGAAAATGACATCATAGTCATGTCTGGCAAATGTCCAACATACATTATCTATAAACATTTTAGATAAGATAAGGAAAAAAAGCTTCATCAGCAACATTTTATATTGGCAAATTTCCAATGAAGTTATTTACATAAAGTTATTGGCAAATAAAAATAGAAAATGACATCATAGTCATGTCTGGCAAATTTCCAACATATATTATCAACTACTATTCTATACAAAGAAAGATAACTCCAATTGAAAATTAATTGCTATTGCACAATATTGTGCAATTAGATATTTCTTGCTATTGTGCAATACTGTGCAATTGAAAATTTCTTGCTATTGCACAATACTTGATATGGAATCCTGATTTGGACCAACTTGCAAACTGGGCCCATAATCAAAAATCAAAGTACATGTTTAGATAAAGCATATCAAATAAGCCCAAGAATTTAATTTTTGTTAAAATCAAACTTAGTTTAATTTTGGACCCTTTGGACCTTAATGTAGACCAATTTGAAAACTGGACCAAAAATTAAGAATCTACATACACAGTTAGATTTGGCATATCAAAGAACCCATTTATTCAATTTTTGATGAAATCAAACAAAGTTTAATTTTGGACCCCCATTTGGACCAACTTGAAAACTAGGCCAATAATTAAAAATCTAAGTACATTTTTAAATTCATCATATCAAAGAACCCCAAGGATTCAATTTTGGTTAAAATCAAACTAAGTTTAATTTTGGACCCTTTAGACCTTAATGTAGACCAATTTGAAAACGGGACCAAAAATTAAGAATCTATATACATAGTTAGATTCGGCATATCAAAGAACCCCAATTATTCAATTTTTGATGAAATCACACAAAGTTCAATTTGGACCCTTTGGGCCCCTTATTCCTAAACTGTTGGGACCAAAACTCCCAAAATCAAACCCAATCTTCCTTTTATGGTCATAAACCTTGTGTTTAAATTTCATAGATTTCTATTTACTTATACTAAAGTTATGGTGCAAAAACCAAAAATAATGCTTATTTGGGCCCCTTTTTGGCCCCTAATTCATAAACTGTTATGACCTCAACTCCAATAATCAATCCCAACCTTCCTTTTGTGGTCATAAACCTTGTGTTTAAATTTCATTGATTTCTATTTACTTATACTAAAGTTATTGTGCGAAAACCAAGAATAATGCTTATTTGGGCCCTTTTTGGCCCCTAATTCCTAAAATGTTGGGACCAAAACTCCCAAAATCAATCCCAACCTTCCTTTTGTGGTCATAAACCTTGTGTTAAAATTTCATTGATTTCTATTCACTTTTACTAAAGTTAGAGTACGAAAACTAAAAGTATTCGGACGACGACGACGACGCCAACGTGATAGCAATATACGACCAAAAAATTAAAATTTTTGCGGTCGTATAAAAAGGATATGCCTTTTTTACCCTCTCTGCCGTGGTATTTGCCAAAAAATACTCTATCCGACTGGACGCTTGTAACGTCACGATCATCAATGCGTTTTAGACATACGGTGTAATTAAACAGATATAGCATGTTCTTGAGGAGTATTTGCGAAAAATACCCTTCCTTAACATGATATATCTGTTCAGTATACTCAATTCCGAGCTTAAAACGTAGATCCATATGTCTTGTTTTAGGGAGATAGAAATCATACTTTGTGTGAAAACTATTGAATCAAGCAAAGAATACTCTGAAACCGATATAATCAAATCGCATTATTGCTTGATTTAAACTTAAAAATTTAACACATTATAGCTTGCTGTTCAGTGTATGCCAAGACTCCTTGTTGAAGACCGTACTTTGACCTATAATGGTTTACATTTACAAATTATTAATTGATAGAGAGTAGTCTAATTGGTACTCATACCACATATTCTTCTTATATATATGCTCATCTTCTTTTCGAATTGTTTATTTTGTTTATATGAGGTATACTTCATAAAGGAGCTTAAAAATAATAAAAAGAAGCTAGTGTTATCCTTTAACTCCGCGTGTCTCATCACAGACCATATCCTCTTAATTAATAATTATGACTATGTTGAAACCATCTACATCCCATGGAACTTGTAATAGCCAATAATAAAGGATACAAAAATTACAAAATAGTCACTTCGTATATTGACATTATCTAGAAATTGTCAATGGGGATCGTTTGACAACAAACCTTAAAAAAAGATGATTTCAGCTTTGCAATTGTGAACTTTCTGTTTTTATTTAGCAACTGCATATAGATTATATATCTCCCAGCTGATAAGATATTCAAGAACTTGTGTTACATATTAGGATTCCTCTATGGAAAGTTGCTGTTTACAGGAAAACTATTAAACCAAGTGTTTCAAGTGGTGAAGTTGGAAGTAATCCTTTCAAATCGCGACCAAAATCTCCTCTTTTCCTCGAATGTGACATTCTTCATGAAGTGTGTATTTACACGAGTAAAACGACGGGGCCATATGTAGGACAGGATACGCGTAGTATGGTACCCTTCTTGATCACTTGATATTACAACCAGGTTTTAGAGGGGCTCGTGTTGCTCAATCTAGTTTCTTGTACTTTTGTCTTTTAGTCGTTTTTAAGGTTTGTTTTTGTCATGGAGATGTTAGGTTATGATATTGAGTGTCCTTTAGATATATTTCGCCTCTTTTATCTTTCTTTAAACTCTAAACTTCAATATATAGGAACAAATATTATAACCATTGTTTATACCAGTTTTCAAATAGACTTCCAATTAGGGGAAACTCATTCGGGTATAGATGTTTTAAAACGTCCATCTCTCAAAAAGTCCATAAATAATATTAGCTGCATTTAAAAAAATCTAAGTTAATTATAAGGGTGGAGAGGGTACATGTATAGTATAGTTTTTTAACGATGTTTAACTCAGTTAAAATACACTTGCATTTTTGACACGATACCTCTAGATTCCCATATTTGAGATACGCTTTATAATAAACTTTAAAGTTAACATACCCCCAGCATCAAGTATAAGATATTTTGTGCCTGGTGAGAACGCTCCCAGTGCTGATTTCCCACCAGAATCTAAACGTTCAGTAGGAAGATGTTTGCAATAGATAGAAGCAGCTTCTGGTTCCAAGGCTAACATCAACTGACTGTTGGGAATTCCTCCCTGTAAATAAAGAATATCTCAACGATTAAACTAATGATTTTGAAGAGCTTCCACCACATTGAACATGTGGATTAAACGTTATCAACTATTTAAACACACTGTACTATTATATATGTATTGTAAAGTAATGCTAGTATAATGTTACATTTTTTGAAAATAATCAATTATCCAGAAACCTCTCGCCCAATAAAAAAACCAAACAAAACAAAACAAACAAATGACCTTTAACAAAACCAAACTAGTATCATGGTCAATTTAGAAGAATTCTATACATTACTAGCAGTCTATATATATATATACGGATTTTATCCAACGCAATTATAGGTTTGAACGTAGTTTTCAATTTAGACTCGTTTTTATATATATTTATATAGTCTAGTCTATACACAGCTACTTTTGCATAGGTATTATTTCTGTACTAAAAATATGTAGTACTGGAAATTTACTTTTAATATTCAGTACTATTTTGTTACTTTAAAATTATTGTAATATTTAGGTACCTGTATTTTACAGTACTTAATTTGTACTTGAAATTTAGGTACCACAGATTTTTGGTTACTACCGTTACATTTTCAGCATTTTCAGCATTTTGAAAGTTTTTCTTTTTCAAATCTCTTAAAATTATGATTTTCAAACATGGAATATTGTATTATTTCTGTACCAAAATATTTAGTACAAATAAAGTACTGTAAAATATAATTACCTAAATATTATTACAATAATTTTAAAGTAAAGAAATAGTACTAAATATTAAAAGTAAATTTCCAGTACTACATATTTTTAGTACAAAAATAGTACCTATGCAAAAGTACATTAGCTGATATAGAAGCATGGGTTCGAATCCCGGCGAGGGAAGAACCAAAAATTTGCGAAAGCAAATTTACAGATCTAACATTGTTGGGTTGATGTTTAGACGAGTTGTATATATATATATATATATATATATATAAATAAGTCTAAATTGAAAACTACGTTAAAACCTATGATTGCGTTGGATAAAAACCGCAATTTTTTTACGTGTGCATGTAAAACAAATTTCGTTGTAGAAGGGTCTAAATACAGTACAAACAACATTTTCCAGAAGACCAAAAAAAGTGAAAAGGTATATTTAAACAAAACGCATTTGACTAACAGGTCGAACAACTGATGTTCTTTAACCCTGCTGACTGCCATTACACATATGTATACACTGTAAAATGGCGTTTATAGAATCTATGAAGGCATGTTTTGATAAAATACACTCGTAATAGAACTTGAACACAATCCTAAACATGTAAGGGAGCTAAAATTGGAATTTAAAGGGGACTTGGATGAAAAATATTGTCCTGCATTTTATAATTGCAATCTTTTGTTTATTTTTTCACTCTATTCGGTCCTGCCTCTTTTTTTTATTAGTTTATCCTGACTTTCATTTACATAAATTGTCATCCTGCCTTTTTTTTTAACTCAAAACTCATTTCTTGCCTTTTTTTTTTAAATTTCAACCTAGCATATTTGTAGTTTGACTCGCATTGTATTAGCTATAGAAAAGGGGTACATCGACATTTAATGGTAGGCGCGATCAGCCGATCATAGATTGAGTATCCGACCTTATCATGTACTTTGATTAATACAAATACATACCCTTACGTATACTTTTGGACAAATGTTCTACCTTAAGATATAATTATTCTTACGCTTCTTCATGGAGAGATAACTAGATTTGACAAATATCTGATGCATTTACGACTGTAATTGCAGTCCCTTCTGAGAACAAAAAAAAACAGATCTGCCTAATGTCAAATACTTATTATTCAATCAGTAATTGTGTCACCTATTATAGTTCATCTTCTTATTATATATATGATCATTCTTATAATATCGATAACCTGGAAAAGTTACCTGTTCCTGCAGCTCACACCTTACCACTCATTACATAGTTAGAACCCCTACCCCACCCAAGTCTTTGCAACTACTTATTGACAAATGGTATATTATGACAACGTATAAATTAATGACCTCCACAGCAGCTTCCCTCATGAACTGTTTGGCTGGATCTGACCAGATAGCAGGCACGGTTAGAACCCATGTGATCTCCGTCTTTTTAATCTGGATATCTCTCTTGACTATTTGTTCCATTAAATGTCCCCGTAGATAGTTGATACTTTTTGAAATGACTTTTATAGCTTCCAGATGTTTTCCTTGGTCATCTTCTATTGTAAGATTACGTGGTATCTCCTTCAAGGAAAAACAGGTATATTTTGTACTTATATTAATTGTTAGTGTTATACTAATCTAAATTCACTAGGTTGAAAATCTGCACATGTTTTCTTTTCATTTTGATATTGGTTTAAGGCTTTCTTATATGGTCATACTGTTTACAAAATATGAAAAACACACAATAATTTAAAAAAAAAGAACCATTTGAAAAAAATATTAGAAAAGCTTTATTTATTTTTACATATTAATTTCTCAAATTTTAATTCATTGTATATAATGTTGTGAGCACTGCATATAATGCTGATCATTAACATAAGGCATGCATGGCGTTCCATACAAAACAGTATCGTTATAGAATAGTGATCTAGGTGTTCCCATTAGACCTTTTCAATATTTCTCTACACCGACTAATGACACCTACAGTTTACAGGTACAATGGATGGGTCGTCTCAAAGACAAAAATCATCATGATTATTATTACGAAACATACTGGATTGGCGGTTATATACTGTTTTGACTATATATAGTTTAAGAATATCTATCAACTAAAGAAATAAATAAATATATGTCTCTGTCATATAATATTCTTATTTCGTATGTATTTGAACGACGTTTCATGTTGAATTGATTAAAAAATACTGCAATCATTCTGCATCCTATAAACCAACTTTCTATTCCTTTTTTCCGACGTAGTCGGTATTAGTTTCGGTTTGTGCCCTTTGAACTTAAGGACGCTGAACTATGGCAACAGAATACGCATGCTCGAAAATCCTTTCTGTGATTGGACAAAATGCTGTCATGGTGGGTGATTTGGTTGTGTTTGAAAAAACGTCTCGTTAATCATATCGTGATGGAAAGCAAGTGAAAAACTATAAATATTTGAACTAGATCTTACAAAGATTTATATTTTATATTTTTATTAAAATAATTGTTTCTCCAATAGCTCTTTGCATCCGTGACAGCTGTTTATTCGGGACAATTATATAATTTTTAATGTAAACTTTGTCTTTTAGAACGCACCTTCGCATGTGAGATTTCCGCGGGGTTTTGGTGAATGTAAACAACAGAAAGATACGAAGACCGAGAATACTGAACACAAACAGAGAAAACGTAATTTAAATGGTATCTTTGTGCTTCTGAAGGTTATCGAAATGATAGTTTTAAACATAATACTCAAATTTAAATACGTCGGATATCTTTTTTAAAGATAGTTCTTGTTATGATTATGTGAGTCTTTCACCAAATATTTGCCTAATGCAAATAACGAGTAATTTGTATGTGTAAAAGCTTTTATGAAATTTTTTCACAACACGACCAACTTGGTGTTTTTCCACCGATCTTCACCTCAGTTGATGTACATATTCAATTTCAGGAGGGATAATAACATATTGATTTTAAAGGTCGAAGGAAAATATCACATTTTTTTTTTATCAACGACGGACTTCTCCGCTGCAAGATATCTTGTTAGAATTGATGTTTTTCCTAGATGAATATTGAAAAAATAACATATATTTTATCCCTCGTTTCAATGTTACATCATTTAAGCAGTGAGTGGTGAATACAGAATGCATGTGGAACACCAAATTGGTGAATTCAAAAGATACAAAGTATTGAGTACATTATGGAGGCACCAGGACCAAAACTAGCAGACATTGTGGAAACATGTGCCGCCCTTGTCAACATACATAATCATTGTTTAATCAAATATCAACTGAAACATAAAATGCTTTGTTTTTTTTTTTATTTTCCAAATTCCACCAGGACAGCTAGGAGCTAAACGTCTAAAAAGATGAAATGTGACTTAAAGTCCTCATTTTCTTTATAATAAATTAAAAAATTCAATGTCATTTGGACATCTGTAGGAAACTTGTATCATTGTCAATGAAAGCAATGAAATCAATAATGATCTAAAAAAAATATTTTTGAGACAACCCTTCACATTTTACCTGTCGTAGTCGTTCTCAACTATAGGTGCCGAGAGTTGTTGAAAAGGTCTATTATGAATTCAAAAATAAATAACCCAACTACCTTAATGTGTTTATTTCTGGATCAACAACGTTTTTCTGCATTCATGTACATTGCTAAAAATGCCCATGTATTGTCTAACGCAAGGAGACTCGTAAGCGGTTGTCTTTAAATTATATCTTTAGTAACTAATGTGATGTTAAAGGCGGTTTGTTGTTAGCTTTGTTTATAAGATGTATTCTCACAACTTCTCTAGACGCGGGACAGTTTAGAGCAGACAATTATTGAAAACCATATTTTGACCTTGTTGTTCGGTTCATCATGTTCATGACTCATCCACGTATTATTAAATGATTCATTTAAAATATAAATCTCACATACATTAGTTAAGTACCGCTTTGATTCCTTTGGTTCCTTTGGTACTTAAGTTGATACTATAGTGGTATCTTCTCATAAGTTAAAAGGTAAAAAATAAAAAGGAAATGCAATGCAATGTGTAACAGAAGGCAAACCAGCATCAACGTATGACTTATTATAAACCAGACTCAAGCTAGCAGCCATATTATAATTAGGGTTTTAGTTTATGCGTTTTGGTCCTATAGTTGGTTGGCCCCTTACAGTATACATAGTTTACGTACATGATTTTTGTACAACTGCATTTTAAACCTGCTGAAAAAGTACCAACTGTGATGATCCTCACTTTCTGCAAGTGCTGTATACTTTTCCTCAGCCTCTGCTCCAAACGAATCAAAATCACCTCTGGCATTAAACAATACACATGTTGGAGTCTTCAGAGAAAGTCCTGCCTGAGAACCTAACGTCCATGTAAACCCGGATATTTTCAGAGGGTCTTCTTTATAGTCGCTCTTAAAGGCAAATGCATACCCAGAAAAGGTCGTACCAAAATCAATGGCCGCCACCAACAAAGAATCAGATATAGTTTCATAACTATTAGCCATCTCTTTTTTAGTTTTCAGTTTCAATTATCATCTTATGTTTTATGTCGATCCTATAAAATTGAAGGATAATATATATAAACAACAACAGATGCATCGTACTAGATATAATAGTTTGGCAAACAACGATTAATAATATTTACCTCTCTCTAATCACCAGATTAATACTTGCCATATAAAACACTACGAATGCCACTTTTTGACAAAATAAGCTTATCCATTCGGAACGCTTGATTACATCCCTTAATTTTGGGGTTCATTCAGCATTTGTTTTCAATATATCTATAGCTGTGGGGTTGTCTAGTCGTAACAGGGTTGTCTTATTAATACTATCTCTGTGCTGAAACAAATACAACAGCAACAACAAACAGCATATTACTTTGTTTTTTCTCATTCGTTTAGGGATGTAGGGAATCTGCATTTATACATGGATGAGTTGTGAGTTTGTCCTAGTGAAAGCTAGACAAGAAACATATTCCGATTTGTTGTTAACGGTGTCAGTTGATTGATATATTGTTCGTTGCTTAACGTCCAGTGGCAAGTATTTCATGCATGTTCAGGACGAATTAACGTATCAGACCACTGTATATATAATTCATTACTGTATCTTATAAGGATCACAACGAGGATAGTCAATATAGGTGCAGGAATTTTCTATATTATCAAACCTCTGAAGCATCCGATATAACCCCGGTTCGTGTTGCTTATCTCTGTATTCTTATATGACGTCCTAATCGTCACAAAATATGTTAAATACATGCACACAAACTTACTGTTTACATTCTCGTAATTATTTTCATTTTTTTCTGATAAAATTGCTATAAGTTTTTAAACATATTGAAATGAATATGTTTGTATTTACATACTGCACGGGGAGGACACGAGAACAACTAAGCAATTCTAAGGTATTTTGTACGCTTCGACCTATAACGATACTGTATAAAATAGACTAACGTTAACGCTCAGTCTAAAATGTGTAAATATTAAATGCCTAACATGTTAAAATGAGAATACACTGGCGGATCTAGAAATATTCATAAGTGGGGGCCCACTGACTGCCTAAGAGTGGGCCCGCTCCAGTCACGCTTCACTCAGTGATTTCCCTATATAAGCAACCAAATTCCCCCCGCCTCCCCCCTAAATCCGCCTCTGGAATAGAACATGCCATGAAGGATTTTGTTCTTAAATGTTATGTGTAGTGTTTTGTTGACTTTTTTGTTTTGGTCATTGTGTTGATTAATTTTCTGCGACTTAAGGGGTTTTACTGTCCCCTGTTATGTTATATACCTATTTTTGTCTTGAATGTCGATTTTATACCTTTATCAAAAGTCCTCGTCTGCTGTTGAAGATTACGAAATACAATTCAGGTTTTCGGAAATGACATTTCTGACCTACTTTACGTTTTCATCTTTAAAAAAGGTAATTTTATTACTTGTTTGTTGAAAGTTTACATAATTTACTATATTACAAGCAAGTAATGATGCATAATGTCCCTGTGAAGATTTTTTTGGCAAGGTGCACGGGAGAAATTTTCCACAGTAAGTTGTATAAATATGACTTTCTGGGAAGTATCTACTTTCAGTTTCAAATTCAACTTCATGATCTATTATTACATATATGAATTAAACATGTTTAAACAACTGTCATTGTACATTCAATAAAAATATGTGTCACTACGAAATGATGTGCAGAAATTTTATAATGATTACATTATAGTCACGGACATATAAAACCATCATGGGCTAAAACATTACCCTTTGATTATACTATTTTGTTATTAATCAGCAGTTTATTCAATTATTTTTAGATAATAAAGTATTCGATATCAATTGAAAACAAAAATATTCCGCAATTATGTTCAGAATAGGGATATCTTACAAAACCTTACCGTTTTATTTTACGGAGCAGATTCAATGCGTCAATAAACACTATATAAATCTCTATTGTATAATTTCTGATAAGACACAAGTATTTTTACTAGATCAATGACGTTCATATCACGTGAACAATTAGCTTCCTTGTTGTTGATTTGGTGACAACCCAAAAATACACAAGATTCCAGCTTCCTGAAATACAGGTATATACTGATTGATATAGTTTGAAATCTAGGCAATTCAAATACTTGCTAAAATGTGTTTAAACATATGTAATAATAAAACAATGCAACCTTTTTTTTAATATCGAAAGTTATTTAATGTATACGTCATTCATTAAAAAAAAGGTTAAACTATTTGTAAACAAATTTACACAGGTTTACCATTTTTCATAGCCAGGAGATTTTGGTTTACAAATGCATTTTCGTTTACAAAGGAATAAGAAACTAGACAATATATGATTTGACAAAAATAAGGCTTATAACGCTTTTGGTTGTACATTTCCATAGTAACCAACACTGCAATGTATTGTGTTTGATATAACGAGTCATGCATGGTTTTTTTTAACGGCGAAATCTCTCACTATGCCTGCATCCTAGGCTACTTTATTATAGGTATTTGAAATTTCTGAAGACCTTAACAGATATGTTCAAAGTTCATGCATGTATATATATGGTATACAGATGTACTGTAAAAAAATTTAAGCTCTTACCAAAGTTTGGCAAATATATATAGAAATTCTCTACCCTTGCTAAAATAGAAAACATGCGGTTAAATGATTGTTCATTGTTGACATTCATTTAAAAAGATATTTTAAGCGCATCATGTGCTTAGCGTGTTTAATAAAGTCAAATTAACAAAGAAACATTTGATAACTAGGCTACTATAAAGTTTAAAATTCATATAACAAAGAAAATAATAAAACAGAAATGGTCACTTATTCAAGTGACTGTGGCTTTGGTATTAACGTAATTTTGCTGATTATTTTCTCGAATGTAAGATTCGAATTATTACAAAAAATGAATTATACAGAAAATTGAAACATCATGATTAATTCGTCATTTTATTTGTTAAGGTATTATCAGCATTTTTATTTAAATGATTTCATTTCATAACGCAATATGGACCAATATGGATGTTTTTAACAAAAAAGATTTTCAACTAAGCATTTCTAAATAACTTCGAATGAATTATTTTACAACTTTTCTTACATTTTCTCAAACTGTATGATTTTTAAGTCATCTTATAAAATGCTGGATTTATAAAATGCACCTGAAATGAACATATTTGCTTGGCATAATTTTAGACGTAGCAGTACACTGGTATGGCCGCTGGTGAAACAATCTCGGAGTCTCTGTTTGTAGCAGCAATAGACTTTGGTACAACGTATTCTGGTTATGCCTTTGGTAATAGAAATGATTACAAAGATGATCCCTCAAAAGTAGCCGGTTGTCACTGGAGTATGGGTTCACAACCGGGGCTCTCCCTCAAGACACCGTCATGTATTTTGTTTGACCCCGAACAAAACTTTGACTCCTTCGGTGGAGAAGCCGAAGATAAATATACAGAACTAGCACAAGATGAAGAACATGGTGACTGGTATTTTTTCAGAAGATTCAAAATGCAGCTTTATGGCAAAGAGGTATCATAATGACTTATATATGCTGCTGCGTGTAAACATACATGTATCTTAACTCAAGCCGGGTGCAATGCTTTTTTTAATGTAGCTCTTGAAACATACTGCTTAATTGACTCAGTTAAAAACTTAAACAAATGCCTAATAAAACTTTTCAACCAATCCGAAATGATTTTGTTATAATCATGAAAGAAAATGTCAAACAAAAACACGTGCTGATGCTCATATACATATTTATAGATTTAAGAAGATGTGATACGAGTGCCAATGAGACAACTCTCCATCCAAGTCACTATTTGTAAATGGAAACCATTATAGGTCAACTACATGTATATATATTAGTTATGCATACTTCATTTATTCAACAATCAAGAGGTAGAATTCTACTCTTTCTCCTGCATCACAAACCATACTCATAGATACATAGATCAATGTTGTCCTAAAAAATGAACATGAAATAAAGACTATTGTTAAAAACACTTTACATACAAATCCTGGTCAGATCTGATAGGTTAGGTCAATTCACATTGATCAGAAATAGAAAAAAAACAGAGACGTTGTTATGCATTATATGCAATAGACATTTACTTTGACATTACGTCAATGAGGTGGGAAATTTTCGCTTTCTCCTTCATTTTGTATGGGTAAATTATGTCGAAAACCGTTTAGTTCCAACATTTTTGGTTAAGCACCGTTTGCTTCCAGAATATTTCATATATTGTCTTTGTGACTAAGATAGTTTTTTTTTAAATAGAATTATTTTACCTACCAACCAAATTATATTTTTTTCATTGAGATAGGACACACATATGTTTATTTAGAGCTTAGGTAATAACATGGGTTTTAACAGTACTTGTAGTGGCGGATTCAGGGATGGACGGGGGCTTGAAGGCAGTTGGTAACAAAGTGCGCCGTACTTTATTATTCAACAGAAAATGCCGATATTTGTAATTAAGATTTTAACTAAAATGTTCATAAATCGAAACAGCAATTTTACAGAATATCTTATTATGTATGCAGGAATTATCAAAAGACTTCATGTTGGAAGGAGAAAATGGTTTACAAATGCCAGCCATAAAAGTGTTTGCAGAAAGCATCAAATTCCTTTGAGGACCATATAAAGAATAAAGCCGATGAAATCAAACCACGTGATGTAGAATGGGTGTTGACCGTACCAGCCATCTGGCCAGATCCAGCTAAAAAGTTCATGAAGGAAGCTGCTAATGCTGTATGTATAAGGTTATTGTTAAAGATGATTTGTAATTTTTTTCAAATATTAGATATAAACATGTCAGATATAACGTTAAAGTATCATAATTTTTATTATGACATGACTTAAGGCCCAACGTTTACAAATTGTAGCTAAAGTCGTTTGTGTTTAGGCCTGTTTTGTTTGGAGAAGATATATCCATGTATACATAGGTCTTCCATGTCTTTATATTCAGTTTTTTTTTTGTTGCAAGGTAAACTGATTTTAAGCGAAATTTTATTTAATTCCATAAAGTGTAAGAATGTACATCAAAAGCAACAATGACGGTGTGAAATGAACGTTTTCTACGATATATCATTGCCATTATCATTTATTGCTGTCACTACTCATCATCAAACGTTTTACTTGTCACAGGCAACATGATGGGTGTTTAGACGTTTAACTTGTCAAAGGCAACACTATGGGTGTTTAAACGTACTTGTCACAGGCAACACGATAGATGTTTAAACGTTGTACTTGTCACCGGCAACACGATAGATGTTTAAACGTTGTACTTGTCACAGGCAATACTATGGATGTTTAAACGTTGTACTTGTCACAGGCAACACTATATATATATGAGTGTTTAAACGTTGTACTTGTTACAAGCAACACTTTGGTTGTTTAAACGTTGTACTTGTCACAGGCAACATGATGGGTGTTTAGACGTTGTACTTATCATAGGCACACCGATGGGTGTTTAAACGTTGTTCTTGTCATAGGCAACACTATGGATGTTTAAACGTTGTACTTATCACAGGCAACTTGAACATGAGAGGTGTTTAGACGTTTAACTTGTCATAGGCAACACGATGGGTGTTTAAACGTTGTACTTGTCATAAATCACACGATGGATGTTCACACGTTTTACTTGTCATAGGCAACATGAACTGTGTTTAAACGTTCAACGTGTCATATGAAACACGATGGGTGTTAAAATTATTTACTTGTCATATGCAATATTTTAACGTTTTACTTGTCATAGACAACATTTAAACGTTTTATTTGTCATAGGCAACACGAATCGATTGGTGTTTTTAAGGAATCAGGAACTGCTTAAGCGTCTTGAGAAGTTACCTGCGGTAATGTGGGACCTCATACTGGTCATTCTAGAGTGTTATTGAAGTATGTTTGTTGTGGTTCATTAAAGCGTTTCTCGTTTTTTATATAGATTAGACCGTTGGTTTTCCCGTTTGAATGGTTTTACACTAGTAATATTTTGGGGCCCTTCATAGCTTGCTGCTCGGTGTGAGCCAAGGCTCCGTGTTGAAGACCGTACCTTGACCTATAATAGTTTCCTTTAATTTGTAAAATGTTGTATAATAAATTGTGACTTGGATGGAGAGTTCTCTCATTGGCACTCATACCACATTTTACTATATCTATTGATTTATTTATGTTTTATGTTTTATGTTTTCGACTTTTCGTTTTTGTTTTATGGCTATGGCATTATTTTCTTTCTTCGTCCTCTGTCGGCAATAGCTGATTCTCTGACAATCACGTTGAAAGCTAAATTAGCAATAAGGAGGATAGAGTATAGTGCCAGTCTGATATCCAAAATGTCAGATCATAGATTATATTTTTAATGCTTCGGCTTGTTTCTATGGAAAAACTTTTTTTACAATAATCTTGAAATTTGTAGATCAAATTTTATTTTGTCAGGGAGGTATACCCAACAGTCGTCTCATTTTGGCGTTAGAACCAGAAGCTGCATCTATCTACTGTAAAAACTTACCTGTAGATAGAACTCTTTCTACTGGTGGAAGATCTACCCTCGATGCTTTTGCTCCGGGAACACAGTATCTAATACTGGATGCAGGAGGTAAATGAAATTTATCTAACAAACCATTAAAACACGTATCTACCGAACCATTATTACTGTCCCCTCTATAAGACTCCGTGTCGGAGTGTGGAATATCCCGGAATTGTGAGGCTATGTACATGAAAATGGAGATCGACAATTGTAGTAAAAAATAAAATGTTTGTCACAGTCAAATTACAATTAAAATAACATAAGTTGTAGCTTAATGCTAAACATATTCACATCTTATACGTCGGCTAAAATACAATAGTTAGAGAGCCAGACAGGATCTTCCAAATGTTAAGGTGAAGAAACCACTTTTGAAGGATTCTAGGGAGGATGACATACAAATTGCCTCCGGGAGATCATTCCAAACATAATAGTGCTTGGGAAAAAAGACGATTTAAAATAGTCTTTACTTGTATTATATATGCCGAAACCTATGTTGTCACCATTCACAACATGCATCTATAGAACAATTACCAACAAATGTTAAATCACATACGTTTTACATAAATTATTTTTTGGGGCCAATTTCTCTGATTAACTAACATACCCCGGAGAGTAGTCTTCCAGATTCAAATTGAATCATTTCATATAGATTGAATCTGTATTAAAAGACCGCCTGTCTTATGAGACCACCTTTTTGCTCTCGCAAATATAGATACTACATTAAACGGTTCCAATTTTATTGTGTCATATTCCAGTTTTGAAAATCAATGTCTCTTTTAAGAGATATCAAGGCCAAACAATGATACAGACCGAAAATGACAAAACGTATACCTTATCACAGACAATAAATCAGAATCACGAGAGAGATACAATTCTTAATTCTGATTTGATCGAGGCCAAAACCAAATGTTTATAAAAAGATCTGATATTACCGAAACAGACAATTACATTTAGACCGTTAGTTTTCTTGTTTTTATATTGTTTTACAATTGGAATCAGTACTATATAAAATTGCAAAAATAAATTTTATATACATCATTTAGTCTTCTATTAGCTTTTATCAAGCTAACATTTGCCCTACTGATCTTTGAGTAAAACAGGTATATAGGAAATGTGCCACATGTTTTTGTTTTTTTTTGTTTTGTTAAAACGAACGTAGTTTTTATAAAATGGCCACAGAAAACCGCGATGCTGTAATTACTTTTGGAGTAAAAGTATTATTATTTCAAATCTCGCACAACAATCAAATCATTTTCATTCAAGTACTTTTATTATTTTAGGTGGAACGGTTGATATTACTGTACAAGAAATAAAAGACGATGGCGACATCAAACAGATTTACATGGCCAACGGTGGAGATTGGGGCGGAACTAAAGTCGACGAAGCATTTGACGAATTCCTGACGGATATTGTTGGATCAGATACGGTGGACAAATTCCGGAAGGATGACAAAGTCGATTATTTAGGTCTGTGTAGAGAATTTGAAGTGAAGAAGCGAAGTATTCGGCCAGACAGCACAGCTAAAATAACAATTCGAATTCCATTAAGTTTAAGTGAAAGATTTCAAGAAGTAAAAGGAGTTTCACTGAAAAGTTCCTTCAAATCAAACAAATCAATGTCATGGGTAGGTGATAAATTACGCGTCGATCCCGACACTGCTAAAAAATTCTTTGAGGAACCATGCCAACGCATTGTTGACCATCTGAAGGATTTATTTCAGAAAGGAGCAGTTGTCGACACCGACATTATTTTAATGGTTGGTGGTTTTTCTGAATCACAAATGCTGCAGGAAGCAATAAAGTCGGCATTTCATAGCAAAACTGTAATAATACCAGAAGATGCAGGTCTTGCTGTGCTCAAAGGTGCAGTTCAGTTCGGATTTAATCCAAAGGTTATAAGTCCAAGAATCCTTCGATACACTTTTGGAGTCAGTACAAATATGCAGTTCCGTCCACATACTGACCCAGAAGATAAGAAACATTTTACTAATAATAAGATGTATTGCCGGGATAGATTTGGAAAGCATATCGGGAGAGGAGAACCGATGGAGTGCGAGGATCTAACCAATACGAAAACATACAATCCATTAAGAGAAAACGCGAGTAAAATTGTACTTCCTGTCTATTCGTCTCGTTCTGATGATCCACAATATATAGACGAAGAAGATTGTACTTATATCGGGAAATTTGAGGTAGATTTGTCAGATGTAACTGGTCCTGATCGGGACGTCGAGATCGGGATGAAATTTGGAGGGACTGATGTAACTGTTGAAGCAACGATTAAGTCAACTGGACAAAAAATTGAAGCACGTTACAGCTCTGATTTAAACTATTAGTTAAGGTTTTTCTTATATCTTAACAGTCGACCAGTAAATGATGTGCCATATGCATTGTAAACATCATTTATTGAGACAATTTCATTGTACATATTAAGTACAGTATATAGTTTAGAGTTTGTTATACTTAACATGTCGCTACGCGTGAATTTCTTTTATTACATTATAACTGTAGTTATAGATTTATTACTGTGAAAAGGGCTTTTAATTTTTTCTGAGTTCGATTCCAAAAAAATGAGTATTCCCTTATATATCAGTACAAAAGAATCATTCCCGTTATTTTGTTTAACCGTTTTTATCCAATAGCTATATTTGTCAGAAGAACATTAAAAACAAATGATTATGATGTTTGATACTTTTGCGGTCAACTTTTTATAAAGTTTATGCCACGTCGTAGGCAGTTGTTTTACTAATAATTTAATAATGTTATTTGACTGGTCTTTTAAACTTTTTGATTACGCCCAGTTAAGGGGGTAATTTTTAGCTCACCTGGCCCAAATGACAAATTGATCTTTTCTCATCAATTGGCGTCCGTCGTTATCATTATCATTGTCGTCCGTTAACTTTACAAAAATCTTCTCCTATGAAACTACGGGCGATATCTTTTTGCGCCAAAAAGTAACTCATTTGCGCCACAACCTAATTGCGCCAATACCTCTTTTGCGCCACCTAATTTTCAAAACTATAGGTATCATTTGCGCCAATTTTATATATTTTTATCTATATATAACAACGAAATGATTGACTAGGTACCAACAGCAAAAAATTCCTCTGACATTGTACACTGAAATTTCAAATTAGCCTCGCATCCTAATAAAATTATACCGCTTTCTGGATCGTTACACAATACAAAGTCATCATCTTTGTTTGTAACAACACCAATATCATCCAATATTCTGTGAAATTCTGCTCGATTTTTATATTAAGCCGGACGCAGTTTTCTTCTCTCTATATATACATACTAGACTGACACACATATTTTAAATCTTTCTTTTCTAAATTTTCTTCTTCAATTTTGAAGATCTCTGAATTTATTATTTTTGATGGTCGCTCTGACAACACATTGGTTGCTTTTCTTTTACACGCAGTTCTCAAAATATGACGTTCTAATTTCTGGACACTGATAACGAAAATATGATATTTTATACTGCCAAAATCTGCTATGAAATTTTAATAACGCCAAAATGTATTTTATACTCGTGATAGTTGACTTGTATTTGCATTATAATTTTGAGAAAAAATATATATTATAGTCTCTCAAAACTCTTTATAGAGTGGCTCTTGTTGTTAACTAGTGTTTTAAAAAGCTGTATATTTTATATGTTACAAGTGGCAAGACTTTAATAAAGTATTTGTCTTGTCTTGTCTTGATATAGGTAAAACATGTACAGGTATGATATAAGTAAAAAATATTAACAGGTAAATGTGGCGCAATTTCATTTCATTTATTGGCGCAATTAATACCATCAAAATAAAAGAGAGTGGCGCAATAAATACCTTTTCAAAACTGCAATTGGCGCAAATTGATTCTGCCCGAAACTACTAGGCCAATTTTACCAAACTTGGCCACAATCATCACTAGGGAATCTAGTTTAAAAATGTGTCCGATGACCCCGCCTGCCAACGAAGATGGCCGACATGGCTAAAAGCAAAATATAGAGGTCAAATGTAGTTTTTGTCGAGCCTGCGACTTTTGTCACAGAAAGCTCGACATAGGGATAGTGATCCGGCGGCGGCGGTGTTAGCAAACTTCTCAAAAGCTTTATGTTTTAGAAGGTGGAAGACCTAGATGCTTCATACTTTGTATATGGATGCCTCATGTTACGAAGTTTCCGTCAGTTACATGTCCAATGTCCTTGAACTCATTTTCATGGTTCAGTGACTACTTGAAACAAATTAAGATTTTTTTGTAATGTTAAATTTTCTCTTAATATAAGTGATAGGATAACGTACGTACTATATTTGGTATGTGCGTACCTTGCAAGGCCCTCATGCCCGTCAGACAGTTTTCACTTGACCTCGACCTCATTCATGGATCAGTGAATGAGGTTAAGTTTTGGTGGTCAAGTCCATATCTCAGATACTATAAGCAATAGGTCTGAAAGGTGTACATGTCCAACTGGCAGGTGTCATCTGACCTTGACCTCATTTTCATGGTTCAGTGTTTATAATAGTTAAGTTTTTGTGTTTTGGTCTGTTTTTCTTATACTGTATACAATAGGTCAACTATATTTGGTGTATTGAATGATTGTAAGGTGTCCATGCCTAGCTGGCTGGTGTCATCTGACCTTAATCTCATTTTCATGGTTTAGTGGTCAAAGTTAAGTTTTTGAGTTTTGGTCTTTTTTTCTAATACTATATACAATAGGTCAACTATATTTGGTGTATCGGTCATTATCAAAAAAACATGCAAAACTATGTTATTGGGTCTTTTTAAGTCACAGACATGAAAATATATCAAAATAACACTTGCATATGTTAGATATGAATGTTTTGTGATACACGATATACAGTTTACAGTATGAAATGTTATAAAAATCATCCTTAATGTTTTTTAAACCCTTGGAGATCGCCAGAATTAACTGTTACTTTTTACTATAAATCCTTTCAGACTTGAAATAGGACTATTATTCATATCATTTGTTATTATGATTTATCACTTTTGATTACATTTTGATACATACAAACATTTTTTAATGATTTAGGAGGTGTATGTTGGTTTTATAATAAAAATTTTCACCAAAAGGAAATGTTACATTTTTTAAGTCAATGGTGTAACCAAAGGATTTCGCAAGATTTGGGCATTTACAACAGTTTCTCCCTTAGCAATGTTACCTGTAAGCATGTTATGAAAAAGAAAACAAACAATTTTGTTGAAAATTTAGTGTAAAAAACTTAAAAGTAAGTGAAAGCTATATCATAAATGAAAATAGTGTCCATGGTGTACCCTTGTAAAAAATATTTTTTGAAAACATTTCCTTAACTTTGAATTATGAAATATATTGCTTATAGAAACATGCACCAGTAACAACATATAGAATAGGGGAATGGAGCACTTATTTCGAAACTGAATCTTAAAATACACCTTAAATCATTGGTGTTACTGTCAATGGTGAGACCATTTTGATAAAATAACACCTTTAACCAGTTTAGTAACACCACTGAATATGGCATGACAATCGGCATTGTTTTGTGATTCTTTCATGTTTAACAAGCGAAACATCATATTATTTATGAAAAACAATACTTATTTAACAATGTTTTAACAATATTATGTATCACATAGACAAACTGATGTATGCTGGCAACACCAATGACACTATTTAGTAACACTATTGACATTTTTAGTAATGGATGTTATGTTATATAATTTGAGATTTTTTAGCCTAAGAAGTATTTTTTCATCTTTTTCTTTTGCTCGGTGTTCTTGGCTTTGTGTTCAGTAATTAATAAAAGTAAAATTTTAAATGTGATGTCAGATCATGTCAATGGTGATACTTTTGTGTCATTGGAGTTACTGAAGGGTCAGTGGTGTTACTATATAAAAATTTTAACGGCTGTACTATTTCTTGCATCAATTGTAAATAAAAATATCAGGTAAGCGACAAAGGCTCCTTGGAGCCTCTAGTTTTATGTTTCTTCCCCTTTACATTTTTTATTCATAAATGAAAGTGTTTTTAGGTCATATACAAAGGATTAGGTATATTATTATCATTTAATCTCATACATTTCACATATATTCAGTTTAAGCGTAATTTTTGGTATTTACAACGACCATAATAAGGACAGACAACTTTTTTACGACAATGTATTCTGAAATTTATGTTTGAATAGAATGCACAGCTATATGAATAATGTCAATAAGTCATAATTTAAACCTAAACAACAAATTGGAACAGTTGTTTGATGTTTAACAATAATATTCAGTACCTAAATATATATATGTTTTAAATTGGTAACACCATTGACACGATTATATCAAAGGATGACCTAAAATTGTTAAAATTGAAGGAACTCTTCATTTCCCCATTGCATATTTCTGAATATCGTTGCTACTATACTATAGAATAGAGGGCCACATTCAAATGTTTTAAACAATGACATCATTTTTCAAAATATTACCTCGTCGAAATTTGCACTTTTTTTTAATGACCCATATGGAAATATTTTATGATCTATTTTTCTGTCGCGCATTTGACCTTGGCCTCATTTTCACGGTTCATTGCTCAGTGTTAACTTTTTGTGTTTTGGTCTGTTTTTCTTAAACTATTAGCAATAGGTCAACTACATTTGTTGAATGGAAGAATTGTTAGCTATACATGCTGACTGACATGGTTCATCTGGCCTTGACCTTATTTTCATGGTTCATTGGTCAATGTTTAATTTTCTTGGTTAATGTTTTAGTGACAGTTGTAATAAAGCTTTATGTTTAGGACTATCAACATAATATCAACGATTAGTAAAGAAAGCGAGACATTTAAGCTTATGCACTCTTGTTTGCTTATATCTCTGAAACAAAACTATTAAGAGCAAATCTGACGAAATAAAAATGTGCATCCGGTTAAGATCTCTCTGCTGTAAATATTCCAGATGAATCAGACAACTCTTTGTTGGCTTGCTGTCTCTGAATTGGTAATTTTAAGGAAATTTGCGGTTTTTCGTTATTATCTTGAATATCAGTATTGATAGAGATAAACTGTAAACAGCAATAATGTCCAACAGAGTAAGATCTACAAATAAGTCAGCATGACAAAAATGTTCAATTGACCCTTGAGGAGTCATTGCCCTTTATAGTAAATTTTTAACAATTTTTCTTAAATTTTTGTTATCTTTTACCAAAATTTTCTGAAACAACCGAGACAAATTTAACCAAACTTTGCCACAATCAGCCTTAGAGAATCTAGTTTAAAAATGTGTCCAATGATCCTGCCTAAGAAGTATTTTTTCATCTTTTTCTTTTGCTCGGTGTTCTTGGCTATGTGTTCAGTAATTAATAAAAGTAAAATTTGAAATGTGATGTCAGATCATGTCAATGGTGATACTTTTGTGTCATTGGAGTTACTGAAGGGTCAGTGGTGTTACTATATAAAAATTTTAACGGCTGTACTATTTCTTGCATCAATTGTAAATAAAAATATCAGGTAAGCGACAAAGGCTCCTTGGAGCCTCTAGTTTTATGTTTCTTCCCTTTACATTTTTTATTCATAAATGAAAGTGTTTTTAGGTCATATACAAAGGATTAGGTATATTATTATTATTTAATCTCATACATTTCACATATATTCAGTTTAAGCGTAATTTTTGGTATTTACAACGACCATAATAAGGACAGACAACTTTTTTACGACAATGTATTATGAAATTTATGTTTGAATAGAATGCACAGCTATATGAATAATGTCAATAAGTCATAATTTAAACCTAAACAACAAATTGGAACAGTTGTTTGATGTTTAACAATAATATTTAGTACCTAAATATATATATGTTTTAAATTGGTAACACCATTGACACGATTATATCAAAGGATGACCTAAATTGTTAAAATTGAAGGAACTCTTCATTTCCCCCATTGCATATTTCAGAATATCGTTGCTACTATACTATAGAATAGAGGGCCACATTCAAATGTTTTAAACAATGACATCATTTTTCAGAGCAAATCTGACGAAATAAAAATGTGCATCCGGTTAAGATCTCTCTGCTGTAAATATTCCAGATGAATCAGACAACTCTTTGTTGGCTTGCTGCCTCTGAATTGGTAATTTTAAGAAAAAGAATAACGGCTGCACTATTTACTGCATCAATTGTAAATAAAAATATCAGGTAAGCGACAAAGGCTCCTTGGAGCCTCTAGTTTTATGTTTCTTCCCCTTCGAAACTTTTGCTACTTGGTACCTTTAAAGTTATACACCAACAACACATGTGTTCTTTTGCTGGTTTCAAATATTTCCCGTCGCAGTAACATGTGCCCCTTTGTTAGTGTCGAGGATTATACAGTCCAGGTACAGATGTCTATTTGCTTTCTAAGAAAATTGGTCACTAACGTACATTGTACAGGTGTTCTTTTGGTTTGAAGCCTTAGTTTGTATATCTTTGTATCTCCACCATAAGGTTTGTTATGTTCACTTTGAAGTATTTGGTTTCTAGCATCACTATAGTTGAATAAATTATCGAAACTCGCATATGTTCCATCATATTATAATCGTTATTATGTAATTCCATATCACTATTTATACTTGTAGAATTTTACCTTTTCTGTGTATGAAAGCCCATTCAAATAAAGTTATTCTCCTGTTGTTTACCTTATGTAAAATGGGGTTATTCGTAAAAATGTCGAAGCATGTGAAGAACACATGTGTACCTTGTAATATAATACTACAGTGCGTACAAAGATGCCATCGAAACTTTTATGAAGATGCATTTCAATAGGCCTCTTAAAGTATGTCTTAATGCAATTATTTTAGTTTTTTTAATACACTCTTAAAACTATCGTTGTTTTCATGTATATGTAAGCGAGGAGTTCGATAAGCATACCTGAAAAACATATAAAGTTGTTTGTGAAATACCAACTGAATATTAAATTCGTGCATTAACTTTTGCATTTGTTCCAAAATCCCTATGCTATTTTAAAACATTGATCCTTACTAAACATTATTATTGGTATTTTTTCTGGATTCTAGTTTAATACAACATTTCTAAGTTGTAAAACGGTATAGAAGTTTTACCTCTTAAATATTTTTTAATTGCACTTATTTTTTCATCCTATTTTGAAGCGGCTTTCTCTTTTGAATTTCGAAACAAACTTGTAGCTGACATGTACTATGGTATGATTCCAACAATGATATAAAAAAAATCGAATCCGATACCGATACCAAAAGTATTTGTTACCTAATCTGTACGTATCACCAAACGCTGTATTGGGGACTGTACGGGTCACAGTCAAAACTAAACTTCGGATTGGAACTTCTTAATTCAATCATTGTCACATGTAGTGTCAGTAGTAGTAAGAAAACCAGGACGGGTTCAAACAAAAAGATTTTGAAAGCAAAACACACTTTATAAATAGTGTGACAATACGTAAATCTCCGGGTTAAATGTACGATGTAGGTACAAGTAGCAGTAGAATATAACGACAGACACCGAAAGCAGATTATCTTTAGCACGTAATCTGCCTAATAGGAATTATATTTACATATCCAGCACTTTTAAATCAGATCATCTTTAGCACGTAATCTGCCTAACAGGAATTATATTTACATATCCAGCACTTTTAAATATAAGACGTCAATTTTGCTTTTTTTTTAAATATTTTTCTTTGCAGGAAATGTTTAAATTGTTAAATACAAATATAGGAAGATGTGGTACGATTGTTCGATTGATAGAAATCTCTACATTACAGACAAAAATGAGGATTAAATGCTACATGTATATGTTGGCTTGCGTGTGACCTCAGCACAGAGAAAAATATATACCGTTTAGTCAATTGTCCTGGCACCACAAATATAGATTGTAAAAAATCATTTACGAAAAAACATTGGTCTGATTTACGCTAAAACAAACGAAATAACAAATATGGCAGAGAAAAAGCAACGACAACCACTTTGTTTTAAAAATTAACCAGATGCTCCGCAGGGCGTAGCTTTATACGACCGCAGAGGTTGAACCCTGAACGGTTAGGGCAAGTATGGACACAACATTCAAGCTGGATTCAGCTCTAAATTTGGATTGTGATTAAATAGTTGACACAGCATAGGTTTCTGACACAGAATGAATGTGTTCTAATGAACTTAAAATTTTTGTTTCTCTTAGAGCAATTCACTATGCTGTTGAATATTAATCCTCTCAAAAAAATGTTTGAAGAAATTTTCTTTTTTATTTATGAAATTTCAAATGAGAAAAATTGAACCCAATTTTTTTAATCACATCCCCCTTTCCCTTATTCCAAAACTAATCTCAATTAAAATTTCTAATGGAGTTTGCAACAATAACTACTCATTTAAATACATCATAAAATATTAAGATGTAAAAAAAACTGCTTGTTATCACTGAATGGTAAAGATTATTTTAATTTATCAGTTGGTAGTAAAAAATGAATATACATTGTATATTGTATATAACAAAGATTTAAGTTGATTCTGGACAAAGAAAGATAACTCCAATTAAAAAAAATCTTGCTATTGCACAATATTTTGCAATTAGATATTTCTTGCTTACTATTCTGGACAAAGAAAGATAACTCTAATTAATTTTTTTTTTGATATTTCACAATATTGTGCAATTAGATATTTCTTGCCATTGCGCAATACTGTGCAATTGAAAAGACTTGCTATTACACAATACTTAATATAATAATTTTAGATCCTGATTTGGACCAACTTGAAAACTGGGCCCATAATAAAAAATCTAAGTACATTTTTGGATTCAGCATATCAAAGAACTTCAAGATTTCAATTTTTGTTAAAATCAGACTAAGTTTAATTTTGGACCCTTTGGACTTTAGTGTAGACCAATTTGAAAACAGGACCAAAAATGAAGAATCTACATACACAGTTAGATTTGGAATATCAAAGAACCCCATTTATTCAATTTTTGATGAAATCAAACAAAGTTTAATTTTGGACCCCGATTTGGACCAACTTGAAAACTGGGCCAATAATCAAGAATCTAAGTACATTTTTAGATTCAGCATATCAAAGAACCTAACTGATTCATTTTTTGTCAAAATCAAACTAAGTTTAATTTTGGACCCTTTGGACCTTAATGTAGACCAATTTGAAAACGGGACCAAAAGTTAAGAATCTACATACACAGTCATGACAGTTAGATTCAGCATATCAAAGAACCCCAATTATTCAATTTTGATGAAATCAAACAAAAGTTTAATTTTGGACCCTTTGGGCCCCTTATTATGTTGGGACCAAAACTCCCAAAATCAAACCCAACCTTTCTTTTATGGTCATAAACCTTGTGTTTAAATTTCATAGATTTCTATTTACTTATACTAACGTTATGGTGCGAAAACCAAGAAAAATGCTTATTTGGGTCCCTTTTTGGCCCCTAATTCCTAAACTGTTGGGACCTAAACTTCCAAAATCAATACCAACCTTCCTTTTGTAGTCATTAACATTGTGTTTAAATTTCATTGATTTCTATTTACTTAAACTAATGTTATTGTGCGAAAACCAAGAATAATGCTTATTTGGGCCCTTTTTTGGCCCCTAATTCCTAAACTGTTGAGACCAAAACTCCCAAAATCAATCCCAACCGTTCTTTTGTGGTCATAAACCTTGTGTCAAAATTTCATAGATTTCTATTAACTTAAACTAAAGTTATAGTGCGAAAACCAAGAAAATGCTTATTTGGGCCCTTTTTGGCCCCTAATTCCTAAAATGTTGGGACCAAAACTCCCAAAATCAATACCAACCTTCCTTTTGTGGTCATAAACCTTGTGTTAAAATTTCATAGATTTCCATTCACTTTTACTAAAGTTAGAGTGCGAAAACTAAAAGTATTCGGACGCCGGACGACGACGACGACGACGACGACGACGACGACGACGCAGACGCCAACGTGATAGCAATATACGACGAAAATTTTTTCAAAATTTGCGGTCGTATAAAAACTCCTGACTTTAGACAGACACACTTAGAGAATGTTGAAGGTTAACATATTTGTGTCCGTTCAACTATCCAATTAACCTGGAAATGTGGTACACCAATATAACTAATAATCAAACCGCATAAAAAAAAGTTCCAATAACTTGAAAGATCAGCAAAACAAAAAGATAAACAAAAACCAACACGATACCGATAAATAAGATTACTCGTGGATACTGAAATTAGTTCAAAGCAAAACATGAAATTTCAAATAAACATTGTTTTCCCGGACTTAAATATTGATCGAGACACATCCATCGGATTAAGTGTAAAAACTTCTTATGCATCAATCAATCTGTAAAAGTCCGTGAAGAGACAATGATTACAATATTGAACTTTCCTAGGACAACTCAATACAAAGAGTGTGTAGAGATTTATGAAGATACATTAAAGGTATGTATATGGTCAGGGTTTTTTATTTTTATTGATATTTGCTCTTTTGGGATATAGTTGAACATTTTCATTTTAAGAGTATATACATTTCTTGCACAAGAGGTATATAGCGTTTCCGGATAAGGCCTCATATAGAGAACCATAGACCAATGTGCTCCCATGCCCAACTTTGTGCATTTTAAATTAACACTTTGTCTCAGAGGGGCGGGGGGGGGGGGATCATTTATTGTGTCTCCCGGATACAATAATATCTCAAAGAAAGTCCTACATTGACTTTGTTATAATACAGTTACTTCAAAGTGTAGTGCGGGGCATCACTTGAAGAAGACGTTACTAAGTTATTAAATTTGTGTCTAATCCAATTGTCATTTTGAACAATAAAATATGTTTAAACTAAACTATCACTTTGGTTTTTTTCATGAGCTATTGAGGTCATGTAGGAGTTTTATAGTAGTTTGATTTCAATTTTTAACACAGTGTGCTAATGTGATACATTTGATTGATATTATTGTATAATCAGAAGGAAATTTAATAAAAATGTTTTATAAATTTGAATGCAAGATTTCCTTTTTTAATAGTAATAATTCTAATTGTGTTCTACCAAAACGATAAATGTAAATATAATTCGTTCAAATGTTTAATGAAATTCATCGCAAAAAGTCAAACTCAGCCTTTGTTTCTTCTCCTGTTGTTTTGTTTACAGCGCGCACCTGCAGCTCGGTTCTCCCAAAAATCATTTTAACGCCCACTTTACGGTTCTTTCCCCCGGTGGTGTCGGGCATTTGGACATTCAATTCACCATGATACATACAGCCAGGGTCAGTGGTATATCTTGGATTTTTATGTAATGATGTCCAAATTTCTACTCTCATCGCTGTTTGATTTGACCGGCATGGTACGTAAACTTGTTCTCCAAACTCTTCATCTAATCCAGCGGGTTGTCCGATTTCTACGTGCCTATCAAAACGATCAGAACATAAGACGTCACCTTCTTCTATCACTTTCTTATCTTCTGGGTCTACTCCTTCTTTAAAAGGCGAATTAGTCTTAACTCCGTACGTTGCTTTACATATTCTAGAGGATATTATTCTTGGTTCGAAACCGAACTGGACTGCTCCTTTCAGAACCGCCAATCCAGCTTCATCTGGAATGATGATGATTTTCCCCGGGAACGCCTTTTCCACTGCGTCCCGTAACATCGGAGAATCGGAAAATCCTCCCACCATTAGTATAATATTTGTTCCTCTTACTTTCGGGTCACCAAAAATGTTTTCCAAATGTTCCGTAATGTATTCACATGGTGATTTAAACAGTTCTCTTGCCGAATCTGCTTCCATTCGAAGCTTGTCACCAACCCATGCAACACGTTTTGTTGACCTTGACATAGATTCCTTCAAATCTTGACCGGTTTCTTTTTCGTGTGCTTCTTTTAAAGATATTGGTACTTTGAAGGTTACCTTCGAAGACGAGTCTGGTTTAATACTTCGCTTCTTTATTTCAAATTCTCTGAGGAGATCAAGATGTCCAGCTTTGTCGTCTTCTCGAAAGCGGGAAATGGCTGGCGCTCCTAACAAATCTTCCAAGAATGCCTCGAAAGCTTCGTCCACTTTGGTCCCACCCCAATCACCGCCATTGGCCATATACAGTTGTTTGATAGTACCGTCAGTTTGTACTTCCTGGACAGTAATATCAATTGTACCACCTGTTAAATAAAAAAGCACACGCATATATTAACATACATTTTTTATATTGTATGTTTATTATGTAATTTCAGTCTTACGTTTTTAAAGAAAAATTGTGCAACTGACGGATAATTATTTTATTCTAATAGCAATAGGAATACTTAGAATAATAACCAAGGACAAAGTGTGTTTTAACGTTTTTTTAATTACAACCTTTTCTTTTTTTCTTTTTTTATTGGAGGTTTCCTCTATAGCTTTAAACATATTTAGCCTTCTGTTTATTTTCCTTCACTTTCCTGAAATATGAGTTATGCTTTAAATGGGAAAACAAACTGAACAAATATAGTATCTTTAATGGAAATTAGAGTCTTACAGATCGTCAGTCTAACATTATCATGATTGATAAGTTATAAAGTCCATAAATGTTATCATGTACATAGTAAAAAGTTGAAAAAAATCCGTTATATGTTTGTTTTTAATTATTAACCACTGAATAAACCAACCTCCAGCATCCAGAATAAGGTATTTAGTTCCGGGAGAAAAGGCATCTAGAGTTGATTTCCCGCCACAAACCATTCTCTCACTAGGGATATGTTTGCAGTAGATAGAAGCTGCTTCAGGTTCAAGGGCCAGCATTAACTGACTGTTAGGTATGCCTCCCTAAAATTTTTAGCACAATGTCATTTTGAATTAGAAATATACATTATCTATCAATCTACGCTTTATCCGGTTAAGTAGGTTTTTTTTAATCACATGTAAATTTGTGAAGATCATTTCTAATTAAACTTCACCACACCAGTAATAAAATGTATCAAAGAAATCTCATCCGAAGAAATTACTGTGTTACAGACTCATTTTATTTAATGTAATACCCCAGTCCCACTACGCCACGATCGCACTACGATCTGTGAAAAAAAATGCAAATTTTGATGAGCGTAGTGCGATCGTGCAAATCGCAGTAAGGTCGTATCACGGTCGTGGTGAGGTCTTCAAGATCGTATAGAGCGTGGCCAACTTTGAACATGTTCAAAACAATCGTGGTGCGGTCGTGGCGAAATCAGGTCGTAGTCGAAGCGTAGTGAGAGCGCACTTAGATCGTAGTAAGATCGCAAAGGTCGCTGTACAATCGTAGCGAGAGCGTAGCGAAAGCGTGATTCTATTCGGAGAGACTACGCTACGATCGCACAGCGACGTTATCACGACCTCACTACGACCATCACGTTCTCACTGCGACCCAACTACGCTTCCACTACGACTTTACCACGCTGTTCACGCCCTTGCCGTCCTCATCACGCTCTTCTTACGACCTGACTACGTTCACACTACGACCATTATTCTTATTGTCATTTTCACAGAAAATATATAAAAAAAGCTCCCTAGAATTTTGTTTGTTTAAATGTTATTATCCATTTGCTCTAACGGCTAAACCATGCTTCTCGTTTTTATATAGATTAGACCGTTGGTTTTCCCGTTTAAATGGTTTAACACTAGTAATATGTTGGGTCCTTTATAGCGTGCTGATTGATATGAGCCAAGGCTCCGTGTTGAAGGCCGTACCTTGGCGTATAATGGTTTACTTTTATAAACTGTTACTTGGATGGAGAGTTGTCTCATTGGCACTCATACCACATCTTCCTATATATATATTGATACATCTATGTCATCTCTGCTATCGTTCACTAAAATATCGTCATTGAGCTTTATGGACCAGCAATAGGAAAATTGTAATTAAGTTGGATTGGTCGGTCCGAAATCTCTGCTTGATCAGGATTCGTCACTTTGCTCCCTCTGCCTCTTCATCAACTCCTACCACCATGCCCACGTGTTCTGGTAGATTTTGGTGGCATGACTGTATTGTTTCCGAGAAATCTACGATTTAATCAGAAATAGAAGGAATTGAACTGTATTGATATGGAACACGATGTTGACGTTATTGTTGAGAACGTAGTAAGATTGCGCTATGAACGTAGTATAATCGTGGTAAGAACGTTTATATATCGCAGTAAGATCGTGTTGCAATCGGATAACTCGTGGTATGGTCGTAGTGAGAACGTGAAGAGTGTAGAAAGATCTTGATAAGCGAAGTGAGGTCGCATAATAAGCGCGATGAGAACGTGGTATAATCGTAGCGGGGTCTTTGTAGAAGCGTAGATAGGACGTAGTAGCATCGTGAAAGCAACGAAAATTTACATTTTCATGCCGCTCATACCGCGACCTCACCACGATCTAAATTTATTTTAGATCGCGGTGAGCGTGGTGCGATCGTGGTCTAGTGGGACTGGGGCTTAAAACAAAGCTTCATTCCGCCAATTCCGTCAAAAATTCTATCATAGTTTGCAAATTTAAAATATATCATATAAATATTTTTTTCTTCATATAAATTATTCGGTTGTAGTCTATAATCATCACATGGCTATAGTTTTTAATGTCAGATTAAATATGTGGGTAAATAACTCTGAAACAATAAAAGTTACACTGAATTACAAGATGCATCCTAGCCATGTTAAAAGTTCAAAAAAAATTTAAAGGACATAACATGTATTACCAAAAACATAAAACACCGACGTACTTAGACAAACAGCATGGTCCAAATAGCCAATTTTTTTATGTTGATAAAACAGTGCATATCAGATGTGACAAATGAAATACAAAAGTAGAAATCGTTTTATGTATATACCTTAACAGCTGCCTCTCTCATAAATTGTTTAGCAGCGTCACTCCATATTGCAGGGACAGTGAGAACCCAGTTAATATCGGATGGTCTTATCACAGACTGTCCTTTCTTACCAAGTTCTCTCATTAAATGTTCCCTCATGAAATTTATACTCTCCGAAATCACCTTCATTGCTGGGAGAAGTTTACCTTTGTCGTCTTCTAACATTAAGTCACGTGGAATGTCCTAGATTTGAAAACAAAAATCAACGTTAAAGCTTTTTTTTTTAACTTTTATTTTTATCTATATTCTATCTATATTCTATCGATTTAGTATATAATATATAATAAAAAAGAAGATTTGCTATTATTGGCAATGAGACAACTTTCCACAATTAAGACTAAATGACACAGAAATTAACATCTATGGTTCACCGTACGGCCAACAAGACAACAATGAGCAAAGTCCATACAACATAGTCAGACGGTTTCTACGTTTGAAATAATTTTTAGAGTTCTGAACTCATTGCCTTAATTAAATATATAATAAAAAGTATTTCCCCACTATTTCCTACCTATACGTAATATTACCTGGCTTTTGTATAAATTCATTTTAAATCGACGGAAGTAGTACCAGTTTGCGTGGTCCTCTTCTTGTGCAAGCTCTGTGTATTTATCTTCAGCCTCAATTCCAAATGAATAAAAATTTTGGGCGGGATCAAACAAAACACATGTTGGCGTTTTAAGTGATAGTCCCGCATTTGATCCAGTGGTCCAGCTGTACCCATGAATCCTCAATGGGTCATCCTTGAAGTCTGCTCGAGTCTGGAAGGCGTATCCAGAAAAGGTGGTACCAAAATCAATGGCGGCCACTAACAATGGTTCTGACACAACTTCTGCACAAGCCATTATTGTTGTATGTTATCAAACAGCAGAAACAAGTATAAATATAATCCTGTCCAAGAGTTCTATTACATCTGAAAGAAAGAGAAGGCCCATTTTCTTTTTTTTCTAATTACATTTTTTTGTTATTAATATACAAGACAGTACCAATGAGAAGACTAATACAACCGCCTATTCTGGCTCAGAAATTGATTAATTCAGATATTTTTTTTCATGATGAGCAAAAGATCATTTTTTAGACACAAAGATCTTATGATCATCCAACCTCCAATTAAAAACATTTTATTCTTGATATTAATTAACAAAATAATAATCCAAATTATATTACTTACGGTAGAGTGTCAAAAACTAAAGAAGTCAACCAACAAAACATTTAATAGTACTGTATATAGACCATTGTCCTATTGCCTCCCCCCTCCAGAACTGGATCGATCGGGGAAAATGGCATTATCCCACTTTTCCCACTCAGCGTGATGAGGAATTAGGGTCATGCCTATCCCCTCCTTTTAAATGGTTTAACGTTACCACTTAAGTATCGTGGACATAAACAAACCAGTTATCATAATAACAGACTGTCGGACCCCTGGAGAGACTGGTGGAGAAACTGAAAGTGTGGTGGATGTATAGAAGGCTTGAAGACATGTTGACAGGCTATTGGACACATATCTATACCAGTGTATAAACATGTCGAATGACTGATTGATATATGGACAGAATGGAGGAGACACACAGACTGGTGAATATGTAGAAAGACTGAAAGGCATGTCGACAGATTAGTTGATAAAACACAATGTGGAGAACAGTGTAAACGGATTTGGGGACACATACACAGATTGAAAGATATGTTTATTAGACTACTGAACATAAAGTAAGACTGAGTGATGGACATTTAGACAGGCGAGTGGCACTGCAGAAATAAACTCAGATTTGGGGAAATGTGATGAAATCACTGTAGTGTCTGACATGCTCAAGTTAAAGGACACAGACGGCTGCACACACTTAAAGGTCAATGGGTAATGTAGAGTAACTCGTTTGAATAAGTTCTACTAGAACACACCTGTATATCCGTGACTGAATTAAAGTATATTACTATGCGCAAGACTTATTTTAGTATTAGCATTTTCATCTGATATAGTCTTGCTGATTATAAGATGCACAGTTTTTCTCTGCTTTCAAATCTTTCTGTTTGAACCCGTCGAACTGGAACTTATAAATTATTGATAATATTAATTATTTGGAAAACAAAAGGTCCTGGAATGGAGTATTTTTTAATCAACAGCATTGTCCTATATTAGTTATAAATATTGAATTCTTTGATTCGCTGTTTTACGTCATACCCGCTAACAAATTGAATACTGTACCTATACGCCTTATTTTAGTCCAGATTTTTAGTATTCGTATTGTTATCTTAGAAAGTCTAACTGATTAAAATACTACAATATGTAACAATTTGACAATTAAGTAGTGTCAACCCTGTGATTATGACCCGTGTAATACTGTCTATATAGCATATTAATCCTGAATACACCATTTGGTGGTGCGCCTGTCAGATGCAGAACGTACAGATAAGGTAATCGGTAACAGGTGAATATACTATTGGTATCGGTATCGGACTCGACCCCGAACTTCTTAATTATTGGCAATATTAATTACGTGGAAAACAAAAGGGCCTGGAGTGGTGTAATTTTTAATCTACACCTTTGTACTATATTAGTTATATATAAAGTTGAATTTTTTTTATTCGTCGTTTTTACGTGATGACGGCTGATAAATTGGACCTCGTAATTTTAGTATTATAGATACATGTCTCTTTTTCAGGATGTTAAATATATGGGTAAGTAGAAAGCTTCAGTCTATCATATATCAATGGATGGCAATTTTGTTAAACAATATATCCATGGGTCACCATATCTATAAATATATGTTTTCCTGCGGTTAAGCGTAAATAGAAAAGCAATAGGAAAATTTAATCGACAGAGTTATTATCATGAATCGGGATATTTTTTTTTTCGAATGCAAACGGCACCCCTGTGACAAAATAAAGGCAAACAAACAAACACAGACAGACAGACAGACAGACAGACAGACAGACAGACAGACAGACACAGACAGACAGACAGACAGACAGACAGACAGACAGACAGACAGACAGACAAACAAAGTTAATCTTCCATGATCATCTGCACAGACAGACAGACAGACAGACAGACAGACAGACAGACAGACAGACAGACAGACAGACAGACAGACAGACAGACAGACAGACAAAGTTAATCTTCCATGATCATCTGCAATTTATTTGCCTTAAATGACATATATAAAGTCATTCACGGTAAGTCTAAAAATGCAATAAATTGACCAATTTATAAATCCAACGAAAGTGGAAGTTAAAAGGACTAGGTACCAGATCTGTTGCTATGTAAACCATTCTGATATTTAGACCAATGTACAATCACCCATCTGAACTTTTTAAATTGTCTTATAGCATTCAAAACGAGTCATTTGAGGGTAATGCACTACAGCTTACCTATTATTCATATTGTTTTGTTTTACATTTATCACTGAAAAGTAATTGAAATCGAAAGTAGAAATATGAATAGAATATAATCCTTATTTTTTTACATTTTTCTTTATTTCAGACGCTTAAAATGAATAAAAATATTAAAACCTACCTTTCCTGTTGTCCAAGAGATTAAAGATGATCTCCCATAATTGTTTTATTTCTGTGTAATCTCGCCTGGATCAGGTACGTTAAACACGGAAGGTAAATTCAGTCAGGTGTGTTAATATTGATTTCACTGTTACAGTAAATCCTGGCTTAAACGAAGTTTAAATTTTTTTCCTATTTTGTACAAGCTTATAGTGAATCTTTGATATTCACAAACTTAATATTATAGATCATGATTCTTAAATTATTGAAAAAATTAATGGAAGACATACCGACTTAAAAGATACTTTGTTGTTGTTTTCTTGTTAATTCCTGACTATTTTCAGGTGATAAAATATCAATAATATACTAGTCAACAAAAGTAACAATACACAAGTTTTTGCTTTAATTTATTTATCATAAAATATAATAAATAAGAAAAACTGTGAAATTATCCAATGAAAACATTCATTAACAAAGCAAATGTATATGACTAAACTAATCTGCCCAAATTGGAAAGTGAGAAAATATCGTAGGGGTAAAATTATGACAAAACTTAAAGTCGACAGTCAGTGGTGGATCCAGAAATTTTTGTAAGAGGGGGCTGGCTGACTGCCTTAGTGTAGGATTTAACAATGTCCTCCATGAAAAATGTCCACCGGACACATTTAAAAATTAAGGGTCCATGAACATGGACATTATTCACTACCAAAATATTGTGTCCGCCAGGGATTTTTTTAATATGATTAAAGTATTAAATGATATCCATTGCCTTGTTATTACTGGACGCATTTTAACTTTAATTACGAACTTGTCATTAATATGAATTAAATGTTACTTTGACATAAAAATTGTCTCATTGGCACTCATACCATCCTTATCTTCATATCTATTTTTTTTAATATATTTATATACATGTTAGATGCTGTTCCATTTTCTTTTCCTTTGAGGACACAATTAAATAACATTCACTACGAAAATTTGTTCTGCAGATGGACCATATTTCATAACTGATGCTGTAAAATGCTGTCCACTTAGGAGACAATATTTCATGGCAATGGACATTATTTATTTTCTATTGCCTTCTTATCTGACATAATAAATATTATAAAGTTCTTCATATTTGATTTCACACTTCCTTTTTATTGTTATTCTTTCATTGTCATTACCATTTGCTGGGAATTTCTTAGAACTTAAATTTCTCTATATTCACTTCCATCCATTATTTATTTGTTTACATTTGTATATTGATCAATTTCTCATCAATCCTTCATATTTTAATTAAAATTTATGTATAATAAAACTTTGTAATGACCTTTGTATTACTTCCCTTGGAGGACACAATTTAATAGCAACTACTATGAGAATTTTTCCTGTGAGTGGACACTATTTCATATTGTTATCAGTAAAAATCTGTCCTTTTGAGGGGCACCATTCCATGGCAATGGACATTATTAAACACCAAATTTCAATGAAAAAGTGTCCATGTGGACACTTTTTCATAGGACACTATTATGTCTTACATTAGAAGGGGCCTGCTGCAGTCATGCTTCAGTGAATCCATTTAAAATCAACCATTTCTTTCCGAAAAAAGGGGGACTCAGGCCCCCTTTCCCTAAATCCGCCTTTTGGAAGTAATTAATATCATAAATGAGAATACAATATTCAAATATCTACAAAGGCATTCAAGATTTTATGCAGACCATGTTTCAGTGTAAAGTTTTAAGTTCTAATATCGATTTTTATTTCGTTGACAAGTATATTAAAATTAGTTAACATAACTTATTAATACTACGCATGACTTATTCCCTTCAACAAAGTAATTCAAAAACAGAGAAACAGAGAAAAATAAAATATTGTTTTTTGAATAATGATTTGGTAGTATAATATATATGTTATGATGGTATGATACTAAACCCCTAACGGGAAGGATTGTGCCTGATGTTCATATGATGAAATCATAATCTTTCAGTCAGTTTAATTGAAGTCTGGAGCTGGCATGTCAGTTAACTGCTAGTAGTCTGTTGTTATTTATGTATTATTGTCATTTTGTTTATTTTCTTTGGTTACATCTTCTGACATCAGACTCGGACTTCTCTTGAACTGAATTTTAATGTGCGTATTGTTATGCGTTTACTTTTCTACATTGGTTTGAGGTATAGGGGGAGGGTTGAGATCTCACAAACATGTTTAACCCCGCCGCATTTTTGCGCCTGTCCCAAGTCAGGAGCCTCTGGCCTTTGTTAGTCTTGTATTATTTTAATTTTAGTTTCTTGTGTACAATTTGGAAATTAGTATGGCGTTCATTATCACTGGACTAGTATATATTTGTTTAGGGGCCAGCTGATGGACGCCTCCGGGTGCGAGAATTTCTCGCTACATTGAAGACCTGTTGGTGACCCTCTGCTGTTGTTTTTTATTTGGTCGGGTTGTTGTCTCTTTGACACATTCCCCATTTCCATTCTCAATTTTATATATACAGCACATATTATAGTTAAAGGATCACATTTATTTGTATTGAACAGTTCATCCCCACACATGTCAGGAACAGAGAAATACCATTCAAATGTTGTTTTTTTTTTTTTTTATATAATCTGTTAATTTCATTTGAGCCAAGTTGTGCCATTTGTATCAAAAAATATTCAAGTTTTCAAAATCTGCATTTTTTTGGGACTAAATTCATTTTTTTTAAATTGCTTTCAATGACTTTTTATTCCTCTTTCCTCCTCATGTACCGAAAATCAGCAAATGTTACAAATGTCAGAACTTTAATATGATCATAAATTAGTATGGCAATTTTACTGTTTCATTCAGGTGAAGAAATGAAAATGTGGATATAAAGGATGTAAAAGAATATTATAGGATTCTGAAGAAGCTTAAAACAAATTGTCGTGCTGTTCATCAGAAGCAGTCAGACTGGAGAGCAGAGGACGAAGCAGGGTATACTATCACATATTTAAAAATTGTGCTTCTCAATAAACCGTTAAAGTTTTTTTTTTTTAATGAACGTGTTGTGGCTTTTCATTTCATTTGTTTGTTTCAAATCATTCTATGCGATTTGCATCATTATTATATTTTAAACATACCAGAAAATCATTCCTTTTAGTCCAATCATCTCCTGATGTGATAGACCTTTTAATTGCGCACGTACGGATGTGCGACATATAAATTAGACTTGGAGCAAATGAAGGATTGAATTGTAGTTATTGTGATAGTCCTATTCATAAATATCATGTTCTTTTCCTTACGCATACAATAACTAGAGGATATTCTTGCTGATATGTAACACGTTGTGTACAAGGGTAAATCGTAGCACTCTACTCAAAAGATTGTTGACTCTACTCAATATATACCTTCCGACATTGTAGACCTTATTTCCCTATCATTGAATTATCCACTTACTTAATTTCGGTTTTGTTAAAAATATGCATGAAATATTTGCTGCTGGACGCCTAAACATAGACAACTCAGATTTTGCAGTGATTCGCCTGTGACATATGTCTCCTTAATTATACGAAAGTTGGATGTTAAATAATATGTCACGTATAGGGAGAGTGCCGTGCATATTATGGCGCTTTTGTTATTGCTCTTTGAAGGGACATGGTCTAGCCCATTGTAAGACTTAAAGTTGTGCCACTGTATATCGTATATATACGATTTCGTGTTCTTGTGGCAAACAAAAAAAAGTACGAACAAGTTCCTATAAATTTATTATTTCACACCTTTTTGCTGGAGTAAACCCGTCATTTATCTTGCTTACATCTCAAATTCAGCTCTGGCAAAATATTGGGAAATTCTTATTAATTCTTATTTACACTTCATATGAAAAAGAAATCCAGAGATATCTTTTCCTCAATAAAGGCATTTTTTTTAAACGCTTGTTTCTATAAAACACGAACATAAAAACACATGAATTTATCTTGTTTTATATTATTTTTTTACAATGAAAACAACGTGATTCATAAAATGACATTTGGAATGTGGAATTTGGAATTTGGAATTTGGAATTTGGAATTTCAGCTTCAAACGAAAAAGACAGTGGCATATAATGTAATAAGTAGTGTTTATACTTGAATTGGAGTTTTATACATTGTTCATTTAATTATATACTGGAGTCCGGGGTAATTGGCCTAAAGGAGGTGCGATGTAGGCACATTTGATACTAAGCTCGAACTGTTTAATATGCTAATATGAAATCATGCTACCATTCTTTATAATGTTAGGGCTATTCTTCGTTTAACATTTCACACATACCAATATGCACAGAAAGAATGACATAATATCATGCAAATCTAATCAAAACTAATGTTATGATGTTTAATAAATCAGGTAAAGTCCTAAACAATTATAACTTTAAATTAAATGAACACACAGATGATTTGACCAATGAATATAAATATTTAAGCTTCCATTGGTACTAATTTTGATTAAAATCTTGCATGAAATAGTCCCTAAATATTTTTTTATGAAAAACGTAGATATTCATGATACAATGATGATATATATAACAACAAATTAAAGGTGAGACATCCTTCTGACCATTTACTGGCTTGACGTTTTTTTCTATTAAAGTTCTGAATATTTTAAAAACGTATATACGTATGTACTTCCAATAACTTCAATTTCAGCGAGCATTTGAACTCAATTTCATATTTTTAAAATACAGGAGATTAACTGATAAAGTTACAATGTAGCTCCACTTTTGTATTCAGTTAAAGTTTTTATTTCATTTTTTAACTATTGATATTTGACAAATCAACTCATATGGTCCAAATACACGTGTAATGTCGAGCTCGTACCTAGACCGTACGAGTATACTCATACACGCCGAGCATACGTTCGCCGAGCGTACGTTCGTGTAAACGTATACGGTCCGGACCGTACGCGTACTCATATTATCTGGAACATACACAATGTATATCATGTAGCATTGTTGAAATAAAATAGTTTATACTTGTCATCATGGGTAATACACAATATAGAACCGCATCCGCGTATAATTTATTCAATTCATCTTCAACGCATTCTGAAACAAATACAATTTCGTTTTAGAAAACAAAACAAACATGCAAACCAATGAGTGATGGAAATCTGCTTAGCACTTCAAAATGCATTAATGTGTGAAATTCTGTATCAATATGTTGATTTCAAACAAGAAAATTATGGTTCAAAGTCTATTTTGAGATTAACGGACAGTTTTTGGCTGCTGTGGAGCCTAACAGAACGCTATGTTTGAGTGTCTTGTGGATGTACAAAATTAATGTTTACTAAAGAATACAAAAAGCGAACCATAGCTAGATAACTTTTCAGAAATGTTGTCTGTTTGATTGATAGAAAATCGCAATACAAAGATCAGATTTATGCCAATGGGGATCAAAATTAGATACTGTAATCTTTTCATTTATCAAAAATATAATTCAAATTGAAAAGAAATACTTTCCAAGAACAAAAGTCCATGCTTTTCATTAGATCTATACTAAACGGGAGTAAAAAAAAATGTTTGGACTTTAACGGTGCTTTTATGTGGACTTTAGCGGAACTTGTTATTGTGGACTTTAACGGCTTTTTCTTGTGGACTTTAGCGGAAAGTTTGTGGACTTGTGCGGCGTTGTGGACTTTAGCGGTACTTTGTTGTGGACTTTAGCGGTGTTATGGACTTTAACGGTGCCACAAAGCCCTCATGAATTTTCACTTTTGCTGTTAATCATCTGTGCAAAAAAGTTTCAAAGGCAATGTTTTGCATTAGAAAGCTCTTATTCTCAAATAAAATTAATATTTATCCACATTTAAAAATGTTTGAAAGATGTTTAAAACCTATACTACTTTATTGCAGTGAAATATGGGCACTTAAAATGTTAGTTAAAGATAATTCAAGTCTGGGATGTAGACATTTGTCTTGTTCAACATCAAAATTTCAAATAAAATTTGCTAAATATCTTGTTGGTGTAAATAAATCTGCAGTAAACACAGCAGTTTAGCAGAAATAGGTATGTTACCTATTACTATTGATGCTGTAAAGGCTTCTATTGGTGCTATTTGATGAATGCAAAAAGATGGTTATGCTTCAAATGCCTATAAATGTAGTTTAAATTTAAATAATGGTTTTGCGGTCAAATTAAAAAATGCTCTTTCAAACATAGGGTTCAATCATGTATGGGAAAATCAAAATACTTTCTCCAAAAAATGCCTTATTAATGCTGTAGGTAAAAATTAGCTGAAAGGTACAAATGGAAGTTTTTAACGACCTTGACTGGCTATACAGCCCTTGCACGGTCGGTCTGAAAGGTATACAGATTTTTGGAAAGACAGTCTTTTCAACGACCAAAATAACCCTAATGGAAACAAAATAAGATCATACAAAAAATAAAAAAAAATAATACAATTAGATTTTTTGTTATTAATAGATCTAGATCGATACATGGTATCAAATTTTAGTAATAGTTATCTAAATATTGAACAGGGTAGATACCGTAAATTACCTTTGGAAAACAGATTATGTCATCTCTGTAAAAAGGAGGTAGAAGATGAATATCATTTTGCTTTAAAATGTCAAATTTTAGAAGAATAAAGGCAAAAACTTTTTCAGGAAGTAGAGAGTATAGTTCCAAATTTCACCAAAATGTACGTCTGGTGAGGAAAAATTTGCATTTATGTTTACATTTAATGAGTATGACATAACTAAAATTATTGTCACGGAGTTAATGATTTACTATGTTTTAAGAAATAGCCTGGCTGATAAGAAAAACTAGTCGATGTAACAAAGTATAGTATTTGTTATGATATATTTTATAACAATTGCATTATAATTTTTTGTACTTGTACAATCAAATTTGCAAAAGTATCACCTCCTCCAAAACATCTAAATATAGTCTTATCGAATTTGAATGTTGTTTAAATTTCAATATTGTATGTTTGTATTGATTGTCATGTTTGTCTTGGAAACAATCCAATATTTGGATTTTACACCAATAAAATGATTTGATTTGATTTGAATTGATTTGCAATTACAAACACAAACTGTCAAGGAAGCAAGTATCACGAATGCATATACAAAGAAGGAAAGTTGTTTATCTGCTCATTTTAACGAAATCATATGTTAGTAAAGTAATTTTTCATCGGCATTTTGCTGGTCTGTAAGGGAACGACCCATTTAACTTATAAAAAAGGGGGTGGGTTATGTTTTTTTCCGCACCCGGATGCGTTCTTTAGCTGGCCCTAATCAAATATGTATACTAGTTCAGTGATAATGGACGTCATACTAAACTCCGAATTATACACAAGAAACTAAAATTAAAAATCATACAAGACTAATAAAGGCCAGAGGCTCCTGACTTTGGACAGGCGCTAAATTCCGGCGGGGTTAAACATGTTGTTGAGATCTCAACCCTCCCCCTTTACATCTAGCCAATGTAGAAAAAAACAAACTCACAACAATACGCATGTTGAATTAACAAATTTACTTATCAGATGCATGAAATTATTTCTGTGACTGCATCTTACGATTCTTTGCGACAGATAATTTTATACTAAGTGAATCTACCTGTGTTCGAAATCTTGGAGTTTTTCTCGATCAAACCCTCAGCATGCGGCAACAGACAAATGCAATTACAAAATCCTGTTTCCATCAGATTCGTAACATAGGACGGATTCGATCATATATAACGGAGGACGCTTGCAGAACTCTTGTATGCTCTCTTGTTACGTCGCGACTTGATTACGGTAATGCTTTGATGTATGGTGTGAATGCCTCGAGTCTATCCAAACTTCAACGTGTTCAGAACACAGCTGCCAGACTAGTGACCCGCAAAAAAGAAGTTTGAACGTATAACTCCAACACTTATGACTCTTCATTGGCTACCATTTAAATTCCGATGCCATTACAAACTGTTGCTTTACGCATTCAAAGCCTTGCATGGACTTGCACCTTCGTATCTTAGTGAACTATATATATATATATATAATACATTTTTTATAAACCAGCACGATTGTTACGATTTGAAAATGCTTCTTTAATTGAGATGCCACAAAATGCGCGGACCAAAATGTATGGTGAACAGAGGTTCGATGTGGCGGCCAGGACTCTGTGGAATAGCCTTCCAACAAATCTTCGAAATGAACAATCGCTAGAACTATTGAAGAAAGGACTAAAGACGCGTCTATTCAAAGTTGCATTTGTGGATTACTCATAGTTAAGACCTGGAACTGTGATTGTTTGTATTTAACTGTGGTTGATTTTTAATATTTTGTACATTTTAGTCTGATTTCATGTGTTTCTGTATATTTTGATATACCATTTTTATTTTTATTTTTTTTTACAAGCTGGAGTATTTTAGTAACTTATTTTTAAAAACAAAATTCAGCAATTTTAGAAATATTTAGTTAAGATAACAAGTTTTCAAATTTTTACTTATTCATTAATAATTCTTTTAAGTAATTTTTAACCAAGTTGCTGGAGTCTTAAGCTTTTTATAGTTGATTTGATGCACACATATGCTTTTAAACATGTTTTGGTATATTTTTAACTTTGTAATATCGTGTATGTACGAACTTGTGTACTTTTGTTTTAACATGTACAGCGCTTAGAGTAATTGTAGTTTTATATTATACGCTATAAAAATGCCTTGTAATAATAATAATAATAATAATTTTGATAGCTAATCTGCAATCAATTCCATCTTCATGCCTTTCATATCGTGTACTGTGTTACAACTCATCTGCTCCACTAACGCGGGAAGGTAAAACTAGGCCACCGAAAAACTGAATTTTAAGTTCCATCTAGGTTGTCGAGTGCATGGTCTAGAACGCTGTGCACAGTTCGGGCGGTGTTATCTCGACTTCCCTATAGCACGAGTTCGGATCCCGGCTAGACAAGAAAAATCAAATTTGCAGATTTTCAATTGCGTTGTGCTGATATTTTTTAAAGCATCATTTAATTTACATTATTTGTAATGTTTTATATGTCATGTATGGTGTACATTATTTGTCATGTTTTATATGTCATGTATGGTGTACATTATTTGTAATGATTCATATGTCATGTATGGTGTGCACTTGGATTACACAATTTAACATATGTGTTTTATCCAATAAAATATTTGAATTTGAATTTGAAAATACTTGCTATAATGCAAGGAAATCTTATTTCTGAAAAGGCTAGATTCTGTGATACTTTTCGGGAGGGATATAACTTGACGTGAAATGTATACCTTCAATAAGTAATAGCATGTGTCAATAAGATGATATTTTGTTTTTCCCTTTTGAATATGTATTTCTTCTCCATCAGTTGTATTCGGGACTCAGGAAAAATACAGTTAACATTCAAACTGGACTTATACAGAAATAGGCACTTTGTGTCTCTAAAGTCAGTTAATCGCGAAAGCTTGGTAATAAAGACTGTACTCGATGCTCAATACATGTGCAAAATTTTGCTCGAAACATTAAATCCGGTGTTTTGCGTCTTGTTTTTAGATTAGTTGATTTGTGCCACGTATTGTTCATTTGACTTAAACCAATTTCATTGCTTTTTACGGTTTGTTCTTATGTTGAGCTGTTACACCCAGGTTAGATGAGTGTTGCGCCCCGCCGTGCTCACACACATGTTTAACTCTACGTTGTTATATACGTAATGGGGGTTTCGTGTTGTAGAAGGTCATGCGGTTGCCTATAATTGCTTACATACACTTCATTTAAACTTTTATGGAAAGTTGTCTCATTGGCAATCATACCACTTCATTTTGATTTTTTTTATGCTCGAAATTTTAATGTCCGTAATCCCTGCATGTTACACAAACAACACATTGGAAACTTAAATTTTTATTTGATATTGTTCCAATTGTGTATGTTTATCCGATAACATACCTTTTTCTTAATTTAATTGTTGTGCGTTTAGAAAATAAGTTTTATATTCGATTAGCACTTGAATGTATAGGAGGCTGTCCTCCAGTTTTTAAAATTGCAAAGAAGTAAATTGAAATTAAAGAAGATAATTTATTTCAACAAAACACATATATTCTACAAAATTATATTTAGTTTAAAGAAACGAAAAAAAAACCATTTCCACGGTAGTTTAAACCATAGTTTATGTTGTACATTTAATGAATTAGCGTAGGAAGTCAAATTTGGCAGCAGTGCTTTTCCCTGTATGCTTAACAATGGCTTTCACTTCTAGTTCCGTCTTACCAAAAATCATTTTAACACCAACATCCCGACAAACGCCTAGTTTTGAATCAGGAAGTTCGACAGAAATCTTACCGTGAAGACTACAACCCCTTTCATCTGTGTATCTCGGATTTTTGTTTGTAGACGTCCACACATCAACTGCCATTGATGTCTGATCGGAAGAAACCGGTGAATAGATTTGTTCTTTAATCTCCTCATCGATTCTCACAGATTGTCTGATTTCTACGTGCTTACTAAATCGACCTCTGCACAAGACATCACCATCCTCATCAATAAATTTTTTATCTTCCGGGTCTTTCCCTTCATCAAAAGGACTGCTACTTTCTATGCCGTATGTCACTTTACACACCCTGGTTGAGATAACCGTTTGATCAAAACCAAACTGGACTGCTCCCTTAAGTACAGCTAGACCTGCATCTGGTGGGATGATAATGGTTTTGGATGGAAATGCTTTTTTGACTTCATGTTGTAGTAAAGGTGATTCAGAAAATCCCCCCACCATAAGAATGGTGTCGGTTCCTTTTACTTTTGGGTCATCAAAAATCTTCTGAAGATGTGATACAATGTATGCACATGGTTCTGCAAACAGGTCAGTGGCCGTGTCTGGTGACAGACGCAGTTTATCTTTCTCTAATTTTGCTACATGTGTACTCTGCAGTTCTTTACCAGAAACAGCCGCGTAAGCATCCTTTAAGGACACAGGCACTCGTATTGTAGTCTTACTGGTCTGATCAGATTTAATTGTTCTTTTCTTTAATTCAAATTCACGTTGTAAATCTAATTGACCAGATTTATTTTCTTGTCGAAATTTATGTAAAGCAGGCTTTCCTACAAATTCCTCCAAACGTTTTTCGAAGGCCAGATCAACTTTTGTACCACCCCAGTCGCCACCATTAGCCATGTACAGTTGTTTAATAGATTCGTCCTCTTGAACCTCTTGTACTGTAATATCTATGGTACCGCCTGATATAAACAATATTGAAATATGTACATAACACTACAAAATGAATAATAAAATTCTTTTACATTACAATGTATAATGATAATTAAATTACCATGTATATAATTATATTCATAGTATTTAATGTACAATCAAATCAATCATAGTATTAAGAAACTATACGATTGGCTGTATTTTTTCTAAACCCTTTTCGTTAATTAAAATGTATCGGATAATATCCATTCTCAGTTTATTTAAAAAAACCAAATTTCCAGTCCAATCAAAATAAGTATACTAGTCTCTTTACTTTTTAGTTTCTTGAACTCTGCATTACTGGTAACCAGAAGAAAATATGACTAGAAGAAGCATAAGTGAATGATCTTAATTAAGAGAAAGATACTATACACATGTGCCAGTCACTTAGGATTATTTGATGCATATGTAAGAGCAGGATCTGTTTACCCTTCCTGAGCATCTGGGATCACCCCTTTTTTAATGGGGTTCGTGTAGCTCATTCTTTAGTTTTTTATGTTGTGTTTTCCAACTTATGAGTTTGAATGTCCATCTAGCATCTTTCTTCTTTCTCTATCAAATATTCATAGCTTCATTTTTAGTTTTAGTTTGCGCTATACAGAATACTCACCTCCTGCATCCAGGATAAGGTATTTTGTCCCTGGTGACAGTGCATCTATTGTGGTTTGACCATCTGTAACTGTTAGTTCGTTAGGTATATGTTTACAGTATATAGAAGCTGCTTCGGGTTCCAATGCTAAAATCAACTGAGTGTTGCGTATACCTCCCTGAAATTATTATTTATTAAAATGAAATCTGTCAAATCATAAATGTCAGAAACATAAAAAAATGTCAATAATGATTTGTGCAAATTTGCAATGGGTACCATTTTGAAATTTTGCACAGTTATTCGTGATAAAATACATAAATACTCGAGTATTAACATTTTAGATTTGCATTTATTTACACTGAACATTATTTATTAACCCTAAATGTCTTATGATTCCTTCATCATACAAAAAGTTAGCGTCGATAACGATTGTATTAAAACACACCACAACCACATTCAATGGACCCTTGTTATTTTACTAACCGATTGTTGATTCACATGTCTGCTCAAACTGCAACTGATAATGTGTATTTAACTTCCTTATTCGTTCTAAAAGTAAAACTAGATTCCAATTATACTACAATTAGTAAACAATGTACTAAACAATATACTACCTTTATAGCAGACTCTCGCATGAATTGTTTAGCCGCATCACTCCAAATAGCGGGAACGGTTAAAACCCATTGGATCTCATCTGGTTTAAATGCTGTTTGCAGGTCTCTCTTGGCCCATTCACCCATCATATGATTTTTAAGGAACTTTATACTCTCTGCAAACACTTTCATGGCTGACATTTGCCTGCCTTGGTCGTCTTTAATTTTAAGATCCCTTGGCATTTCCTGCAGTTATACATTTATTGTGGGAGTTTATTGATGAATCAAATCGTCTGGCTCACTCATAAACTATATTTAGTCGTAATGACTTGAGGTGGTTAGTTGAATTTGTACGTAAAAGACAAAGTTTATTCTATTTTAAATGTTTCTTTACTTAGTCCATACTTAGGCCATACAATTCTAATCAGTGCTTACTGATATTTTGCCTGTCGTGTGTGGGAATTTAACTCGTGGTATCATGAAATGAGTATGTCCATTTATAAACTTCTTTGTTTCCACGAAGAACAACAGTGAATTTAGTCTTCGTGTTTGTGTAGTTGAATTTTCAAACAAATGTGTCTCAGGAATTATAAAGAAAATATATGTATATAAATTCTTTTAACCCTATTCAATTTGTTTTCTTGCAGCAGTTTGCCAACAAATTGTTAAATCCGAGAGATAACCATTTTCTGGCAATCCATTGCTCTTTATTTAGTTTTCTATGTAATGTGTTTTGTACAATTAATTTTCTTTTGGCATTATTTTTGTCATGGCGTTTTCAGTTGTTTTCTATAATGAGTTTGTAAGACTCTTTGATATCTTTCGCTTCTCTTTTTTCGAGTATTGAACCAAGTCTTTGATAATAGTAACTGGAATTTACCTGCGGCCCGGTTTTATACAAATCCATTTTAAATCTTCGAAAGTAGTGCCATCCTTTATGGTTGTTTTCGTTTGCAAGCTCAGTATATATGTCTTCAGCATCTTTTCCGAATGCGACAAAATTTTCATCAGAATCAAACAGAATACATGTTGGAGTTTTCAGGGACATTCCAGTTTGAGACCCTGTTGCCCAAGTGTGAGTTGATATTAATAATGGATTAGTTTTGTAGTCATCCAGTGTAGCAAACGCATAACCAGAAAATGTAGTACCGAAGTCCATAGCTACCACTAGCAAGGGAGGTTTCTCCTCCTCGGAAGCAGCCATGTTCATATTTTACTATAATCTGAAATTAATATATAAAACACTTGAAGGATGTTATAATTACACCCTGTCTTCACATTTCAATCAAAAGGTTATCAATTTGAAAAAGAATACTTGAATACTTAGATCCTAATAGCATAGCTAAACAGATTAAATGATATCAAAGTTGTTCATAAACATAAAAGCAGCCTTACTTTTCTGAACGTGGTCTGTGTATTTTATAAGTCTTATATGTTTGCAAGTCTTTGCAGACAAAGCCATGGTTAGAATTATGTTTTTCAAATAATCACGTGTGTTATGTTACAATGAAATACCCTCGAGACTTTTTTGTCATTCGTAGTTTGCGATCATTGATATTTTAATCATTGTTAAGAATACGTATTACATTTTTTAACCTTTATTATCGTCACCGAAAAAAACTTTGTCCTACCCATGCAGTCGTACTCGAAATATTAATCTATACTTCGTAAGTCAATTTGTTTTCTCTCAGTCAGTTTCACGGCCGACACTCGGCTAACCGAGAGATTGGTCGGTTAATCTATATTGAGTATGCGGCTATATCGGCGGTTGGTCTGTTAATCGGGTTGGCTAAAGTCTGTTAATCAGGTGTTATCGAGAAAATCATTGAAAGTTCAGCATGTTTCATTGTATAACTTTTTAAATATATTTTTATCATAAAAATTAGTCATGTCTAACAAAACAATTCAATGTACTGAATCCAGTGGTGTAATTAATTTTTTTCTAGCTTCGATGTACGATCTATAAAATGAAAAGGCGGGTTACTCATCAATAAATTTATACACATTTTACACACACAAAATGTACACAAAATGACACGTTGGTTGAATTTACTTGCATGCAATATTTTGAATATCGAAAAAAGACGGGCATTATGTTTGTCAGCCATATTGATATTGTAACGTGTAACCGGTCGATTAATGGATCCGTATCTGAATAAATCAGGATTTCAAGTGTTCAACTCAATTTTTCACCACAACCAGTTGTCCTATTCAAAACAATTAACACATCCTTAAATTGATTCACAACAAAAACTATATACACAGCACAATGCACATAAATCAAAATGCAAGGTGAAGTACCTCATACACAATGCATAAACACTCTGTATCATAACATAAAATATATACACAATGTCACTATGCAATCACTATGCAACATGCATCAGACCGATTTATTCACAATGTCGCTAGCAGATTATTATGCAACATGCATACGGCCCTTTATTACACCATGTCACCAACAGATTACTTTGCAACATGCATCAAGCAAGTCTCACACAAATCGTATGGACACAAAATCACATATATACAACTTCTATTTACAACCAATATGTAGTATCACCTTGTTAGTCTGCAACTAACCACAATAACACAATGACACAATTACACATGCACAATGTTTCAATTCACAAGGAAAATACATATAAAAACACAGCTGAACTCACGCACTAACTATCCCTTTGAGTTCCCACACAATGAATATTATCCAACTGGTAAGGTTTAACACAGTGCACTTTCACTAATACACTTCCACAATATTACAACTTGCAACACCAGCAAGTAAACACCTTGTATTCGCACTAATACAAATCTATGAAGTATTCACACTTCCACATAGTACAACTTGCAACACCAGCAAGTCTACACCTTGTATTCTCATTAATACAATACCCACTTATATATATCAGATTCACTTTATACATTGTATCACAATCACTATTGCAATATCCACATATAAATCCGAACACTATTTATATATCCTTTAGAATCACTTAATTCACTCTACTTACCAGTTGGAAAATAATCTCTGATGTTATCACTTCAACGGTCCACATATAACTGACAAAGTTTCTCTGTCTTGAGCTGGTTTATATACTACCTTATGGAACGGTCCATTATACTTGAAGGGGTGAAAATCAAGACTATACCAAATTTAGGGGTGTTTTAAGTAACAGATGGTGCTCCAACTATGGAGAAACTTATGTACATATAGAAACACAATTAACAGGGAAAGACAACTGGTATTTCACATCAAAACAAATGAACTATGACCAATTTTCGTTACACTACCCACGCCTAAAAAATCATGCGTCCTCGCATGACTCCTTAAATACATCTGACATGCTGATAAATCATCTATCATAGTGGTCATTTTTCATACCCAAACTCTACCATAGTGCAGGCACTATTTCCATTGGACATATCTTCTGACCACAACGTCAGGCACCATTACATCCAACAATGATGTCAGGCTACCCTTTTGTCAATCAGGTCTAAACTGATGACATCACAAGGCACAACCCGTAGATACAAAGTCTACCTCTATGTCCAGATTCCATTCAGCCATATCAAACACATTGAACTTTCTTCTAATGCACAAACACTATTCATAGTATTTCTCTTTTTGTCCGATTAAAACTTTTTAAAACTTACTTCAAAATATCCCTGTTTCCAACAATAACATCTTTCCTATTAACATCTGTAATTTTGAGTGTCACTGCCAAAGATTTTTTTTTAAAGCTCCCTAACAAATTTTGCCTCTGCAGCGGCCCCAAGGAGCCTACTCTTAACGAAATCTGCAGGAGGGGTCTTTTACATGCACAGGGCGTGACATGTTCCTGTACATGGGGCCTCGGATTTAACGTCCCCATCCGACGGACTCCAATTTAACTATATGTACACTATATACACTACAAAACTATCTATATACACATATACAGTGATCCTTTACCCCAAAATGCTTCCTCTTTTCAGGCTCATGACTACCTTCTTCGAAACACTACAGTATATCTTATTAATTCAACACCATCTTTAATTCGTGAATCATTTTCCTTTTGTAAAGAATAAGAGGCTGAAATTGCATAAAACAGTGTCTTAAACAATATTCCAATTTTTCAATTTCACTTGATAACAGTCCAATTTCAAAATCAAACAGATTTTCTGCCATTTCAATTTCAACTGTCAGTCTGACTTAATGTTCCTTTTTACTTTAAAAAATGTACCATACTTTGGCTACAAACGCAACACACAAATAATTTTGAAATATTACAACAACTTTCAATCATATGCAAATTTACAGTAACGAAGGAAACACAAAAATCCCACCGCTGCCACCAAATTTGTAACGTGTAACCGGTCGATCAATGGATCCGTATCTGAATAAATCAGGATTTCAAGTGTTCACCTCAATTTTTCACCACAACCAGTTGTCCTATTCAAAACAATTAACACATCCTTAAATTGATTCACAACAAAAACTATATACACAGCACAATGCACATAAATCAAAATGCAAGGTGAAGTACCTCATACACAATGCATAAACACTCTGTATCATAACATAAAATATATACACAATGTCACTATGCAATCACTATGCAACATGCATCAGACCGATTTATTCACAATGTCGCTAGCAGATTATTATGCAACATGCATACGGCCCTTTATTACACCATGTCACCAACAGATTACTTTGCAACATGCATCAAGCAAGTCTCACACAAATCGTATGGACACAAAATCACATATATACAACTTCTATTTACAACCAATATGTAGTATCACCTTGTTAGTCTGCAACTTACCACAATAACACAATGACACAATTACACATGCTCAATGTTTCAATTCATAAGGAAAATACATATAAAAACACAGCTGAACTCACGCACTAACTATCCCTTTGAGTTCCCACACAATGAATATTATCCAACTGGTAAGGTTTAACACAGTGCACTTTCACTAATACACTTCCACAATATTACAACTTGCAACACCAGCAAGTAAACACCTTGTATTCGCACTAATACAAATCTATGAAGTATTCACACTTCCACATAGTACAACTTGCAACACCAGCAAGTCTACACCTTGTATTCTCATTAATACAATACCCACTTATATATATCAGATTCACTTTATACATTGTATCACAATCACTATTGCAATATCCACATATAAATCCGAACACTATTTATATATCCTTTAGAATCACTTAATTCACTCTACTTACCAGTTGGAAATAATCCCTGATGTTATCACTTCAACGGTCCACATATAACTGACAAAGTTTCTCTGTCTTGAGCTGGTTTATATACTACCATATGGAACGGTCCATTATACTTGAAGGGGTGAAAATCAAGACTATACCAAATTTAGGGGTGTTTTAAGTAACAGATGGTGCTCCAACTATGGAGAAACTTATGTACATATAGAAACACAATTAACAGGGAAAGACAACTGGTATTTCACATCAAAACAAATGAACTCTGACCAATTTTCGTTACAATATCATCGTGTGAAAAATCTACACGAAAATCTGTATTTAATGACACTTATTAATCTTTATTCAAAACCTGATCTGTTAATGGGTCGGATATATAAAACCCGGTCTGTTAATTGGTCTGTTAAGAGTTATGAATGGCAACACAAGTATAATTTTATTGCTATATGGGGTGACTGTTATCGGATCAAATGGATAGGCTCAAGGCCAGCAACTAAATTATACGATAACAAAACATGAATAATGAAACATAAAATATACGGAATTCTAATATGACGTGTTTCTTTCGCTTTGTGAACAAACACATGCACTAAATCCAATAAAACTTGTTTGCACATGCGTATATTGACTTCTTCAGAATAATGAATTTTATCAAATTATCATTCTTTAACTTTTAAACACTTTAAACTCTTAAATGGTGCACATGATGGTACCAATTTAATTATGATGACTGTAATGTGTTGCATTCCGAAATTGACATATTTGACCTAGATACGACAACCGTTCATGCTGGCTGTTCAAACTCCTTCCTCTGAAAAATCACAGTGCCAGCCGTTAGCTTCTTTACAAGTAAAAAAGTTAGGTTCATGGAAGAGCCTACACAAACGCTTTTACACTTAATACTTATCGGACATAGAAATTACCTTAATTGTCCTATTCAGAATCGAAATAATGGATGCAAGCTATACTTTATTGTAGTTTTAACATGGGTAGGCATTATATTCGTGTTATTTTAGGCCTCACTATCGCTCGGTCCAAAAATAATCACGAATATAATGCCTACCAATGTTAAAACTACAATAAAGTATTATAGCTTGCATCAATTATTTCTTAAACAACACGTGAACAATGACCAATTTAGACAATGGAAATTGAAAATTGATAAAAATGGTTTCAAAAAGTTTAATATTAAAGTAATATTAATTTTATCTAAGAATGGTCGCATACTAGTATATCATGTGGATTCTGTTTATTGTTTAATTGTCATGAATGATGCCAATTTGTCATCTACATTGGTAACCAGTATATAAATCAGAGATACACGTCGTAATATAACTAAACATCAGTAAGTAAAATATATTGGGATGCTAGAATATAAAGAATAGAGAAAGAATAATGAGTAAGATAAATAAAATGTAGAGAAAAATGGCATAACAATTTTAAGAATACAGAAATAAACAATACCCCTAATCCGGACCCTACACGAGAATCTAGATGGAGACGCAGAATATAGAATAATAGATAAGGACAATAGAGAGTGATGCATTGTTCAAAAAGAGAGAAAAAATAATAATTGTTTAAGAATACAGACATAAAACGGCCCTGTGCGATGTACTCATATTGGTGAAAAATGCTAGAAGTTTACATACGGACAACTGCAGTTCTCCTTTGCACTAATGTAGAAAGGAACTAAACGGAACAAAATGAATGAAAACTCAAGATAACCAAATGTAGCTGCATTCTCCCCTTTCCATTTACTTCTTTAGAATGATTTGTAAACAACATATGATTAAGTAATAGAAGAAAAGAACCAATTGGATAATGCTGACGAATAAGGGTTTAACGTCCAGTGACAAATATCAAGTGCATATATGAGAGCGACAACAGGTTATATGTACCCTGTGTTGTATTAGAGGGACACTTTCAGTCGGATTTGAGAACAAGCTACTTTCAACAGACAGACAAATTAAGGCTGATTGAAAACGTTAATAATAAATTCTTGCATATTCAAGCGGCCAATCCATATCACGCTATATTGAAGTGACACACCCTTCAATTAAATGAAAAGAAAGTAAAAATAAAAATACTGTTACTAGAAGGATACTGTATTGTCATTTTTTTTTCCTCTCAAGAACATCTCATTCTTAACTTTTTCAATGGGAAAATGTAAAGGTGGCTAAATAACTCTTAACTGACACAATTTCAATTGTCCAACCCATTAACAGACCTTATTCCCATAGTTTTCACTAAAACGTGGTATTATTCACGTTATATTACAATTATGAAATATTTAATCATTTCAATTTGTTTTTTAGAACCAAAGTACTATTTTGTGTACTTTAAATGATATCTAAAATTGTTTGTTTCGCCTTTTATTAAAAAAAATTGCTATGCGTATATACGTATAAGCATAAATACTACATACTTGCGCGACGCCTTTTAGTTTTACTGAAAACTGCGCAGACTATGAAATATTTTTACAGGTTGAAAATGTTCTATGATAGATATCATTTTGTCAGACACTTTTCTTTTTTTGATTTGGTTCTTATAATATGCCAAAAATCTGTATATTTGATAGATAAATTGTGCGTTTTACTCTTAACAGACGTATAACCAACCCGATTAACAGACCAATCGCCCATATAGCCGCATACTCAATATAGATTAACCGACCAATCTCTCGGTTAGCCGAGTGTCGGCCGTGAGTTTATGACATATGAGCATTGGTTTACTGTTTTGCCTTTATTTAGATGTTATAGGTCAAACATTGCATGATCTCTTAGATTTTTCTTGTCCAATAGGTCTCTCATTTACTGAGCTATTTTGAGATTAAAAAAAACTAATTGTATTTCAAAATGTTAAACTGCATACCTATTATTTTTCCTCCTTTTGAAATTTTCCTCGGAGTTCGATGTTTTTGTTGTTTTGTTTTTTTCTTTGGACATATTCATTTGACGTGGCTCGGTACTTGTAAATCCCGTCATTGTGTCATTGTGCTGTGGTTAAGTTTGTATTCTTGTCTTTGTCTAAATGCCTTTTTGTGTTTCTTTGTTGACATATTCGTTTGTTTTTTTATAGTTACTAGGAATATAAAACGGTGTTGACTGCTGTAAACCTAGTTTTGAAATGTTTGCCTATTGTTTGTTGGTTTTTGTTCGCACATCGTTATCGATTTAATAGAATTCTGTGCGACTGTGAGAGGTTTAGCTAGCTATAAAACCATCTTCCACATAAGAAAATGCCTGTACAAAATCATGAACATGGCAGTTGTTATCCATTCGTTTCTTGTGTTTGAGCTTTTGATTTTGCCATTTGATAACGGACTTTCCGTTTTGAATTTTCCTCAGAGTTCATTATTTTGTTATTTCACCTTTTTTTTTTACAGGAAAAAAACCTGAACATGACCCTTTTTTTTAATTAAGTAAAGGTTTGCAACTGTTAAGTTTGCATTTTGGTGCATACTCCGTTCCTCACAATATGTCAATAAAAAGCAAATTATGTCTCTAAATTGATGTGCTCTGTAAATTATTTATTCGATTACACTGAGAGTGTCATAATGACTTTAGGGAGCTACCATTTGTTTTTTAGGGGGGGGGGGGGGGGGGCTAGGATGAAATTAGAAAAAAAATAGGCAGGACAGGAATTTTGAGTTAAAAAAAAGGCAGGATGAGACACTTGCAAAAAAAAAGTCAGGATGACAATTTAGGTAAAAAAAAGTCAGGATAAACTTTAAAAAAAAAAGGCAGGACCGAATAGAGTAAAAAATAAAAAGGCAGGACAGAGATTACAACTCAAAAAATATGCAGGACAGAGATTACAACTCAAAAAATATGCAGGACAAAATTTTTCATCCTAGATCCAGATAATTTAACAGTAATAAAGAAAGAAAAAACCACATAGGAAAGATTTTATGTATTATAAATTTATGCTTACCTAATTCTTCAAACTTGAAACCTGATTTGACACGAGGAAGGAAATTAAAAATATGCTCGTTTAATTAGATTTTACTATAGACTACTACAGTATTTGTTGTTTTACATTTATTTTATCAATCAATAAGCGATAAACATAGACGTTAAACTATCTTATTCTATGTGTTAACAAATCTGTTTATATGAAAAATAGTCGTGAGAAACAATAGACAACATTATTTTATGATTTTTTTTCTCACCATTTTGAACAAAGTGTTAACCGTATATTTGATTAAAGTTTGAGATCGCAAACCACTGTATTGATTTTAACAGGTACATCATGGGTTGGAAATAATCGTCTCCCACTCATGTCGCCGCGAGTTATACAATTAATCTCCGTCTGTCCGGAACATAGCAATACTCAGAGACCGTTTAGAACATACATTTCATACTTAGGGGACGACCATTTGATTTTTTTTTGGGGGGGGGGGGGGGGGGGGGGGAGGGATTTGCCTTAAATCGGTTATTTATTTTTGTTAACTAAGAGGACAGGTTATCTCTTTTTTGCACTATTGAAGCAAGATTTTTCATTTGTATTAGAGCAAGGGACTGATTTTTTATTATTTACTATATTTGAAATATTCGAAAACATACAATTTTTAAATTATTTGTTTATTATAAATAATACATAGATAGTCAAGCCATTATGTTCCATTTAATCAGAATTCTCATGACAATTTAACTTCTTAATTTATACATAATTGTATGATTTATTCATTCTGTACCAGACTATTCATAATCAGTATTTCATAATCTAATTAGTTATTTTCCATTGTTATTCTTTATTCTTTTGCATTTCATTATCCTCTATCATTTATTTACCCCCGCCGCACGGCAAATGGGGCATTAAGTGTGTCCCTTAACCGTCCATCCTTCCGCCTGTCGTACCGTCCGTCAATCTGTTTGTTTGTCTCATGACACATATAAGCAAGCTTGAGTGGGGGCATTCGTGTCATCTGACAAATTCTAAGACTTTCGTAAATTTTCTGTATTGTACGTTATATTTTTTATAATTGTTTTGCTATCTTTCTCTATTATGCAACCTCGATTAAGACCTTAGCTCACCTATACCAAACCAAGTATCTTATTTCCATTTAGAGATGTATATTTTTACAGTATATACTGAAAGTAATTATATGACTTTTAAAAGCTTTAAACAAAACATAATGGCTATAAAATACTTACAAGAATTAACTTCTTATACAGGAAGAAATATGTTCATTATGTATACATATAAATATATATTAATTCATGTTAGATCTAACCTTTAACATAGAATTTTTAGAACGTGACTACCTTTATAAATTCCCAAAATGATCATTTCGGGGTATTTCGAATCAATATACCTTCCATAAAATCACAATTTAGCAATATAAGTTTGACTATTTTTATATTACCGCCGAACAATAGTTTAAAGGGTATGTAAAGACTATCTTTCCGATCTATATATTTGCAAAAGGCTAATTGACATTTCAGAATGATATACATAACCTTAAACATTGTAAAATTTTATAAAAAAAAAAACCCATTCTTTCACATATCGCTCAATAGCTGTAACAAAATGCGAACACAAGGTTGGAGAGGTAATCTTGAAACATGTAATGTATAGAAAATAGTACGTTGTTAAGCATATTATTCGACCCATGAGTCTGCGATCTTTAGATGACCTCTATGTTTTTCTATACGCTGGCTGTCATACGACAAAAGGCATCACTATTTGACGTACACAAATACAGCCAATTATAACGTAAGTAATTTCGGTCATTACTTTATTAAAACTAGGGAAAGTTTGAGAAAAGGTATAACCATATTAGGATCCATTTTGGTACAAATGGAGAACTTCGTACTATTTCTATACAGTGTCAAGCGATGCTTATGTTAATTGTTCAATAATTTAGGATTGAACAAACATTTCAGCAATGACATAACTGCATGTGTAAACTTTCTCGACAGCAAAATAACATTTGTATGGATGCATTATTTGTATGATTTTTTTAAATATATTTAATTACATATTAATATATAGTACTAAGATATATAAACAACTGTTCTAGTTTCTCCTGCAATTTAAAAAAATAAAAGGCGACAGATAGATAACAAGGGGACATCGAAACTCATAAATCAAGTCGAGAGAAACTGACAATATCATGACAGAAAAAAAGGACTACCGTTAGTGATGAGTCTCAATCGGTATTCTGCATGTAGGAATAGTCATTGTCGTTTCAACCATAGGGCGTCGCAGTTTCTCGTTCATTGAATCCAGTAATATTCGTTTTGGTAAGGGAGAGGTGTTGCAAGATGGGGATTATTAGTCCAGTGGTATATGTTTTCGATAATGCATATATAGAAAGGATAGAAAGATGTGCAAAATTGTCAACATATTCGCCGCTGAAACTGCCCATCCGATTTTATTTTTTTATATCTCTCTCAAAAGCAGTGGATTGTTTACTTAATACGTGTACACGTCACTTTCTACTCGATTTCTTTTTCATTTTTCTGTTTCAAAAATATTTGTACAAATCTAAGTTTCAATTGATCTAAAGCTGACAATAGATGCGATCTATGAAAAAGTAAACCATGTATTAGTAATTAAAGTTATTTAATCTTGCCATACTTGTTTTTATTTTACTATATTAATATTTTTATTACATATGCGTGCAATTTAACGACTTGAAATGCCTCCTTGCACCATGCCACAAACTTCATGTCTTTGGTAGACAGAAGGTCGTGGCATCTAGTTTTAGCTTATTGCAGTGGCTTACAAAAAAGGATGGGAAATTTCAAATCTATAGCAAAGCTTTCCAAAAAACAAAAGAAAATCACTCGTGCGTAAAATAACGGTGCACTGGACTCTCCCCCTTTTCCGTAACCAAACACTAACTTTTTTTTTCTAAAATCATTCAAGCGTAAGTTGTCGAGAGAAGTTTGACAATTCATTTTCAAACCGATATAGGTTAATCATTATAATAAAATACTTATATTTTTTTTAATATTTGAAATTTACAAGCGTTTTCATTGGCATTCACTGTTTGGATCAAGTTTAATGTAAGGATCTTGGTACATAAAAGTTGAACTCCATAATAAAAGATTTCACTAAATTAGTATAAAAAGCACTTTACAAAACCTTTTGTACCTGTTTCATGTCACATAATATATTTTTTTTTGTAGAATAGCAAGTGGTTCAAATGTAAGCCTGTTGAGGCTGAAATTATATGCCAGTTTTTCATTAAAAAGTGAAAAATCTTTGTATCAGACCATACTGTCTGGAAGAAAAAGTGAATGCAAGAGTCTTTTAGTGCTCAAATGTATTGTATCATGTAACCTGAGTATAGAAATGATGAAAAAAAAAACATACATTTTATTTCTTATAGCTTCAGTATGCATTTTTAATGTAAATGAGTGCTACAGCCTAAATTCCCCCTAAATTATTTTCAGTCTAACTTGGCTAAAGACCCTTTTATACTAATATGGTATGCTATTTGAAAAGGAGTAGGTCCGGTAAGGACCGATTTTGGCCTCAAATTTCAGGTTCATCTGATGAAAGATTTAGGCCACTTTTTAAACACTCAAGTATCTATTTCATTTGATTCAATTAGTTTAAGTGAAAGTTTTTAACTGATTTAGTCATTTAAAACGATCCGATACAAGCTCAAATATGAAAAATCTAAATATGCCGAAAAATATCACTTTTCAGATGTTTTTTGTCAAAAATGAAACTGGCCGCATCCGTGTTCATCCTCAACCTTTATAAATGTTATGTATTATCACCAAATACAACTTACATTTCATTATAAAGGATGAACACGAATGCAGCCACTTTCGTTTTACGCGAAAAGCGTCTAAAATTTAACTAAATGATACTAGAATTGTGAAGATTTCCGTAATTTAGTATGACTTAATGGTGCTAGTACTCGATATAATAATATGTTCATTGTATTGTCAAAAACAGCCCATATTTATGTAGCAGAAGCATTCTACTGTCCAATAAATAACTTAAGCTGGACCTACTCCTTTTCTTTCTAATTAAAGTACATAAAATACATATCTAAGAATTAGACTACTTATAACCAAAAAAAATTCACAAATTTTAAATTCCTCGAAAAAATTACATCTTCATGAAAGCCCCCCCCCCCCCCCCCCCCCCCCCCCCCCCCCCCCCCCCCCCCCTTTTCATTGGAAAACCTCTATTTTTTTTTACACAGGCTCATTTAAATTATTTGAATTTTGGAAAATTGTGATAAGTCTGATAAATCAAATGAGTATTCTATTGCTTTTATTACATGATATATTATATATATTAAATAAGGCATTCTAAAAGTAATTTTTTACAATATTTTAATTTTTAAAGCCCCAATTGTTGATAGTCGATTTTTTATTTTAATTTTAACGTCAAAATTTAACACGCACAGTTAATTATAGAATTTATCATACTGTCTGTAATATATATATATATATATATATCCTATTGCCATAAAACTGTGTAAGCAGTCTCATAATTTATTAAGTGTTGGTCATACGAATAGAGTCCCTAGTGTGGCCAGTGTGTTACTTGTCAAGTCTTTCTATACCTCTTCTAAATGTATTTCGTCATGATTTATACCACAAATAGCAAGTAGGGGGATGAAATGACACTGAAAAACGAATTTGGTCATGAATTTTAAAGTAAAGTAGTGATTTTGGTCCAGCTGAAAAAAAGGTTAAAAGTTAGCACGTCGGAAGCTGTCAAAAGATTTGAAGACCCCTCAACCTAAAATTGTCCATATTTTGAGTTAGAGCCGATGAAGTTTTCTATAATTTTGATATGACTTGTCCCAAAAGTAGTACAACACACTGTGAAAATATTATTGAGAACGCGCAGGTGAGATTTTTATTTTATTTTCATTTATTGTCTAAAAGAAATGCACTAAGACCAATTGACGTCTAGAAATTATAGAAAACTTCATCGGCTCGAACTCAAAATATGGACAATTTTAGGTTGAGGGGGTCTTCAAATCTTTTGACAGCTTCCGACGTGCTAATTTTTAACCTTTTTTCAGCTGGACCAAATCACTACTTTACTTTAAAATTCCAGTTATGGTAATACTAATTAGAAAATCAGTGAATATTCAGCTATCAAAATTTTAAGGGTTTTGCAGAATCCAGTGTCTCGCCTATTTTTGCTGTGAGTCGCAGGTCCAACAAAAATAGGAAAGAAAATATTTATAATTTTCCTCTAGATACTATCTTTTGACTAGTTCTGTAAGAATCTTCTATCAAAATTTGTTAAAAATTCAGGATGGTTTATGAAATCTAAACTTTAACTGCAGAGTGTATGTTATGTTAACTGGAAAAAAATAGTCCGTTTAAATAAGTAATATACGGATAGTTTTTTTTTACAAACTTTATTTCTAGATATTATCTTATGATCATAAACAAGCTTCTGTCCAATTTTGGTAGAAATCCAGGATATTTTGAGAAAGTTATTAAAATTTAAAAAATTTAACCACAGTGTGAATGTAATGTTAACTGGCATAAAAACTCAGTCCTTTTATAAGGAAAGTATGGAAAAAACTTGATTTTATTTTTACAAAATTTACTTCTTGAAATTTATCTTTTGATCATAAACAACTGAAGCTTCTGTTCAAGTTTGGTAGAAATCCAGGATAATTTGAGAAACTTATCAAAATTTAAAAAATATAACCACAGAGAGAATATTTGTGGACGCCGCTGACGACGGAATTATTAGGTTGGTTCGCTATGTCTCGCTTTTGTGACAAAAAACGCAGGCTCGACGAAAAGAAAAAGAATGTCAACATTGAAAGTAAAACAAAAGGGATGGACCATTTAGTTGACTTTTTCAATCCACAAAAAGATCATTCTTATACAGGAAGAAACGATGATAAAATTTTGTTGGAGGTATATAAGCTTAAGTTTGGAGGTCTTGAAGAACTCATAAAAACACGGAAATATGAAAATGTGACCGCAATCAATTTGTTTAAATTTGTTTGTGAAGAATGTCAGCTTCATCGCAAATGTCTGACAAAAGAAGTCATAGTTAAACCTATTTTGTAAAAGGAATTTAACTCATGTTATTGGCCAAGTTGATATGCAGAGTATGCCTGATGGAGATTTTAATATAACAAAATTATGACATTTTAAGAATTATCAAGATCATTTAACCAAGTTTGCCATAATCTAATGTCTATCTTAAAAAATAGCTGGCTAAATTGCCTATAAATTTCTCAAAAATGTTTTTCTCAATTTTGGATTGATATCATTGTCTTGCATGCTCAAAATGATTTTTAGGGAGTTTCAAAACTTATAAAACAACCATTTTCCAGTTTCAATTCACAAACACTGAAGAGTATGCACTTTTAATGTGCCTTATAATCCTTGATCCTTAAGCCCTAAAAATCCCTACCCTTTACTTTCTAATATGATATCTTGAATTATGTCTTTAATTTTTAAACAAAATATCAGGTTAGTAAATAGCTGTAAAAATGACAAAAAAAACTAGTATCTTTCCTGTAAAAGTGATGTTTTCGTAATGTACCTTGTACGACCTTTCGTTTGATATACGACAAGCATACCTTCTGACACTTTCCGCTTTTAACACTTAATGACCTCATCCGCCTACATTTTTGAGATCGGAATTATGATATAAATAACATAGAGTAGATGAGCTTTGATTTGATATGCAACAACTCTATGTTCTAGAAAGTTTGAATTTTGCACTTAATAACCCTATCCAACTAATTTTTGGAGGTCGGGATTTGATATTTCCAATGTACACATCATGACCTTTCATTTAATATACAACAACCCTATCTTAAAAGAAAATTTATTTTTACACTCAATGACCCCATCCAACCCATTTTTTGGAGACGTAAATTTGAAATTTGAAATGTACGCTTTATGTTCTTTCATTTGATATGCGACAACCTTACCATCTGAGAAATTTGAATGTTTGCACTAAATGACCCCAACGGTCCTCCTGGGATGAAAAGGGGGTTTAAAATTTTCATTTTTAAGTAGAGTTTCTTTGGTTACATCTTCTGACATCAGACTCGGATTTCTCTTGAACTGAATTTTAATGTGCGTATTGTTATGCGTTTACTTTACTACATTGGTTAGAGGTATAGGGGGAGGGTTGAGATCTCACAAACATGTTTAACCCCGCCGCATTTTTGCGCCTGTCCCAAGTCAGGAGCCTCTGGCCTTTGTTAGTCTTGTATTATTTTAATTTTAGTTTCTTGTGTACAATTTGGAAATAAGTATGGCGTTCATTATCACTGGACTAGTATATATTTGTTTAGGGGCCAGCTGAAGGACGCCTCCGGGTGCGGGAATTTCTCGCTACATTGAAGACCTGTTGGTGACCCTCTGCTGTTGTTTTTTATTTGGTCGGGTTGTTGTCTCTTTGACACATTCCCCATTTCCATTCTCAATTTTATTTATTAAGACCTTCAATTTGATATATCAGATGACCCCATTTGATAAAGTGCAAAAAATGATGCAATGTCAACTATATAAATAGAAGTTATGAAACTTACAAAGTCAATGCAAAACTTGAAAATTTCAAATTGAATTTTTGGCGTTTTTTTCCAAGGAATGTTTTTGGTATTTGGTCAAATATATAACTATGTTATCCTCTTCAATTTCTAAAACATTTTACGAGGTACGCTCTTGTTGATTCTGAAATACATGCCTCCGCTCGCAAACTGCATTATCTCTACAACGACAATAGATATCTCAAATCTGTTAAATGATAAATGATCTACAGTTGAAGGACAACATTATAGAAAAAGAATTGGAACAATTTCAAAGTTCACCAAGGTCACAATTAATCATCAAATATATGATGCAATACCAAACTTAAGAACCGGAAGTCGTAGAGACATGGGACTAGCACCATTCAACTCAGGACCACTTGACCTTTCAAATATCACAAGGTCAAGGTCATAGTATAATGTGAAGGTCAAGGTGAAATTTCATCATGACCTGACATTGACCTCAAATTGAAGGTCTTGAACTACTGATCATCTTTGCAGTTTATAGTAGGTTGATATCTGTTACCTTTAAAAAGATTTTGCCCTGTCCCATGGGATATTGAAAATCCCATGTTTTTATAAATCAAATAGCAAAATAAATATAATAGTAACAGTAGAAAACTAATGAAATTATTGAATCCCATGTAATTCCGCACATTTTGGTTATATACATGACACTGTAGCTCTTATTTGAGGCGGCGGCGGATTTGCAAATGAGTGTTTTGCAAATTTAAAGTGTCCAGTGTTTATACACAATACTATACTTTTAAGAATCATCCCGTCGTAACTTTTGAACAGACAGTCGGACTCTTTTGAGTTCAGTGTATAAAATGTAGAGCTCGTCGAGAGGAACATTTTATACGCTGTAAGTATGCAGCAAACTCTTATCGTTTTCTTTATATGAAAGCTTAAAATTGCAGCGTAATTTTTTTTGTACTCGGTGACCTTTGACCTTGGGTGCAAATTAAAGGTCACATGAACTTAAGATTATTGGTGTAGGTCCCAAGTCTTTACGACTTCCGGTTCTCGAGAAACACTTTTTCAAAAATTGTGTATATTTTTTTAAGGGAAATAACTCCTTATAAGGGTTAACAACAAAATGATTGTATATGTTTATTAACATTGTCATCTGGTCTTGTACACGTTGCCGTTTTCAAATCGATTCTATCTTTTATACTTTTTGAGAAAAATGCAAAAGAAAGCAATTGCTTCAAGGAGACATAACTTTCATTGGGAATGATGAAATCCTTAGCAGCCTCATATGGTAACACATCATGATGAGATCTAACTTTTGTTGAAATAAGGTCATGATATCTTTTAAAACAACGAGGGGGGGCCATGTTGAAAAAAAGCAATAAAAGGGAGATAACTTCTAAAGGGGATGATGAAATCCTACACAGCCTCATCTGGTAGTACCTCATGATGAGATCTATCGATGGTCCATATTTGTTCTTGATGACATCAATAGAAACGGGGGGAGGGCATTTAGAAAAAATGTTGGGAAAAAAAACATTAGAAAAACAGTAAGGTCTTTCCCCACGTAGGGGAAAGACCTTAATCTGTAAATACCTGTAATCACTGAAACAACTAGTACATACATGTAATTACTAAATTGACTAGTGATTACAGGTATTTACTGAAATATTTAGTAATTACGTGTAGTTCCTAATTTTACGGGGCGCCGAATGGGACTCTTGTGGTTTTGTACTCAAAATTCAATTTTGTACGGACAAAAGTGACTTTTGTTCAACAAAAATAAGTTCAGTTTAACAAAATTTGTATCATACTACAAATTTAAAATTTTGTCATACAAAATTATCTATCAGCGGACAAAAGTCACTTTTGTCATGACAAAATTCATTTTTGTTACACAGACTTGGATTTTGTTACCTAATTTGAAAATTGGGCGACAAAAGTCAATTTTGTATTCAAATTAGTTTAGTTTGGTTTCTGTGAACTAATCTGCATACAAAATCGACTTTTGTTACACAAAATTGACAAATTTTGTCTCAACAAAATTGACAAAATTGACTTTTGTCTCAACAAAATTGACAAAATTGAATTTTGTCTCAACAAAATTGACAAAATTGACTTTTGTCTCAACAAAATTGACAAAATTGACTTTTTGTCTCAACAAAAATTGACAAAATTGACTTTTGTCTCAACAAAATTGACAAAATTGACTTTTGTGAGACAAAATTGACTTTTGTGAGACAAAATTGACTTTTGTCTCAACAAAATTGACAAAATTGACTTTTGTCTCAACAAAATTGACAAAATTGACTTTTGTCTCAACAAAATTGACAAAATTGACTTTTGTCTCAACGAAATTGACAAAATTGAATTTGTCTCAACAAAATTGATTTTTGTCTCACGAAAGTCAATTTTGTCTCACGAAAGTCAATTTTGTCTCATAAAAGTCAATTTTGTTGTTACAAAATTGAATTTTGTCGTCACAAAAATGAATTTTGTCGTCACAAAATTGACTTTTGTCTCAACAAAATTGACAAAATTGACTTTTGTCTCAACAAAATTAACAAAATTGACTTTTGTCTCAACAAAATTAACAAAATTGACTTTTGTCTCAACAAAATTAACAAAATTGACTTTTGTCCCAACAAAATTGATTTTTGTCTCAACAAAATTGACAGAATTGACTTTTGTCGCAACAAAATTAACAAAATTGACTTTTGTCTCAACAAAATTGACAAAATTGAATTTTGTAATTGAATTTTGTCTCACAAAATTGAATTTTGTCTCACAAAAATCAATTTTGTCTCACAAAAGTTAATTTTGTCTCACAAAAGTCAATTTTGTCTCACAAAATTGAATCTTACCTCACACAATTGACTTTTGTGATTTAATTTCCATATCAGGTAACAAAAGTCAATTTTGTATGCAAATATGTTTATATTTGCATACCTTTTAGACAAAATTGACTTTTGTCATGACAAATATGAATTTTGTCTTCAAAAATGAATTTTGTCATGACAAAAATCAATTTTGTCTACACAAATGAATTTTGTCATCACAAAATTGAAGTTCTCACAAAACAAGTCTGTAGCACATAGTTTTGTAAGACAAAATTGATTTTGTTATGACAGAATTGAATTTTGTACAAAACCACAAGAGTCCCATTCGGCGCCCCGTAAATTTCACCTATTTACTGTAACATATGTATAAAATAAACATATAAATCGTAACCAATTAGTAGCCCAGAGGTTTCATCGATATGTTGAAGTCAGTAACATTTAACATAATTCATGGACGGGTTCGATTCCCAGTGAAGGCATACAGAAATTACAAAAATTAAAGGTAAGTTTTTAAAATAATTCCATTTGTGAACAGAAATCAGTAAATTAGTCAATTCAACCTTAATGAAATTAGACACACAAAGGAAAAAAATAGAATATAATCTGGTGAGTCCATTTCAGCGACGGATTTAGGAAGCGTTGATTCTAGAAAAAGAATCCACGGTAAATGAATAGGCTGACGTCACCACAATGGTTTAAATATTTTGAAGGTATCCATTTATAGTACAGACGATACTTTTGACATTCTAATCAGCTGTAGATTTTATTTGTAAATTTTTAGTTCAGTATGAAGGACAATAACAAAAAAGATATCGAAGATAAAATAAAATATGAAAGTCCCTTATCAAATGACAAACACATAAAACGAATGGAAAACAACTGTCTTATTCCTTAATTTACTTACAACATGCATGTATAAAATGGTGGATTTAACCTGGTTTTACAGCTAGCTTATATTAAAGATATAGAAGATGTGGCATGAGTGCAATTGAGGCAACTCTCCATCCAAGTCACAATTTAAACAAGTTGCTTTTTCTTTAAAAAAAGAAAAGCAATACATGAAACCTAAGAGCGCTGACTGCCGGGTCACCAAAAGATTGTTGCCGAATTTGTGTTTGCTTTTGAATTAAAATAATTGACTGTAAATAGAAGAAGCCAGTTGAAAGTTTATATTTACAGCTTCTATTTGAATAGTTATTTTAAAGCTCGACTATTTTATTTATTACTTTGGAATGTACATAATTTTTCCGATTATAACCCTTTGGCAAATCCTAATTTCTACTAACCGGATGACTTATGCAAATCGCACAAACCTATCGCACTATAAATTTGTGCACTTAGTTTGCAAATATAATCAGGAAATTATGGATGCATTTATTTTATCTATCATATCTCTATATTTTGATTTCTACATGAATGCCTTTATATTCTCAACTCGTATTTGAAGCTGTCTTTACTTATGGTAGATGTTGTATGCGGTGAAACCTAAGGCATGCAATTGATTCGGACCTCTTATGAAGAGAATTATTTTGGTCTCATGAAACATCTCAAATTTTAAGGATTTCCTGATTTTACTTAAATTAATTCAAACTTTCTACAGGGAAACTCAGTTTTGCCGAAGAATTTCTTAATTCAGGAGTTTATGAATACCTTTACGCACTTTCAAAATAACCAATTTATATAAAAAGGTATTTAGATATAAAAATATACCAGAATTAAAATGATGTACGCCAGATACGAGTTAAGTCTACAAAAAAAAGCATCAGTGACGCTCGAATGAAAAAGTTAAAAGGTTAAATACATTTCAAAGTTAAGGAATGTATTCCTTGGGAAGACAATCCTTAGCTTTTCAAAAAGGTCAAAGTTTATAATAGGAACGTGACTCAAAAAAGTAACAAAAGAGAAACAACTCGAGGTCAGAATACCGTTAGTAATGATGACCGTGCTTGAAAGTCGCATGTAAAGCTCTTTCTACCGTGTCCTGAATTTAGAACGAAAATACGCTTTCACGAGTGAATTTAATAGTATTGCATGCAAGTAGTATTTTAGCGCACGAAATAATAAATAGAAAGCACCTCACTGATACTCAGGAAAAGAATACGCATTTGCGTCATCACATATCTTAATATAATAGTTGAATTCGAATGTCAAACGGCCTACATTAAATTGTTTGACTCCGGATTCATTGACATTTTATCCGGAATTGAGAACGCAAACCGATAGTGTGCTTTTGAAATGTGATCTATAATGTGAAAAAATCAAACCAATCAAGACGTGTAGGATTGTTGGTCAACACAAGGAGGTCAATGAATAAAATTTTCAAACCGTTACCATAGTACAAATATGTACAAAAATTGAATTAAAATTCTATAATAAACTAACGTTCCTGTTAGTGTTTTTTTTTCAAATTCTTTTGAATATATATAATATCAATAAACACGAACGTCCAGTATTTACGGATGGACATTTTATTTATCAAATGAATCTATTTTTAAATTCTAACATTCCACTATATGAATATATTACTATACAAAATATAAGTAAAGACTTCTAAATCCATACTAAAACAGTATAAAATAATCAACATTATTGTTGTAATTAAATTTTGTTATTGATTATTGTAAATTATTTTTACGGTTGTTGTGAGCTGCAATGGATTGAACATCATGCTTTATGAATTGAAAACACACAAGAACTTTTTTATTTACCACCGTTTAAAATTTAAATATTTAATAAATTTATCTTACTTTCCGTTTTATTGATATATTACAATACAAAAAAAAAATTAATAATAATTACTCATAAAACCTAAAATGATGGTATGAAATGATTAACGTAGAAATATAATGATTATTGTTTATCGACAATTTTTTTTGTAGGATGCAAGAATTTATTTAGATTTAATTTTTCTTTACAAATGAATATTTAAAAATACCAAAGCAGAGTATCCTGCATATAAAATACTTATTTCTTAATTGCAAGCCAACTCTGAAAATATTCTGATTTCAAACATTGTTAGTTTCTTCAGAAACATAAATACAGTATATATTGTGTATATATTTCTTTGATTCTGATTGAATAAAATACAGTATTTTGTATAAGAAAACTCTTTCTGTTTTCCGATCAAATATTTGTCACCGTAGCTATTTATTAGAGTACCGTTATATACTAGTACTACACTATATGTTGTGTGTACTATATATTTACTACGTTCATACATTCATTCATTCATTCATTCATTCATTCATTCATTCATTCATTCATTCATTCATTCATTCATTCATTCATTCATTTCATTCATTCATTCATTCATTCATTCATTCATTCATTCATTCATTCATTCATTCATTCATTCATTCATTCATTCATTCATTCATTCATTCATTCATTCATTCATTCATTCATTCATTCATTCATTCATTCATTCATTCATTCATTCATTCATTCATTCATTCATTCATTCATTCATTCATTCATTCATTCATTCATTCATTCATTCATTCATTCATTCATTCATTCATTCATTCATTCATTCATTCATTCATTCATTCATTCATTCATTCATTCATTCATTCATTCATTCATTCATTCATTCATTCATTCATTCATTCATTCATTCATTCATTGACGAACAGTTAGAAAAAGACTTTATTCTATATACTACTCTGCACGAAGTTATTATGCATGCAACCCCGCCACTTTTTCTAGCACTATATATACGGTGAACTCGTACTAATGCGAGTTTCACACACTTTAGCACGCACGCTACATAAGGGAGACCTAACTTTTTCCCTACTTTCAGGTAAGCACATTTTCTTTTAAGCCTTATCATGCATGTACTTATATCCAATTCATAGTTCAATTTATAAGGAAACTTCAAGCTAACATTTGAAATAAATGTTTATTATAATTATGTACTTTCAGTGTGAAATAAATGGTTTGCTACATGTTATTTAGTCACAATATTCAACGCCCTATTTAGAAAGACCAAGTGGCCATTTACCCTGTGACAATCAAGAGGTTCCACCGAGATATTTATTGGCAATCCTTACTTCATGCTGTACCATTGTTGATTATGAAGTCCGTGTCAGTTTAGTATTCGGCTCAATATAGATGTCTAGTATTATCCTGTCAACTTGACTCCATTCGTCTCCTTGTTCCGTCAAATAACAGTTTCTCAGTTTCGCCATGAAAACAACGAAATCCGTTTGACGAGAAAATTATACATGCCGGCCTGATGTATTATTATGGAGAGTATATTTTTATATGTTCCGTGTGGCAAGGTACGCAAAAGTATAATTACTAGTGTTTAGCGCATACCTTTATAGACAGATTTGTGAATTGTTTCAATTAGTTTGAAATCAATGTTAGTTTCATGTGAAAATGTATAAATCTAACATATTAAAATGTGTGTGAATGTACTACATATGATGTGCTTATCAGTATATCCGTATAATATGTATTGATTATGAAGTGAACTTCATTTGTTATTTTGTGTTACTACGAATCTACTCAACCGTATACATGTACATGAGGATGTCCGTAAGTATTTACGGGACTGGGATAAACTGGCCTTAAAAGATGGGATATTATACAGGCACAGTAGTCTGTATAATGAAAAGGTAGTACAACTAGTGTTGCCATCAGTACTCAGAGATATCGTTTTACAGGGTCTGCACGATGATGTTGGACACCAGGGCAGAGATAGGACACTATTTCTAGTGAAGTCTAGATTCTTTTGGCCTGGTGTAGACAAAGATGTAGAGACAAAGGTAATGTCCTGTAGAAACTGTATTTTGAGGAAGACAAAGTGTAAAAAATCGGCTGAAATGGTAAGTATACATACATCGTATCCACTTGAGCTAGTATGTATTGACTTTCTCACTTTAGAACAGTCAAAAGGTGGGTATGAGAACATATTAGTCATTACGGACCATTTCACTCGCTATGCTCAAGCGATACCTACACGTAATCAGACGGCTAAAACAACAGCTAAGTGCCTATGGGAGAATTTCATCCAGCATTATTCATTTCCGACTAGATTACACAGCGACCAGGGTCGCAATTTTGAGTCGAAGATTATAGGGGAGTTGTGTAAGTTAGCTAATATTAAGAAGTCCAGGACGACTCCGTATCATCCTCAGGGAAACGGACAGTGTGAGCGGTTTAACCAGACACTATTGAACATGTTGGGTACGTTAGAGGAAGATCAGAAATCAGATTGGAAAACCTATGTAGCACCTCTTGTCCATTCTTACAATGCATCCAGACATGAAAGTACAGGATATAGTCCTCACTTTCTAATGTTTGGTTGGCATCCAAGACTGGCTATAGACGCGTTCTTAGGGATTTCATCTGGCTCACCTGTAAAAGATCACAAAACATACGTAAGTAATTTAGAAAAGAGATTGAAATTCGCTTACAAGACAGCCGCTAATGTAGCAGAAAAGGCAAGTAAACGTCATAAGACTAGGTATGACTTGAAGGTACGCCATTCTAATCTGCAGAAGGGAGATAGAGTTTTATTAAAGAAAGTCGGATTTAAAGGTAAACATAAACTTCAGAACAAGTGGGATAGAGATCCATATATTATAGAATCTCAACCTGACCCAAGTATACCTGTATACATACTAAAACCTGAACACGGTCGTTCAAGGAAGGTGACTGTACATAGAAATATGATACTACCTATTTTCTCACTACTTACTGAAGAGATAGTACGAGAACAGTCTCAGTCAAGAAGTAAAAAGGATAAATCTCCAACTAGACCTTCTCTGGAATTACAAAAAGACGATAACGTTAAAAGAGATGAAAATGATCAAACGCTAAATGAGGTAAGTGTTAACAGTGAGGAAGACGAAGACGAAGACGAAGATGACGATATATGTGTTGTTGTTACTCGGTCTCCAGGGATAAGAGACGAGAATCGAAATGCTTCTTTGGTTTTAAATCCTCGAGCACCAGAGTTTTTACCGACATCTTTTGGTAGTTCTTTACCCGTTTCGAGCGTCAGTTTCGGTTTTAGTAGTTCTCGTCCGTTGTCTATAACACAGTAAGGTTATAGTGGTGAAGTTTTTAGTGATACGTCTGGTCAGACACGTATAAGTCAGTCTGAGTTAAATCCTAGTTCTAGTTTTACATTTAGTGGTGCTTCATGCAGTGATAATGCGAGAGAGAATTCTGATACACGTGAACAAACGGATGCACAACCTGTTTTACGTCGTACGACAAGACAGAGCAGAGTTCCTCAACAGTATCGGGATTTTATTTTGTATCGTTGATATTTTTTGTGTCAGTTTTAAGTTGTTTTAAGTTTATTTGTGTGTATACTTATTGATATTTATTTTTATTCATTTTTATATTCATATGGTGTAATATAGTTTTATATAGTTTTTTTTTGTTGTTTACAGATATGGTGTCTTATCCTCATTCATATCTGTTCACGTCTAGTAGAGGAAAGTGTTTCTATGGGATGGCTTGTAAGGATATTTATGTCAAGTCTGGTGGTAGATTACAAGATTTGTGCCGTATAACGGTTTATAGACTAGGGCGATATGAGTGGTTGTATTATATATTTTGTTCTTGGAATTCCTGATATCTGTACATTGACAAGAAAAAAAGATCAATTTAATTTATACGAAGAGTCTTGGTTAGATCTGGAAGTTGATCATATTTCTAAAATAAAAGAGCTTATTTCGGATACTGAACGTAAAATTAAGGAGTTTGGGGGAACAACTATTACAACGTCTAGTTTCCTGGATTGGAATAGTCATAGGCTTAGGATAAATAAAACAAAATATCTATTGTATGAGGAAGAATATCCAAAAATGCAAGAAAAGTTACACGAGATCTTGCGGGAAATAAATAAGTTCAAACTGAGCTTAATTGTAGATACAATATGATCACTCCTTTCCTTCACACGTATGTACACAAGAAAAAGGGTGATAAGATAAAATATATCTTTTCCAAGCTAGTGGATGGTATACATCCCTCGGAGGATCTTGGTTGTAAATGGTTTCAGTATATGAAGAGAATCATTGTGGAAAATGAAACAAAATTGGCTGGTACCACTATGAAATGATCCTTGTTGGGTTACTTTCTTTTTGTGTTCATGCATACACTATATATATTTATATATATATTACATTTTTTCATTTTTATTTTTCATAGATTCTGTTTTAGAGTTTTGATAAGGTCTATATGTTTCATGCTATAACTTTCCACCATTCTACCTTGGTAGAGTTGCACTTGCGGCCTATCTACTTGGTATGATGGATTTTCACATGAATATTTTTTTTTTTTTTTTACTTGTCCTTTTTCCTAAATTCGGGATCATATGATTTAGTTTTGTTCATTTTGTTTGTGTGTGTGTGTGTGTGTGTGTGTGTGTGTGTGTGTGTGTGTGTGTGTGTGTGTGTGTGTGTGTGTGAAGAATTTGTCATTGCTATGTATTATGGCAGATAATTTTGCTTACTATTATATTTTCCTTTTGAACAAGTCATGCTATGAGATAAAAATTTCGGGGACGAAATTTTCCCCATGGGCCGAGAATGTGTCACCGTAGCTATTTATTAGAGTACAGTTATATACTAGTACTACACTATATGTTGTGTGTACTATATATTTACTACGTTCATTCATACATTCATTCATTCATTCATTCATTGACGGACAGTTAGAAAAAGACTTTATTCTATATACTTCTCTGCACGAAGTTATTATGCATGCAACTCCGCCACTTTTTCTAGCACTATATAATATATACGGTGAACTCGTACTAATGCGAGTTTCACACATTTTAGCACGCACGCTACATAAGGGACACCTAACTTTTTCTCACTTTCAGGTAAGCACATTTTCTTTTAGGCCTTATCATGCATGTACTTCTATCCAATTCATAGTTCAATTTATAAGGAAACTTCAAGTTAACATTTGAAATAAATGTTTATTATAATTATGTACTTGCAGTGTGAAATAAATGGTTTGCAACATTATATTTTGTCACATATTCAACGTTCTATTTACCAAGACCAAGTGGCCACATTACCCTGTGACATGTCTTTTTATTTTTAGCCATGGCGTTGTCAGTTTATTTTTGATCTACGAGTTTGACTGTCCCTCTGATATCTTTCGCCCCTTTTTTTTTTTTATTCGCGATGGTTATCTTAAAACTTATGCAGTGTCAGTTTCAGTCATTCTTCCTTACTACTCTGTTGGAACAGTTGTTTTTAGATAATAAGTTAATAATATCACACACATATTAATACAGTCTATTACAGTGCATGTGTAAACATGCACGAGCACAATTGCTGCTTATCTGTACCCGTTCATTTTTTTGTTATTCCTTTTTTAATATATATTACTGCTCGATCACCTGTATTCGTGTCTCGGTGACAATGGAGTTTTCCTCGAAACTTTGTGTGTCTTTTATGAAACCAACACATAGTTACTTCATAGTACGTTAATCGTGAAATCACTTTTTATTCATGTTAGATGGATGCAACACAAACAGCACTTTGGAAAATTGCTGAATTCATAATAATTATGATATACTAAGTAATATTGTTGTCTGCTTATGTTTGTTGATACAATCACATATATGTTTACCCTTTTATGATCGCGATTAGTTGTGCATATCAAGAATTGTTTTTCCCGTTTAGTCCAATAATTTGCAACAGGCGGTGATTTGATTCAATTGCAAAAGCAGTCATTTAAAATTTATATATTTTAATTGGATTATTTAATATTTCATTCGAAGATACATGTATATATATAAACAAGAAAAAATACAAAAATAACTCAGTTTTCTAGATATTAGTTAACCAAAGTTTGAACTGTTTAATGGATTAGCGTAGAAAATCGAATTTGGCAGCAGTGCTTTTCCCTGTATGCTTAACAATGGCTTTCACTTCTAATTCCGTCTTACCAAAAATCATTTTAACACCAACATCCCGACTAACACCTAGTTTTGGACTAGGTAGTTCAACAGTAATTGTTCCGTGTGGCCTGCACCCAGTTTCATCTGTGTATCTCGGATTTTTATTAGTTGAAGTCCAAACGTCGATATCCATCGACTTTTGATCTGAATGAACAGGCGAATATATTTGTTCTTCGGCCTCCTCGTCTATTCCTACCGCTTGGCCAATTTCTACGTGCTTACTAAATAGATCATTGCACAAAACATCACCATCTTCATCAATAAACCTTTTATCTTCAGGATCAATCTCTTCATCAAAAGGACTGCTAGTTGCTATGCCGTATGTCACTTTACACACCCTGGTGGAGATAACGGTTGGTTCAAATCCATACTGGACTGCTCCCTTCAGTACGGCTAGACCTGCTTCTGGTGGGATAATGATGGTTTTGGATGAAAACGCTTTCCTAACTGCATGTTGTAGTACAAGTGATTCAGAAAATCCACCCACCATCAGAATGGTGTCTGTTCCTTTCACTTTTGGATCATCAAAAATCTTCCGAAGATGTGATACAATGTAGGCACATGGTTCTGCAAACAGGTCATTGGCCATGTTTGATGACAGACGCAGTTTATCTCTCTGTAATGTTGCTACATTTGTACTCTGCAGTTCCTTCCCCGTAACATCAACGTAAGCATCCTTTAAGGACACAGGCACTCGTATTGTAGTCTTACTGGTCTGATCAGATTTAATTGTTCTTTTCTTTATTTCAAATTCACGTTGTAAATCTAAGTGACCAGATTTATCTTCTTGTCGAAATTTCTGTAACGCAGGCTTTCCTGCAAATTCCTCTAAAAACTTTTCGAAGGCCAGATCGACTTTTGTACCACCCCAGTCGCCACCATTGGCCATATACAGTTGTTTAATAGATTCGTCCTCTTGAACCTCTTGCACTGTTATATCTATGGTACCGCCTGATATAAAAAAAAATATTGTAACATTAACATTGATAAAGAAAGCAATGTAATTACACCATTTTGTTATTTAATTTTTTAGCTTCAATGGTTATCAACGAGTGACACATGAAGAGTAGGATCTGTTTACCCTTCCGGAGCATCTGGGGTCTACTTTTTTCGTGGGTTCGTGTAGCTCATTATTTAGTTTTCTATGTTGTGTTTTGGGTACTTCTGTTTGTTTTTGTATTTGTTTTAATATTTTTAGCCATGACGTTGTCGGTTTATTTTCAACTCATGAATTTGAATGTCCATCTGGCATCTTTCGCCTCTCTCTATCAAAGATTCTTAGCTTTATTTTTAGTTTCAGTTTGCGCTATACAGAAAACTCACCTCCTGCATCCAGGATAAGGTATTTTGTCCCTGGTGACAGTGCATCTATTGTAGATTGACCATTCGTAACTGTTAGTTCGTTAGGTATATGTTTACAATATACAGAAGCTGCTTCGGGTTCCAATGCTAAAATCAACTGAGTGTTGCGTATACCTCCCTGAAATCATTATTTATTAAAATGAAAACTCTGTCAAATCATAAATGTCAGAAACACACAAATTTTGTGCAAATTTGCAATGGGTACCTTTTTGAAATTTTTCACAGTTATTCGTGATTAAAATACATAAATTATACTCAAATATTAACATTTTAGATTTGTATTTAGTAAGACTGAACATGATTTATTAATCCTGAATGTTTTATGAATCCTCCATCATACAAAAAAAGTTAGCGTCGATAACGATTGTATTAAAACACACCACAACCACATTCAATGGACCCTTGTTATTTTACTAACCGATTGTTGATTCACAAGTATGTCCAAACTGCAACTGATATACAACATAAAAATCGCTTTATGAATACTCTGCGAAACCATAGAAGTGAGACCTCGACAGTCAACATCGATTGAAATACGCCTGCGATTAAATTTTGACTGTATATTTTTCCTGTTATCTATGATGAGTTTATTTACTGGTGTAGACTGACCACTGGCTAAAACGTAACATGGCTATGGTTACCTTCGGCTTGCTAAATGCATATTAGGAAAAGTTTCATATATAATATTTGATTAACTAAAATTGTTGAATGAAAATAAGCATTAAAATGCAATATTTTCCCTCTGAAGAAATTAACAAATATGTGTATTTTACTTCCTTATTCGTTCTTTCCAATTATACTACAATTAGTAAACAATGTACTAAACAATGCACTACCTTTATAGCAGACTCTCGCATGAATTGTTTAGCCGCATCACTCCAAATAGCTGGTACTGTTAAAACCCATTGGATCTCATCTGGTTTAAATGCTGTTTGCAGATCTTTCTTGGCCAATTCACCCATCATATGATTTTTAAGGAACTTAATACTCTCTGCAAACACTTTCATGGCTGACATAGGCCTGCCTTGGTCGTCTTTGATTTTAAGATCCCGTGGCATTTCCTGCAGTTATACATTTAATTTAATTTAGTCGTTGTGACTTGAGGTGTTAAGTTGAATTTGTACGCAAAAGACAAAGTTTATTCCAATTAAATATTTCTTTACTTATTAATTGGCCATAAAATAATAATCACCGCTTACTAATCTAGTTTGTCGTGTGTGGGAATTCAACTCGTGATGTCAATAAATGAGTTTGTCCATTTATAAACTTATTTGTTTCCACGAAGACCAACAGTGAATTTGGTCTTCGTGTTTGTGCTGTTAAATTTCAACCATATGTTTCTAAAGAAAATTAATATTAAAAAAAATAGCAGCTTGCAAACAAATTGTTAAATCCGAGAGATATCCCTTTTCTATAAACTGCTTGTATGGCAAACCGTTGCTCGTTATTTAGTTTTCTATGTAATGTGTTTTGTACAATTGATTTTCTTTTGGCATTTTTTTTTGTCATGGCGTTTTCAGTTGTTTTCTATAATGAGTTTGTAAGACTCTTTGATATCTTTCGCTTCTCTTTTTTCGAGTATTGAACCAAGTCTTTGATAATAGCAACTGGAATTTACCTGCGGCCCGGTTTTATACAAATCCATTTTAAATCTTCGAAAGTAGTGCCATCCTTTATGGTTGTTTTCTTGTGCAAGAATAGTATATTTGTCTTCAGCATCTTTTCCGAATGCGACAAAATTTTCAGCAGAATCAAACAGAATACATGTTGGAGTTTTCAGGGACATTCCAGTTTGAGATCCAGTAGCCCAAGTGTGAGTTGATATTGATAATGGATCGTTTTTGTAGTCACCCAGTGTAGCAAACGCATAACCAGAAAATGTAGTACCGAAGTCAAAGGCTACCACTAACATAGGAGGTTTCTCCACCTCGGCAGCAGCCATGTTGATATTTTGCTATAGTCTGAAATAATATTATAGTATTAATGAATGGGTGTTTTTATAATGGCCCTGTTATATGTCCAAGGTCTGTAATAATGGTCGAGGAAGTCTGTAATGGCCCGAGGCAACGCCAAGGGCCATTACAGACATCCGAGGCCATTATTACTGACCGAGGACATATAACAGGGCCATTATAAAAGCACCCATTTCTTAATACATTTATTAACCAACTGAACAAAAGTGTATGAGTTGCTGCCAACTTGATGCACTCTCTTACTTTTTTAATGGCACTTAAGTTTGAAAAAAATAATTTGTACTGCATAATGATAAAATTTAAATATACCAAATATCCAAGATATTAAGTTGAAAGAAGTTATGTGTTGAAAAACAGGATGAACAGTGATACCTTTACATGGTTCTTTAATGTCGGTTGCTGGTTACTAAATTAAATAAAATACAAAAAGGTATTATATTCTTTACAACTTTATTTGATTCACTTTATTAAAAACCCTAATAGTCTAGTCAATTTAGCGAACAACCTGCAACTAATTGCAACACAAGGTTTTTCTCTGAAAAACAAGTGTGTTACTATCTATAAACAACATACTAAAACTATACAAAAATATTTTTTGCGGAAAGTGGTTAAATTCACGCAAATATTTTGTAGTAAAAGTAAGGTAAAATGAGTTACTTCCCCTTATTTGCCAAAATTGAAAAAAAATTAATTTATACAAAAACAGATCTTTATTTTTTAAAACAGTTCAAATAATACAATACAATGCATAATTATCTAAATTCAAAAGAATAATATTACAAATGCATCATTTTCCCATCTCAAAATGTGTATATTTAAATAAAGATATAGACCAAGATTGTGTTCTGCTATTTTACAATTCGAAGATCTAATTCTGCACAATAGTGATGGTATGTAACCTATAACAGAAGACTATTTTGAGTTAGATTAACCAACATATTCACAATCTTACTAGGTTTTTGAAAGAAATCTACCCCTGTGTTTAAGTTTATTTTACTTGGGGGAGGTGTTCTCGAAACACATGTCTTTGGCCATTAAATTTTTTTTTTTTTTTAAGACTAAATTTTGAAATTCAAACTTTTCAATTTATTTTTTTACCACAACTTTCACATGTTTTGAAAGAAAACATTTTTTTTCTTTTTCTTCTTGAACAAACATGTTAAGATTTAGAATTGAACAATTTTTTTCAGAGGAAAAAAATGATGAGTGTTAAATGATTATACATGTATATATATAGTTTCGTTCAAATGAGAAATATCTGAATAATTATGAATAAAGAGAGGTTTGAGATTTTTAAAGTCAATTAGAAAGCAACCTTAACAACTAACAAAAATTTCAGATTAGACAGGACTATCTTTGGCCAATAAAGTCGACAACATTTTTACTGTTCTTATGCTTAAGCTTATTTCCTTTTAAATTAATTTAACGAGATATCTTAAAGAAAGAACTTGATAATACTTTCTTTTATATGTACAGATATATCTTTGACCATAATATTTCATACAGCAGACAATCCATGTTAGTTCTTTGTCATTATCAATTGGTTAATGTTTCAGACCACCACATACAGGTTTACAGGGTACACACAAAAGGCGCTGCAGGGACGGATTCAGCCATTTAAAAAATGGGGGTCCCAACCCAGGACAAAGGGGGGTGTTCCAGCTATATGTCCCCATTCAAATGCATTGATCAGTCAAAAAAGGAGGTACCAACCCCGGACCCCCCTGGATCCGCCAATGCGCTGTTACTATTAACACTTCCTCCAGGAAGTGATCCCATCAATTCATTCAACAGTCAGCTTATCTCATTTTCAACATCTAAAATTTGACAATTTTGGTACAATTGCTATTTAAATTTAAGCTCTTCAGTCTTGAAGTAAAATTATAATCATATTGACAAAGCTTCTCTTGAAATTAATTGCCTTCAGCAATTTCTACATTTCATGCTGATTCAGTAAACTAGTATATGTTTCAAAAAATTAAAAAGCTTACATATCTCAATCTACTTAAAATTAAATCTCTCACTCGCTCATTTTTAATGCTTAGTCGCTGCGAGTGAGAGATTTAATTTTAATTAGATTGTACATATCTAAAATTACAATGTAAACCTGGATATTGATAGAGCTTACTAAGTAAAAATGGTTTGTGTTTAACTGTGACTTTATGCAATTCAAATGTTGAAAAAGTAGCTGATGAAAAAAATACACAAAAAAGGACTACAATCAATGACGATGCAAAGACACTAGAAAAATATCTCTCCCAGCAATTAACATGACAAAAATCAATTTACGCAGTAACCAAACTGATCCACAGTTATTTTTAACACAATCATAATTTTTGGTTTAGTATACCTACATATTTAATTACTATAAATACATACCAGTTATATAAGATAACAATTTCAAACTTTCACAAAATGCACTTCTTTAAAACTGAGTTTTACTGTGTGTTTATTTATTTTACATTGCCTAGAGAATCTATGGGAGGGTTGAGTTCTCACACAACATGTTTTTCTCCCAGATACATTATTACACTTTCACTAAGTCAGGAACCCCTAGCCTTAGTTTGTCTTGCATTAATGGGTTTTTTTGTTGATAATTTTGGTTCATGTGTATGTATTGGAGTTTCAAGAGTGGTTTCCATTTCGCTGAACTAGTGTACACAGTAATAAAGGGGGTCAGCTGAAGCCCACCTTCGTGTGCCGAATTTACTTACTATGTTGGAGAACGATAAAAGGGGCCTTGGTTTCTCTTTGGCACATTTTCTGTTTCCATTCTCAATGTTACGTTTTTAAAAATCAAGCTGGAAGTAACCAAGATTTTAAAATGTTCATTTGTTATGCTTCTCACTTAGGGGCACTATGTTTTTCTGTCTGTGCGTCCGTTCATTCATTCTTCTGTATGTCCTGCTTTTATTAAAGTTTTTGGTCCAGGTAGTTTTTGATGTTGAAATTGAAGTCCAATCAACTTGAAACTTAGTGCACACGCTTCCTGTGATATGATCTTTCTAATTTTAATTACAGTTTTGACCCCAATTTCACGGTCCACTGGACATAGAAAATGATAGTGCGGTGGGGCATCCATGTACTTTGGACACATTTTTATTTTGTAATTAGTTTGTAAAACAAAATATGTTTCACACAACAAATTGGTTATTATTGATATCGATAGCAAGAGGAATACATATGCATATAATTATAAGATAATAAAGTCTGTCTATAAAGATCCTATGTTAAAAGTTTTCACCATGAATAACCATGAATAACCGAGCTTTTTATTTCTGTACACATCATATTTTACACAAGAATTACATTTTTTTTAATACTAATTTCTATAGGACTTCTTAAGATAAACATCAGAAAGTAACTCCTATCTATATCCCAATTTGAAAGTTTTAACTACCAATAACCAAGATTTTTTTTTCATTTCCAGTTATTGTTTTTTTCTGTCTCAAAACATATATTCAGCTAAAGTACCCAAATATTAATACTGATAACTGAAGGACTTCACAATATAAACATAAAATAGTATGTTCTTTTTTCTATGCAGATCAAATTTCAAAAATATTAACCACTAACAACGGAAATTTTCTGCATTTCCAGTTTTCAACGTTTTTTCACTAAAAATCACTCATTTCACCTCAAAATTACTTCAATATAAATAATAATAGCTAATGGACTACTTTATAGTCTATTTAGATAAGATTGAATGTCTTCCACAAGCTTTAGGTCTAAAACTGCAACAATAAATAATATTTTTTCTTCTTTTCCAGTTTTCAGCATTTTTTCTCTAAAAACCACATATTTCACCCAAAATGACCTTTTCCGCAAATCATATCAATGTATAGTTTTAGTATGTTGTTAGTACAAGGCTATGTTATAATTTTCACTAAAAAAAGCTTGTGTTGCAATTAGTTGGAGGTTGAGTGATTTTAGTGCTAGATTGACTAGGCTATAACTAGGCTCAATACAGACAAACTGGGCATGAATACAGGGCCATTACAGAAAAACAGGGCCATTACAGAAAAAACAGGGCCATTACAGAAAAACTGGGCCACTACAGAAAATATGTAATATTTAATAAACAGCCATTTTTGGCAATAATATACTTAGTTGGTTAATAAATACATATAAAGCACTTGAAAGTTGTTTGAATAACACCCTGTCTTCACATTTGAATCAAATGTTTTTCAATTTGAAAATAATACTAGTAAACATAGATCCTAACAACGTAAGTTATATAAACAGATTAAATGATATCAAAGTTCTTCATAACCAGAAAAGATCTGAAAAGCAGCCTTACTGTTATGAACGAGGTCTGTGTATATTATAAGTCTAATTTTACTTCCTTTTGCACGACTTTGCAGTTAAAGCCATGGTATAATTTTTTTTTAAATAATCACGTGTGTGATGTTACAATGAACTATCCTCGACACTATTTGTCATTTGTAGTATGCGATCATTGATATTTTAGTCATTGTTTAGAAAACGTATTACATTCTTTAACCTTTATTTATCGTCACCGAAATTACTTATGAGCATCGGTTAACTGTTGTTTCCTAAGCCCTTTATTTAGATGTTATAGGTCAAACTTTGCATGATCTCTAACAGTTTTCTTGTCTAATAGGTCTCTCATTTACTGAGCTATTTTTATAAAGAAAACTAATTGTATTTCAAAATGTTAAACTGCATACCTATTATTTTTCATCCTTTTGGAATTTTCCTCGGAGTTTGATGTTTTTCTTGTCGTGTTTTTTTTTTGAAAATATCCATTTGACGTGGCTTGATTATTGTACATCCCGCCATTGTGTTGGTGTGCTCTGGTTAATTTTGTATTCTTGTCTTTGTCTAAATGCCTTTTTGTGTTTCTTTGTTGACATATTCGTTTGTTTTTATAGTTACTAGGATTATAAAACAGTATTGACTGCTGTACACCTAGTTTTGATGTATTTGCCTATTGTGTCCGGTTTTTTTATGTTCGCTCATCGTTATCGATATAATGACATTTTGTGCGACTGTTGTACAGGTGAAAGGTTTTGCTAGCTTTAAAACCATTTTCTACATAAGAAAATTCCTGTAAAAAATCATGAATATGACAGTTGTTATCCATTCGTTTCATCTGTTTGAGCTTTTGATTTTTGCCATTTGATAACAGACTTTCCGTTTTGAATTTTCTTCAGAGTTCATTAGAATGAAATTCAAAACAGTGTGGCTGTGGCCATTGATTGACACATTAAATTCATCCATTGACTAGGACAATTTAGGTGAACGTTTGTATGTAACGACCAATGTCCACTATGTACTTTTTAAAGACACTTAAACTATGGGGTCACCAAAGGTTCTCAACACCTTAATAAAGTAATTCGAAAAATTAATCAGAAATAACACGATGTTTTGATTTATATCAATTATATAAATCAAAACATAAAGGTTATTCCTGATTAATTTTTCGAATTATTTTATAATTAAAGGCGTTAAGAAACCTTTGGTGACCCCACAGTTTAAATGTCTATCGTAGGTACGTCGTGAACAGTGGTCGTTACAGACAAACGTTCACGTAAATTGTCCCAGTCAACGGATGAATTTAATGTGTCAATCAATGGCCACAGCCACACTGTTTTGAATTTCATTCTATTTTGTTATTTCACTTTTGTCTTTACAGGAAAAAACCTGAACATGACCTATTTTGACTTTTTGGAATTTTGGGTCCTCAATGCTCTTCAACTTTGTATTTGTTTGGCTTTTGAACTTTTTTGATGTGAGCGTCACTGATGAGTCTTATGTAGACGAAACGCGCGTCTGGCGTATAAAAAAATTATAATCCTGGTACTTTTGATAACTATTTACACCACTGGGTCGATGCCACTGCTGGTGGACGTTTCGTCCCCGAGGGTATCACCAGCCCAGTAGTCAGCACTTCGGTGTTGACATGAATATCAATTACATGGTCATTTTTATAAATTTTCTGTTTACAAAACTTAGAATTTTACGAAATACTAAGGATTTTCTTACCCCAGGAGTAGATTACCTTAGACGTATTTGGCACAACTTTTTGGAATTTTGGGTCCTCAATGCTCTTCAACTTTGTATTTGTTTGGCTTTTGAACTTTTTTGATGTGAGCGTCACTGATGAGTCTTATGTAGACGAAACGCGCGTCTGGCGTATAAAAAAATTATAATCCTGGTACTTTTGATAACTATTTACACCACTGGGTCGATGCCACTGCTGGTGGACGTTTCGTCCCCGAGGGTATCACCAGCCCAGTAGTCAGCACTTCGGTGTTGACATGAATATCAATTACATGGTCATTTTTATAAATTTTCTGTTTACAAAACTTAGAATTTTACGAAATACTAAGGATTTTCTTACCCCAGGAGTAGATTACCTTAGACGTATTTGGCACAACTTTTTGGAATTTTGGGTCCTCAATGCTCTTCAACTTTGTATTTGTTTGGCTTTTGAACTTTTTTGATGTGAGCGTCACTGATGAGTCTTATGTAGACGAAACGCGCGTCTGGCGTATAAAAAAATTATAATCCTGGTACTTTTGATAACTATTTACACCACTGGGTCGATGCCACTGCTGGTGGACGTTTCGTCCCCGAGGGTATCACCAGCCCAGTAGTCAGCACTTCGGTGTTGACATGAATATCAATTACATGGTCATTTTTATAAATTTTCTGTTTACAAAACTTAGAATTTTACGAAATACTAAGGATTTTCTTACCCCAGGAGTAGATTACCTTAGACGTATTTGGCACAACTTTTTGGAATTTTGGGTCCTCAATGCTCTTCAACTTTGTATTTGTTTGGCTTTTGAACTTTTTTGATGTGAGCGTCACTGATGAGTCTTATGTAGACGAAACGCGCGTCTGGCGTATAAAAAAATTATAATCCTGGTACTTTTGATAACTATTTGTATTAAGAAATGTTTTACAATTGAAAGTTTGCATTTTGATGCTTACTCCGTCCCTCACAATATGTTAACAAATTATGTCTCTAAATTGATGTGCTTTGTAAATTAATTAAATCGATTACACTGAGAGTGTCATAATGAGTTTATATAGATAGATGTTGTATTTTCAGGTTTACATAAAGAAAACTAATAACTGAAATAAGTTTACTTGTCAACAAAAGTAACGATTCACAATTTTGAACTCCAATTTATCATAAAATATAATAAATAAGAAAAACTGTTTGTCCAATGAAAAGCAAAGTAAATACATATGATTAAAGACTTAAAAGAATCGGACCAAATTGGAAAGTGAGAAAATACCGTGTTATTGAACACGGGGGTCAATTTTTTTTTGCGGAAATTGATGACAAAAGTCGGCACTTAATATCGAAGATGAGTAAATGAGTGAAAATACGGTTTTTGAAAGAAGAAAAAAATATGGCCCAAAAAATCGTGCATCTGCATTAAATGAATGGTTTTGATATGAAAATAACACTCGTTTAACATTTACCTTGGTACTGTGTATGTAACTTCATTTGATAAGGAAAATATATTGCCTTGTATCGTTACTTTCTTTTGTTGACTAGTATACTTACAAACAGGTCCTCATTTTAATACGTACCCAATACCTATAATGTACAGACTGTAATTCTGATGTTCTCTGCTTTTGTATTGTTTTTGGTTCTGTCTCATTGACGTATAACCCCATGCACAATGAAATTGTCAATCAAATATTAATGTTTACTACGGCTTGATAAACTACATACACCTACATCTGAATTGGCTTGAAGGCCAGTGTATATATATATAAACATGTAAATACATCTTATTATAGAAATAAATTTCAAACCACGACCCCAATTTAACAGTAATAAAGAGAGAAAAAAACACATAAGAAAGATGTTATGTATACATTTAAGCTTACCTAATTCTTCAAACTTGAAACCTGATTTGACACAAGGAAGGAAATTAAAAATATGCTCGTTAAAATTAGATTTTACTATAGACTACTATTTGTTGATTTACACTATCAATCAATAAGCGATAAACATAGCCTTTAAATTATCTTATTCTCTGTGTTTACAAATCTGTTTATATATGCAAAATAGTCGTGAGAAACAATAGACAACATAATTTTATGTATTTCTTCAACAGTTTGAATAAAGTTTTGACCGTATATTTGATTAAAATTTGAGATTGGAAACCATTGTATTGTTTTTAACAGGTACATCATGGGTTTGAAATTATTGTCTCCCACAGTGTCGCCGCGAGTTATACAATTATTCTCCGTCTGTCCGGACCATAGCAATACTCAGAGACCGTTTAGCACATACATTTCATACTAGGATAATGTGTCGTCGTATTCTCTTGACCATGCTATATTGTCTGTTTATTTTTACAACTTTTACAATTTATTGGAATGTGACCATTTGTTTTAATTACTGTCAACGACACCTTGTGAATGGAGTCCGTTTAGTAAAAAACTCTCAGACCGGGTAGGATTGTTTGCCATCATGAGTAACTGACCATATTGTATCGCCATTTTTATTTGACCATTTTAACAGCAAATTATTGGACTTTGGGTATTTATTCTAGAATTGTGACAATAACGTCTTGTGAACTCAACAATGTAGCCTGTTTTTACAGAAAGCTCTCATCCTTGGTAAGACTGTTTGACATCATGTGTAGTTAAATATTATACTGCCCATTTGATCTGAACATATTTACGGGAGTTATGGGACTTTGACAAAAGACAATTATAACAAAATACAAACTGATTTCATTGTGATGGACTTTGTCAAAGCATAAACCAAAGAATCCTGTAAAAAAATGTTTATTAATGGAGTATTGCAAGAATAACAATCCATGAACTCGAATCCTTGAAAACAGTTTTACAGAAGGCTATCATATTTGGTAGGATTGTTTGCCATCATAAGTAGAGGACCATACTGTATCATCATTTAATTCGATCAATTTTGTATTATTGTGCCACTAACATTCAAGACTTGTTGATGTGAATTCTTTGAGACCGTTGGAAAGAAGGCTGTTTAGTACTAGTGTGTGCCTTAATTTATGTGTAGTTGACCATGTTGTACCACCATATGATATAAAATTATCATGACAATTATTTAATTTCTTAATTTATCCATAATTATATGATTTTTTTCCTTCTGTATATCGTACATTTCTGTACCAGACTATCCGTTATCAATATAATTGCATAATCTAATTATTTTATTTTAGTTATTCTTTATACTTTTTCATCCCATTATCCTTTATCTTTATTTTTGTAACCCCATCGCACCGCAAATAGGGCATTAAGTGTTACGCTTCACCGCCTTCCGTCCGCCTGTCCAAACGTCCGCCCATCCGTCTGTCTTTATCCGTCTCATTACACTTATTATCAGTAAATTTGAGCGGGGGCATTTGTCTTCTCAGACAAAGCTTTTTTTATTTTAACTAACTTTTCTCTTTTAAACGTTATATTTTATTATTGTTTTCCTATCTTTCTTTATTATGTAAACTCGATCAAGACCTTAGCTCATCTATACGAAACCAAATATCACACACTCACTACTAGTATATGAATTTGTCAATAAATAAGTGTTTATATGTACTGTTATTTTTTACTTATGTTCGATTTTTTAAATAGGTTATATATTATAATCATATGTGCCAGACTTTTAATCAATCTAATTAAAATATAGATCTCTGATTTCAGAGATCTATATTTTAATTAGATTGACTTTTCAGTTCAGACCTATTTATAACAAAATGTCTGGTAACAGACATGTTTTCTCATATTGTTTGATCCATAATACGTTTACGTCTGGTTTCTTTGAATTCAAACATTCACACCCTAAGCCTTTGTAACGGTGCAGTATACTACTTCCATGCAGAGATGTATTTTTTGACAGTATATACTGAAAATAATAATATGACTTGCAAAAGCTATAAACAAAACATAATGGCCATTTTATACTTACAAGAGTTAACTTCTTGTACAAGGAAGAAATATATTAATTATGTACATATATAAGTAGATTCATATTAGATCTTACCTTTAAAATAGAATTTGCACGTGACAGATTGTTTAAAATACCTTTGAAAATTCCCAAATGATAATTTCTGGAATTTCGAATCAATATGCCTTCCATAAAATCACAATTCAGCAATTTAAGTTTCACTATTCTTAGCTTACCCAGTCTATGGAAGAAGCGAATTGATTAAAACGTTTCTTATATCACATAGCGATATTGTCTAATATCAATTGTAAATATGCAGACATTCCTTGCGGCAAATGTTGTTTTCGGCAACGAAAAATTAAGAAAATACGAACTCTAAAACTTAATTCTCAAATATAAACAACAATTGCGTCTAAATATGCATTCACAAGTTAGTTAAAAGCAAAAGTTTATGTCCGTGTAAAATCTAATGTGCTGTATTTTTCTTATATACATAAATAAACAAATGCTATTATTCTAATATCAATGCGATACTTATAAAATATCATAGCAGTGTTTTTGTTATATCAATATTAGTACTTATTAGACTGCTGTACCAATTTTCTTTTTTACAATTTTACCTTTTATGTTTGTTTTGTTCACGCATCGTTGTAAATAGAACAGAATTTGATGAAACTGTCATACACGCGAGAGGCTTAGCGCTATACAACCATGTTCAATCCACCATTTTCGAAATTTGAAATGCCAGTACCAAGTCAGAAATATGACAGTTATTGTCATTCGTTTGGTGTGTTTTATCATTTGATTCTGCCATTTGATAAGGGACTTTCTGTTTTGAATTTTCCTCGGAGTTCAATATTTTTGTGATTTTACTTCTCAGTAGTATTGTATGTAAATAAGCAGTTTTTAGACCAATACTCAAATTCAAATTGGTTTTGGTAACATCTTTCAAATTTCTCAATTGGTTTTGGAAGCAAAACTAATCAAATTAGGGTTTTATAAACAATGTCGTCGTAAAATGGCTAAAAATCAAAATTATTGTTCACATATATAACATCTAGCAAATCTTATAATGAACGTATCGAAATAATATATATCCGATATTATCCAAACGCACGCATGGAAAACTTTCTTTTTTTGTAACAATGAAACTAACTTGTTCCAAAGATGAATCATACTGTCCTCGTTCAGATTGATTCGACAAAATCTGACCTGTACTTTTGAATCTCGTATTTTTTATACAAATTAGACGGTTGGTTTTCCTGTTTGAATGGTTTAGTTTAACACTAGTAATTTTTTGGGTTCTATATATCGTGGTGTTAGCTTTGAGCCAAGGCTCCGTACTTTGATCTATAATGGTTTACTTTAAACAAATTATTACTTTGATGAAAAGTTGTCTCATTCGAACTCATACACCATTTTTTTTTATTTATAAATCTTTAAAATTTCCTCTCATAAATAACTGCTTTCCAGTCCTCCAAAAACGTCATTTGAGTGCTGAATCTTTAAGTTTAGTAGTGATTTGGTCCAGTCACAAAAGGACAAATTTTATTACGTATGAAGCTGTCAAACTGAATTTTACACCCCCTTAACACAGAATTGTTTCTATAATTTTGATATAATTTGTTCCACCAGTAGTACACTACACTGTAAAAATCTTTTTGAGATAGAGCATGTGCGATTTCTTTTAATTTGAATTTATTGTTTGAAAGAAATGCACTACGAAATAACTGTGTTCTCGGGCCAAAAGGAAGAAGTTTATTTGCAAGGCCTCTGAAAATTGAATAAAATTAAGAATGGAAAAATAGTACTAGAATACTGAACACCGGATGACCGTAAGTTATTGTGGATGGTCACAAGCACTTGTCTTAGAAAATAATAAGGTTTATCACTTATAAGATAAACCAATTTAATGAAAGAGATTTGATTAATATATTTATTTTCCTTAAATGACATATTTTATCATTCGGATCCGAATCTCGCTTCCGGCTTATAAACATCACGTGACTTCAGCCTCACAGTTGAACTAGCCACTCTGGATAAGTGAAAGTTTCAAAACCCACCCACCTCCCCTCACACTCTACCAACAATTACTTGTGTCTGCTGCTGTTTTATTCATTTTTCAGTCTGTTCAGAGAGAAGCCTGATACTTAATACATTGTTGGACAAAATAAAGATGACTAGACTAAGCCGATGGATTGCTTGCTGAACAAACTTTTGAGAACTATCGTATTCTAAATATTCGAGTGAGTGTTATACAGTTTTACCAGGACAATCAGCCACCAGGTCCGAGACCACAATTGTCGTCCCTTGATTTTCGCTGTCACGAATATAGTCCCAAGTGTTGACAGTGGGTTACTTGTCATTAATTTTTATACCCCTTCCAAATTTATTTCTCCATGTTTAATGCCTCAAATTACCAGTAGGGGGGTGAAATTACACTGTAAAAAAATTTGCGCCCAGAGTTTTAAAGGAAAGTAGTGATTTGGTCCAGCTGAAAAAGGTTAAAAATTAGCACTTCGGAAGCTGTCAAAAGATTTCAAGACGCCCTAAACATAAAATTGTCCATATTTTGAGTTAGAGCCGATGAAGTTTTCTATAATTTTGATATAATTTGTCCCAAAAGTAGTACAACACACTGTAAAAATTTGTTTGAGAAAGCGCAGGTGGGATTTTTTTTGTTTTCATTTATGTTCTAACAGAAATGCACTACGAAATAATTGTGGTCTCGGACCACCAGCAATGTGACTGGAACAATCAGTATGATTTTAGTTTATCCACCTGGAACACATATAGAACTTTAAATTTTTGTTATGAACTTTCAGAGTTTATATATCCAATAATATTATAATTGTTTTCATTATATGGTAATAAAATATTTTGTCACAGTAAAAGGTTGTTTGGCGGGGTCTGGTAAGATTAAGGGGTCATGATCCGTTCCTGTATTGTACGTTGGATCTTTTTAGTTTTTTACTTTCCTGCGATACCGCAGGAAGTTCTGTTGAAACCATCTCATGTCTACCCTGAGTGGCCGGTTCTGAATTGGTACCAGTTCGAGCTTAACTGTTTTATGATCTAGAAATTGTTAAATTGTTAATCTTTACTCCCCTGAAACCAGGGGGTGATGCGAATAAGACCCGACGTATTTGGGGATCATGGCCCTCGTTCTCTTTGGGATTTAACCTGGAGGAACTATAGCATCCATTGCTACCAATGGTGCACAGATTTGTCAGTTAAATCAATCATGTCGGCATTCTGTTATCATGTCAGACCTCGTCATTCAAAGTGAACTGTGGCCGTTAATTCCACATAAATTGCTTGTTTGTTATGCTTTGCCTTAAACTTGATTCTTTAATTAACCTGATATTACCTGAAAGTGAGGTCAATGTACCGAGATATATTTTTGCTGAGTGTAAATGGTAAATAAATGACAGGCAATTCAACCTCGTCGTAAATTCTATTACATTGTATAGTGATACAAATCAGAATACTCTGGTTTGTTGTTATATGTTAATTTATATAATTTTACATTTTCGAAATAATAAGTTCATGTAAGAGTCAATTTTGTTACAGGTACTAAATTCTGACGATATTGATCCTCAAACATTAAACCGGTCATGATCTAAATTTGGTGAATTATATTTGCGGTTTTCTTGACATGCATTGTGACGTGTTATCGTATTCATTTTATATTAGAAAACTATAGCAGTTATATTAGAAAAGTATCGCCTTCATAAATTTTTGATATTTAAAACACATCGCTATTATATAAGCCAAACATCGCATTGAAATAATGAAATATAGCAGTATCTTTGACTCATAGGTGATTTTGGCTTAGCAGACATTTGAATTCATCTCAATTTCATTCCACTGGATTTGCTACATGATATTTATTGAATGTGAACATCTACAAATGATCAATCGTACATTTATTCAACAATTCAATTTTCTTGTATAAATACACCTTGTCTGTTATAATATAAAATAATTCATGGAAATTATACAGCAGACGTATGTCGTGTTAAATATTACCCTGTTTTAAGAAAAGAGTCATTACTTTATACCGAGAAATATGCCTTTCTTCAACAAATGCTAACATTCGTCTGAAATTTCCCACAATGCAACTCGTTGATATGAGACAATATCACTCGTTGATATAAGAATCGTTTATATCGATTCACTTCTTCCATAGACTGTTACCACAGAAACAATAGTTTCATAGATATTTTATAAATTTCCTGTTTACAAAACTCTGAATTTTTCGAAAAACTAAGGATTTTCTTATCCCAGGAGTAGATTACCTTAGCCGTATTTGACACAATTTTTTTTAAAGGAGAAGGAAACCCACATTTTATAAAACAAATATTCTTGCACATATCGCTAAATGACTTTTATAACAACAAGCGAACACAAGGTTGGAGACGTAATCTTAAAACACATAATGTATAAAAAATAGTACATTGTTAAGCATATTTTTCGACACATGAGTCTGTGATCTTTAAATGACCTCTATGTGTTTCTATACGCTGGCTGTCATACGACAAACGGCATCCCTACTTGACGTACACAAATATTATTTTACAGCAAATTTTAACGTAAGTAATTTCGGTCATTACTTTATTATAACTAGGGAAAGTTTGAGAAAATGTATAACCATATTAGGGTCCACTTTTAGTACAAATGGAGAACTTCGTACTATTTATATACAGTGTCAAGCAATGATGATGTTAATTATTCAATAATTTAGGATTGAACAAACATTTCAGCATTGACATGACTGCATGTCTAAACTTGCTGGACAGCAAAATAACATTTGTATGGATGTATTAATTGTATGATTTTTAAATAGATTTAATTACATAATAATAGCACTAAAATATATAAACAACTGTTCTAGTTTCTCCTAAAACCATTCAAACGGGAAGACCAACCGTCTTATCTGTATAAAAACTACTGAACATCAGATTCCTAGTACGATATAATTATTACTCTATTTATTTTGTTAATCATGTAAACTCTTTATAAATCTATAATTAAAATAATAACAATTACTTTGATTTCATGTTGAAATAATTCTTCAAAAAATTTAAACCGTTTAAATGAATGGATAGAGACGAATAACTTTTTCAAATAGCAATATAACTCATATACAAAAATACAGGTCGGGTATTTCTTTTTCTAGAAATAATTACCTAGTATATTGTGCATTTATAATATCACTTTTACTTTACAAACATTAATAGAAAAAGCCAATTAAAAATGTAGTAAATACCGCAAGTAATATTGCAGTAACGTTTAATAATTTTCGATTAAATGGCTTCTCATCAAGTGACGTCATTTATGTACGCAATTGTTGCTGTTCTTCCTGTGTGAAGTATTTTTTAGAATCTTCAACTGTTCCACAAACCCAGTCCTTGCAGGCTTTGTGTAGTCACGATCCCATGCCACCATCTGTGGAAAGAAAATGGAGTTTTATCAAATGTGTACAAGTATATTTACTATATCTGTTGATATTTAAGAAAATTTATTTGTTTATGACTTACTAAAATGTGCCACCTCTATAAGACAGACATCCCACAACATATATACCAAAAATACATCTTTATTGTAATAGGCCTCGGTGGCCGTTCTGTATCACTAGCGGGTGGTTGTGCATACAAATCCCACACCTTCAGTGAACATGACTACAATCTTAACTGACCAGGTTGTCATTTGTCCTGCCAAAGGTTGGTGGTTCACATCGGACACCCGGCTTCGTCCATCGGTACAGACGGACCTCCAGGAAATAGCAAATATTTTATAATGTAGCGAACACCAATCAATCAATCAATCTTTATATGAGCATTTAGTCCTTGCGTCGTAACTACAATCCCCTTCCCTTTCATGAATGTGACCTCCCGAATTAGACTATATACCGGATTTGTTATCACATAAGCTACACGACGGGTGCCACATGTGGAGCAGGATCTGCTTACCCTTCCGAAGCACCTGAGATCACCCCTAGTTTTTTTTGTGGGGTTCGAGTTGCTTATTCTTTAGTTTTCTATGTTGTGTCATGTGCACTATTGTGTGTCTGTTTGTCTTTTTCATTTTTAGCCATGGCGTTGTCAGTTTATTTTCGATTTATGAGTTTTACTGTCCCTCTAGTATCTTTCGTCCCTCTTTTAGTGGAAACTACTCTATATGGCCATATCTGGATCGCTCCAAGGCTCAAAACAGCTGTATGTTAATAACACAGAAACTATCATTGATCTGCTGTCAATTATGACTTTTAAAAATAACTTAAGCAAAACAAAAAACTATCAAATCAATCAAAAGATAAAACATGACATCAGGCACCCACTCAAAAAATTCCATTAAACCTGTTGGTAAGATATTTTAACATTCGATATTTGGTTAATCTATGATGTTTGTATTGAAAGACTTAACTATGATAACTTTTTACTTCACAGCCTCAGTATGTAGTATAAGTAAAAAAAAAATGTCTGTATAGACTCAATATTTAAAAAGTCACATTGTTTTTGTCAGTTGTTTTTATTCTCTAAATCATGGTTTTTCAGAAGAAAACTATGAACCGTTACTATAAACGTGTTAATGAGCAATATTTTTTGTATTGCCATTGTATCGATGGTAATAATTTAAAAGTGATTTTACTAAATGATGTTTAAACCATTTTCTTAAAATACAAATTTTCCTAAAATAATTAATAAGCCTATTAAAATATAAACATACTTTCGGTACCGTCATCGTTTTCTCTATTTTTTCGTTCTTTTTCTCTCACGCGCGTCTTCTTCATCATCCTCTGACGATAGGTCTGGTTCTTCCTGGTCATTTGTTGTCCAAAAGGTAACACGTCTTAACTAAAATATTTGATTGTACATTCTGTATATGAATTACACACAACAAAAAGATTTTTTTTCATGATAGAGGAATGTGATGGGGTCATCACCGAGGGCCCGCTCCATGCAAATGAGTAAATTGTAATCAAACTCTTAACTTTGCCAAAACAATTTATCAGATCGAAGCAACATTAAGGAACTACGCAATCTTACAAGAAATGAGATCTTTTTGACAAATGATACAAGAAGATTTCCGTTTACAAGGCTCATTGTTAAACGATACTCCTTCGTCCCCAAAACAGTCAAAAAACCTTAGCTCGCATGTGAATAATCTAATTAAGATGACTATTCGATATATTGTCAACACCACATTTTGGAAAAACATCCTACGAAGTATACGTTTTTTGTTAAATGAGTTGTAAGAGGAAAGTTGCGTATATAAGGGTGCGAGCACATGACGATTTGACAAGCGAGAGCCTAAGTATGGTTATTAAAATTGGATTTATTAGCAACTCATCATGGATTTGTTCCATTCACAATGTTCCTTCCATTGTCTATAGTTGTCATAGAGTTGCACAACATGAGCAAGTGATTAGGTGTAACTAATAGAACCGGAACTGTTTATTATTCTAAAGCAAATGAGATCACAGCCAAACTTTATTTGTTCGTTTTATTCTCAAACTTTTAATTTTCTTTTGTGGTTTTGTTATTGTTCTGTGGGCTGTTTTTTTAGTTATTTTTCTCGTATTGCATTTTTAGTTTTCGGGTAGTATTTTGTTGAATATTTTGCATGTGTCCGTCTTTCAACTTAAGACAATGGAGTTGTTGGTTTGTGGTTTGTAACCTTGATATCTTTATACTTCTACATCTATTTATTTCTATTGGAAAATATATCTTTATTGGAAATACTATTTCTATATTAACAGTATTAAACTAAACTGTGTTATTAATCCATCATAAATAATGAGGTGCAAAGACTACTGTTTAAATAGACACAAAAGGTGTCAAACGGTGTATACATACTTTGATCAGCATGATGGCTGTCCGAATTGATAAATTTAATATTATATTTTTGTTCCCTTGTTAGTTTCAATTAAAAGTTAAAATAAGAATAAGATCAAATACATACTTTTTTCTCAGATCTTTTTACAGGCTCTGTGAACATGTTGATTACAAAAATAGCAATAAAACTAAATATAGCCAAGATGGCGGCATAGTGCAGAAAGTCTACATCCTTCACGATAGCTGGTCTATTATCTGGTTCTCCACTACCACACACTGGCGCTACATAGGTGAAGTCTAACGCCATTCTCACGATACCAACTACTAAACTTAACATCAAACCCAAAAGGCTCCCTGGAAATAAAAGGAACAGTAACATGAAAATGGTGATGATGATGCTGTCGACGACAACGGCGATTTTGATGATGAGTATATATGATATCGATGACGAAGACCATGTTCTTGTCGATGGTAACGACCACGATAATAATTATGACCATGATGAGGATGACGAAGACGACGACGACAATGATAATGAGCAGGAATTTACTCTTTTATTTTCGTCATTAACAAAATATTTCATTTTTGTTGGTGTGAAATATATTTAGATACATGGTATTATACACGGTTTATATGTTGCGTATGTTGTTCTTTAACATAAGGACATCAACCGTCGGATAAAAACACAGGACAATTTGCTATCTGCGTTTTACAAAATTTTTGTCAAAGCTGGAGTTTGAATGAATATATGAAAATATTCAAAGCAACTTGTTACAGATTGTTGATATCACATCAGAACCTGTTTACTTTCCATTTGAATACAAAACATGTATCATACTTGCCTGTTCCATCAATCTTTTCAAGAAAAATGCAAGAAGAAATAAAACGCACATGGGTGAAATCAAATATGACCGGATAGCCTGCATATAAAACCAGAATGTTCCTCCCTCTACAGCTTCTAAGATAGGTAACCAGATCTCACTAGATACAAACTAGTATCAAAACTTTTACCCCGCCTACATCCATCGTCATAATTGCACTTGCATTGTTTAAAATAGATGTTAGTGAGCTCATGAGAACTGCTATCAGAGCGGCCAACATCAATCCTTTCAAACCTAAATACAGAAATCTAAAAAGTACCATCACGACTAATAGCAAAGTAACGCTCATTAAATCTTTTGTATGAAAACATCCATTACCTTTGTTCAGATTTGATTGATGTGTTTGAACTTTTGATTTTGTCATTTCGATTATGACTTTCTAGAAATTGACTACGAGTGTCGGTTGAAAACAAAACTTCACGACCAAAGAGATGATTTCAACTTCCCAATGGTTTCCTTTCCAGTTGTAAACCAAGAGATCTAAATGGTGAAGTTGTAATCACCACTTCGTAACTATTACGGCCGCCATCATGTGTTGGTTGAACGTTATGGAATATTCGTTCTACAGATGATATCGGATATGTTCCTTATGTCGTAACTACAATCCCATTCACTCTTCACGAATGAGACCTACCGAATAAGACTAGTTTACTACTTTGTAACAACATGAGCAACACGACGGGTGCCACATTTGGAGCAGGATATGCTTCCTCTTCCGTAGCACCTGAAATCATCCTTAGATTTTGGTGGGGTCCGTATTGGTTTTGTAGCCCTATTTGTGACATCTAATTCGTGCATCATTATAAATATTATGGAAATTGATGCGAAAGTCGTACAAGTGAGAGGTTTAGCGCTATAAAACCAAGTTAAATCCACGGTTTTCTTCATTTGACAATGTCTGTACCAAGTCAGGAATATGACAGTCGTTGTCCATTCGTTTGATGTGTTTTATCATTTTATTTAGCCATTTGATTAGGGACTTTCCGTTTTGATTTTTCCTCGGAGTTCAGTTTTTTTTTATTTTTTGTTTTGTTTCACATATAGTTGACATTTTTACCAGCAGTAACAAACCAAAACTAGTCTGCAATATGCAACTTGTTGTAATTTCGGTACTGGTGTTGACTCGTATATCATGGATTTGTTTGAATTTTACTCGATATTATTCGACAGTAGACTTAATCGTATTAAACCAATCTTGTATTCGACCTTCATTTGACCGTTTCTTAATTATTCAAAGAACCTGAATCATACTCTGCTGAAGTCTGAACCATACTAAACCAAGTCTAAACCATCCTTGAACGAGTCTGAACCATACTGAACCAAGTCTAAATCATCCTCGAACGAGTCTGAACTATAATCAACCAAGTCTAAACCATACTCAACTAAGTCTTTAAACTTCCTTGACCAAATCAAAATTTTTATCTCTTATTTCTTTTACTTAGAATGACAATGAGTTAAACATGTTTTATCCTGGTCTAATACGAGTTCAGACGTTTATGGTATTGTCAAGTTGGGTATACATCATGGTTGAATTTGTTGTCGAGAGATACATGTATCATGTATATTTTAAACCGTAACTAGTTAATGGTTTAGTGCTTTTAAAAGAACAGATAGAGATGAATGAAATATTGATACCAGTATGTTTGTATGAGGACTGTGCAAATGAAAACTTATTTGCCGTTTTCTTTGAATTTACTTAGTTCTAGGAAAACTATATTACCATTAAGCATATAATACTAATATTTCTATTTGTAACATTTTAAACAACATGGAAGTCCTCCTAGCGACTTATTTATTAATTACTCTCAGCAAAAGACGGACGCAGTACCAGTAATGGATAAGCGAAATTTCCACAACCTGCTGCATTACTACAGAACTCGTCACATTTTATCGGTTCTGCACAGGCTATGTCATCTGAATAGGCATGGACATGATTGGTTGATAAGGATTGTAAATTATACATTATTTGTTTGGTTGCAAGACAATAATGTAATCGTTCGTGGCGTCTAAACAAACCGTCTCGTTCTCTTACCATCGACCTATATTTGAACTATATTAACTGATTATATCCAAAAGTGTGGGAAACAATATAGGTTTGCCATTAACATTTGTTGCACGTTATCAACGACAAAAAATTTTCCAAACAACATCTAAAATCATTTTGAATTGATAATGGCACCGGAATGCAATCAGAATTTATTCAAAACTCAAAATTCAAAAAGGTATATTTTTTTCTTAAGGTTCTAACATTATAAATGGTTTGAAAACCCAACAACAATATTTCACATTACTATAAGACATGTCACGGTACTTATCTATCCCAAATTCATGTATTTGGTTTTGCTGTTATATTTGTTATTCTCATCGGATTTTGTCAAATGCTTAGTCCGTTTCTGTGTGTGTTGCATTTTAATGTTGTGTCGTTGTTCTCCTCTTATATTTAATGCGTTTCTCTCAGTTTTAGTTCGTTACCCCGATTTTGTTCTTTGTCCATAGATTTATGAGTTTTGGACAGCGGTATACTACTGTTGCCTTTATTATACATATTCATAGTAAGGACATTCGGTTATTATTAATTAACTCATCATAGATACCAGGACTAAATTTAGTAAATATTTACATCAGTGGAATTTATAGTATAAAATAAGAATAACAAAAGTATGCTTCATAAAATTGTACATAAAATCCCTACCTGGATATAATATTCTGCTGATCATTCCGAGTACAACAAACAAAAGAAGCCCTGTTAACTTTATTAAAGCACCATACAATGACCCAGCTTTAATATGAACCATATTTTTTGCTGGCAATGTCCTGTGTACAATCAACTACAACAGACATTGGAAAAAATTTAAGTATCGATAAATGGACGAGGATATGCTGGTGTACATAATTTGTTCGTCTGTTTACAAAATGATGCATATCCTCTGCTTTGAAAGTTAAATTCGAATCAGCAATAAAAGAAAAAATGAAAATGATAGTTTTCTGATAATGTGAATAAATGTTACGGGCATATGCTAAATTATAAACTGAGTTTTAATTTGTCTATAAAAATAGTTAGCCTAAATTTAACAAATAATAAATGCATTCCTATTCATTTTAGATATCTTACCTTAATGTTGTATATCAATGAAGTAAATACTTGGTCCATGCACCAAACATAGAATCCCAGGAACGACAATCCTGTCAGAGCTATAGTCCACGGTATATCACCCGTCTTTGGACTTCTAAAGATGTGCATGGCGTATTCTCTTGGCATACCACAAGAGTAAAATGACTGATTAAGTAATGTGTAGTTAGCACCACTGTTCATATACTTTTTTGTCATAGCATTTCAAACTCCAACCTCTATCATACTTTCATAAAAATAAAAACATAACTTTGATTTAAACAAATGCAAATCAAATTTTGAAAATTTCAACAGGAATTGTTTCGACCAATGTGTTTTTTAAACAAATTGAAAAGCACTTTATTGGCAATAATAGTATTTTTGGTTTCATGTCCCATTTTGCTTTTTTAAACTGCTCTACATCCTACTTTCTCATTATTTTATTTTGATTAGAATAAAATAGATTTTTGAAAATTGTTAAGACAAAACAACATTTTTTTTGCGATCAAGTACCCCTACTCACTCAAAATAAAAAGAACTGTTGCACTAGAAATCAATATAACACACTGAATGTATCTGTATATATGACAGATGCCAGTCCAGCTACAAACAAACAAATGTTCGATCATTAGCATACACATTTTCTTTAATAATATTTTGGATGAAAAATACTAAAAGTAACATTTTGTGAATTTTATACGTTTGAATCACTTCTCTATCACTACTTTCATCTGGAAAGATTAACGCTAATTATCGCATCATACTAATTTTTCACACAAACCAAATTATTGGAACATTACATTTCATTTGTGGCTCAAAGAGTATATATATACAGTTCACTTATTGAAAGGATCACATCAACAAAATAAAAGATAAAGTTTGAAGGCACATAACGATTTCAGTGCAATTGGTTAAACACATTTCTTCATTTTGACGAATAGGAATTATAGTTGAATTTTAAGTTGAAAATAGGAGGTGTTGCAATACGTTTCTCATTCTTGTTGTATAGTTTAATTCTTATTTCGTGTCTTACCCCACATGATATATAAACAGGTACAAATATCCAGCCCAAGGCAATTAGGAAAAACACAGCCTGCAATGAAAATTATAATTTTCTTAGAGCAAAGCCTTTGGGGTCACAAAATACATGTTGACTAAAATCGTCCAATGCAAATTATATGTGCAAGGCAACATGAGTACTTTGGTTTTCCTGGTCTCCTATATTCTTATTCAATGTGTATTTCAATGGTCAGATTTCTAAAAAAGATCAAGATAAAGAGGAGAAAAAAATAAAAGTGTTACATTCATTACAAAATACCTTGCAAATTAACTTTGATGTTGATGAAAGAAAATCACTAATTTATGTAATTTTCACAGATAAATAAAGGCAACAGTAGTATACCGCTGTTCAAACCTCGTAAATCTATCATGGACAAAAAACAAAATCGGGGTAAGAAAACTAAAACTGATGAAAATGCATTGAATATAAGAGGAGAACAACGACACAACATTAAAATGTAACACACACAGAAACGGACTAAGCATTAGACAAAATCCGATGAGAATAACAAATATAACAGCAAAACCAAATACATGAATTTGCGATAGATAAGTACAGTGACACGTCTTATAGTAATGTGAATTAACACTCAAATATAAGAGAAAACAAACAACACAACGGAAACACAACGTTAAAATGTTACACACACAATTATGATATAACAATGGCCATTTTTCTGACTTGGTACAGGACATTTTTAAAGAAAAAAATGGTGGGTTGATCCTGGTTTTGTGGCATGCCAAACCCCGCACTTAAATGACAATGTTTAATATAACATTAAAATGACAACATAATATTACAGGACTACAATACAAATAAATAGGAGAACGTATAAGACAAAGAAACACATGAATAATAGATAACAAAAGGCATCAGGTTTAAAATTCAATACACCAAAAAACGCGCCTCGCTTCACCAAGTGCGTGTATGTTATAATTCATGTCTCCAATTTTTGTATTTTCGAGCGTCACTGATGAGTCTTTTGTAGACAAAACGCGCGTCTGGCGTAAATAGAAAATTCAAATCCTGATATCTATGATGTGTTTATTTACGATGCTATGACTAAATTCTGTCAAAAGTCAAAACCGTATTCAAATACTTTTAAAGCAATTCAAGGAATCACGCTATGCGATCATGGGGATACATTCCTTAATGTTTAATTGTTTTACTTTATTTGGAAGTACATGTTAATACAAAACAACATCCGTATTGTCATACCAGTCAATCCGAGCACTGTCTCCTGTGTAAGTAACACCCTAGGGGACTACCAGTGCAACAGCAAAAGTATCGTCCCAGTGATTGTAGTAATAACTACTGTAGCAATTAAGTACAGTGTCGGTGTTGTCTTTATACCTTGTTCTACTTTTGTTGGTCAGAAATAAAAAAAAATCATGACTTCAAAACGAAAAACTATAAATAATTATCTTCCACTAATTTACAACAAAAACCATACAACTGATGATATTAGACCTGACTATATTTTAATTTTATGTCTTAAAATATGCAAATCGACACCAAAACATTTATGAAAAGTCAAACTCATAAAATCAATATACCATATGGTAAGTTATGATAGACTTATATGCCATTCATATATAATAACGGCAAATCCGGAAGCCACTGCTGTTCCAGTTAAACAAATAAACATAGGAGTTCCTACAGTACTAGCATAAATTGATGCACACACCTACAAAATACAAGAAACATACTTTACAGTTGTATGTATAGGTAGTATACTGAACTAACTCTGCCCAAGAATATACAATAATAAATTGGACAAAATTAGTTTCAAAAATCTGACATTATCGGGATCGTCAAATATAATACTTAAACGTACAAAAAACAAGCGTGTAAGTACTATTTGTCATAAGTGACATCGTAAAGTCTCAAATCATGATTATGCATTTCTATCTCACCTCAAAGCTACCAGAAGTGACTGAAACGATGATTTCGTGGTGTTGTTTGCAGATTTATAATACGTTTACATCGAATTAACGTACAGGGGTAAATTCATGGTAGAAATATTATTTTTGTTTTACATATTTTGATACGCACATGCTGAAGACGACAAAAAAAATAAGTTATCTCTAGATGTCGCTTCATCCAGACGCTTTCACAAACACATTAATGAATGGGTTCAAATTGAGGGACACTACACACCAATGCTTATGGGAGGTATGTATTGACCTTTGTATTGGTTTCAAGAAAAAATTGTTTTCACTGGAATACTTTTCTTCACAATTATTATGTCAATATGAATAAAATCGGCTAATTCCTACATAATAGTTGTTCTAGAACAATGAATGACACATTTTCAACAAAATTTTGTAAAATATGACTATTGATCACTATATTAATTTACGACTTACGGGTATCCAGTGCATTGTTTTTCCCGCCAAAAAGTATCCAGTTGCATTTCCTCTGTTTGGTCGACATGTCGAATGAAAATGTGAATGATATAGATATTCTGTCAATATTATGAATAAATATATCAGTGAAATGTTATGGACTTTGTAGCATGATACATAAAAAATTAAAAATACAATTCTATAAAATTTCGTAACTGTTAGAACTTCTCCAGCTCTAAAGAAAGTGTTAAGACTTATGATTCAATAATCTCTGAATTAAATTGTTAAAACTGTTTAACATCTAAGGTATGGAATAAAAATACAGAATGCATGTAGACAACCGAAAGTATATTTTAAGTTGTGAAAGATTCGGTTTTACATGCACATGTCTATATACAATCTTCTTTTTATTTATTTTGTTTCAAGGAAAACATCAACTTTTACGATCATGACAATGAATAGTAACAATATGAAGTTTGAAGTTTTAACATTTACGCATTGCATTCCTTAGAAAAATATATTTTGTGTACGCAGTAATACAAACAAAAATCGATTTAAACTTATAATCTGATATTATCACTGAGTAGGTTCTTGAATGTTAAAACCTTAATGAAAAACATTGCTGCAACGATTAATTGAACAGACATTTAGTAATCGTTGCTTGGTGAATATGTATTGCGGATGAATTCATGTTTCTTTTTTTATCATCTCGCTCCTAACAAGTTTAATTACTAATAATTTAATTTTGGATGTGTCTTCTGATTGGCTAAGAAAATTTATATCGGTTCATAGACATAATCTTATTCTGTGGCCGTGACGTTACCAACGTCGTTTTCACGATTTCCTCCTTAAAAACCTGCTACAAGCGCCATTCAGTGTGCTCTACAGTTTTTTGTGTTAGTCTTTCCTTAAACATACCCTTGATTGATAGAAATGAGTGAGAGTGAGCGAACTTGATGAATGAAAATTCAGAGAAGCGTTTTTGGAAACAGGATTTTTTCAACAAATTAGTTTCAGTTAGTTTAGAGGAATAAATAGTATACCAAACAGGGATATACAAAATATCGACTTGGGATTTAGGTTCGGAATGAAAATTATATGTTTTAGCTCAGTTGCACCAATATCACTGATACAGGAATGTAATGATTCTATATAAAGTTACTCACCCACAGTCCTACTGCTAGGACCATCCCGAAATATATAGCAATAGTAACATAGTCCTCTGTATGGAGTGTTTCCACCAAGTACAATAAGCTCCTGTTTTCATCCCTTTGTTATCTTTTTAACTGTCAGTTTGAATTTTCGCAGTTTATAAGATAACATAGAATATTGGTACGGTACCGTTTATGGTACATTTATCGTGTTACTGAGACACGTTGTTTAACTGGTCAGCTGATAAATGATAGATATTTCATATGAATTCAAATTCAAATATCCAGGTACACTTTTGTGTTTATTTGTACATTAATATGCACAAGATGCATATATAGATAAACAGGTAAAAGTATTCAGGTGTAAAAATAACAAGAACTTATTAGTAATAATGTTTCGTACCAAAATTTAAAACAGGACCGAGAAAACCGGTTCTGATGTTGATATTTTCTAAATTATATGAATCGTAAATATGAAGACACTTCACAAGGAAGCAGATGTTTTACTTCCAAAAGATCTTTCACTATTAAACACGTTCCTTCCAAAATTAACACCTCGTTCACACGTACATTTAATTCAAATTGTATTCGAATCGAATGCGATCGAATTCGTTAATCGCAATTACACACTCTTTTTTTTTATTCGAATTGATTCGAATTGGCTTAATCGCATTATCCAATTCGAATTAAAAATGCGTTTTTGTTTATACGAATTAAATGTAACGTCGTTCGGACAGTAAAGCGAATTTGACGCGCATTGTGATTCGAATTAGAATTTACGTTTGGACGTAAAACGTTTAGAATGCGAATTAAACTAATTCGAATTACGTGTGAACGCGGCAAACGGAAGAGTTCTAAGTAATATAATTGATAATAGAGTGTGCACTCGATTATTTCCTGCATTTCAATGTGGTTTGAAAGTAAAATATTCACTGGACTAGAAAAAAGAGCAACAATGTAGGATTTATGCATAGACATATAAACCGCTAACCTGCCATTTAAATACAAACGAAAATGTATTCTTATACTGAATATCGAAGTAATAGCAATCGTTTATTACCTTGTACAAATAATACTGCTATGTTTATCTTTTGTTCAAAAATAAGAACTATACGTTTCATGTTATATGAGGTATCAGTTTTTTAGTCTACCGAATACCGTTTAATTGAACTTTTAGATATATTTCGAAATTTTGACTTAGATGAAAGCCATATGGCAACTTGTTTCACTTGTTTCGTTGATTGATAGCGATTGATTTTTGTTAGCTTGTACGAACTGCATCATTTTGAATTCGCCTTGGAGTTTGATAATTTGTTATACCATTTTTTTAAATGTGAAGAATAAAGTACTTTCATGTTGATAGACCAATCAAAGTTTTCATTCAAATTGGTAGCATCGACATAATATATATTAATATTATATATTAAATCCGTCCTAAAAGTGCATTTCCGATATCCTTACTATAAGTCAGTTATTTGAATGGTGTTTATCCCAGGCATAGATTACCTTAGTCGTATTTGGCACATCGTTTTGGAATTTTGGATCCTCAATGCTCTTCAACTTTTTACATGTTTGGTTATATAAATATTTTGATTTGAGCGTAACTGATGAGTCTTATGTAGACGAAACGCGCGTCTGGCGTACTAAATTATAATCCTGGTACCTTTGATAACTATAAGTTCAATAAATACACAATTTTCGAACTTTCTTTTTTAGCATTTTTAAGTTGGAGAAAGTGTTTAGGAATATGTTTATGATCATTTTTAGCTTATAAATTAGTGTTTCAGCTCTGTAAACGTTTAATATTAAAACACATTTAAAGGTGTTTATATATATTCAAAACATGTTTACATGTAATGTGTTTACTAAGAGATGTTTTGAGATGATATAGTCCTGTGGTATATTTTTATTGATGATGCAAACTAGCATTGAAAGGATATAAAGATATTTAATTTGAAAATTGAATTTGCTCAAAAACAGTCGATTGTTGACAGTAGTACATGTATACGTCACTATACTCGATTTCGTTTTCCCTCTTTTTTGCTTTATTATACAAAGGTTAATTTTAATAGATCTATTAAAAGCTGACAGAAATATGAAATCTATGAAAGTAAATTCATGTCATGAATCTTCTGTTCCAAATTATTGTATTGTATTGTACCATGCCAACAATTATTTTCGTCTACGTTGACTTTCTTGTAGATTGTTGATCATTGATGTATTTTTTTTCCATCTAGCATTTCCAATTATATATAACTCTGGTGTGAGGCTTTAATTGCACAATGATCATAATTTGATTTGCAAAAATGGTTTACTGTGTTTATTCTTACTTTCACCTGCATTTATTTATGACTCTAACACATTGTAATAATCAACATAAAAATCCAAAATCCTTTAAAATTGTTCTTCGCCTATATAAATAAGATATATTTTGAGCAATTCATATAAAATATTGGAATAAAAAAAGAAGGTACACGACGTTACTATATATGGTTGTGATTCTGTTTCTAAATACTTTAACTAATGGGTTTAGGAGGAGATGATAATACCCCTGATTAAATGGTAAAAGCGATATTCACTAAAAGTAACCTTAAACAATAGTTCAAATAAAAACCCTACAGGAGTGCACAATATTGTATAGTAACTAAGGTTTGTGAGAAAGTATCATTGAATTATGATTTATGGTTCCGTATAAAATGTGAACTGCATTGTTAGAATATGATGCATCCCATGTCTTTTCAATGAAATAGTATTGTGGTCAAGCAGATGACAACGAAATGTATTTATTTTTATTTTGAATCCAGAATAACTCTATAACTTATACAAGTATTATTATTTTGAAAATAATTATTTGATTGGTAGTGTAGAAAAACTAAAAAAAAACAAACAATTCTGACTCAGACTAAAACAAGAACTCCCCGCATTGAAGTTCAATGGTTGCTCTCTAAGCAAAATAATCAAAACTATCAAAATTCAACTTCATTGTTAAATAACGTAGAAAACGATTGTTTCGTCAATAATAAATGAAAGTGAAATATTTTAGTGAAAGAAAACGTTATTACTGACATTTGCTTACGAGCAAAATATGCGAAAAATAATACAGTATAATGGTACAACTAAACATACTATTTTTAGTTTACGTATGCAATGTTTACAGGGACCAGAATAGACAAGTACCTGTTATTTCTACACTTGAATAGGTACATTTACCTGTCCATAAATATATTATATTCTTTTACAAGTAAATTTGAACGTGTCCTTGAATATCTGAATTTTAATTCACATTGACAATCCATCATTAACTGACCAATTCGTCTCAGTAACACGATACTGTAAACGACACCGGTGTTATGTTCTAAAGTTTCTAAAGCGTACAACAAATAAAGGAAGACGATTCAACATCAAAACTGATGAGTTTAAAATGACATTTACAGAGGTAACAAAACGGTGAAAATAGGATTTTATTGTACATTATACTTGTAAACATGGTGGAAACACTTCATACAGAGGACTATGTTACTATTGCTATATACTTTGTGGTAGTCTTAGCAGTAGGACTCTGGGTGAGTAGGACTAACAAGGCATACTTTAATTCTGCACAAGTATTATAGATGTAACTTACATGTAATTTAAATATTTTGGTTGTTTCGTAAATCCTTGCCTTATACATGTTATATTAAATTCATCTGTGGCCGTGCAGTTATATTTTTATATTGACCCTTCTACCCAAACGAATAACTGTTTTATTGGCAAAAACAAAGCAAATAAAATTGATTGTTAATTAAAACAAATTTTGAAAATTTCCTGCATTTGAAGCGCATTACTGGATTGTGCTTTATCAAGACGCTCAAGCAGAATCATTTGAAAACCGGGAATGTATTATTTAAAACCTAATTAACGTGGGGAGGTAAAAAAATATATGACTATACTAGCTGGACCTTCTAGCTATAGTAATTTAATCTGATATATATTGTCGACAACCATTGACTTTATTCAGTTTCTTCATTCATCCATACAGCAATGTTGTACGTCTAGCTTTGAAGTACCTACTTAATGGGTATCTAAGGTTATAAGTTTATATCGATGAAACTTGTTTACCTGTTTGTGTAACTGCGTACAAAATAGTGTACCTTTCTTAACAATGATATACATGGATGTAAAAACTTCATAAATTCATATTGTTACCTTTATGTAATGATCATAAATGTTGATTTTACCTTTTAGCAAACAAACACAAATATAACGTTATATATGAAACGTTTACAAATTAAAACATATTTTTCCGTTTTCTACATGCATTTTTCCTTAAATCAACACCTAAATTAATTACGTAATACAATCTAGATTTATAATAGATATACAAAATTGTATGTATAGAATAGTTAACAATTTAGTTCTGAGATAGTGTCATTGTGAGTCTCAGTTTTTCTTTGAAACTCATACTAGTGGTTCAATATTAACGATTTACACTTGTCAAGTATTTTGTTATGCTGTTTTAAAAATCAGTACAAAAACTAGAAGCTAAGACTAATTTAACTTAATATTTTCAGTCTACCTTTCGACCAAACAGAGGAAATGCAACCGGATATTTTTTGGCGGGAAAAACGATGCACTGGATACCCGTAAGTCGAAAATATGTATTGTGGTAGATCGTCCTAGCTTTACAAAGGGTATGTGGAATAAATGTAATTCATTAACCTTGATCAATTTAAATGTATGCATTATCAGATTTTGTACATATAAACTCGAACAATAGCATAGGAAATATGTAAGACAATTTTTCTTTAAATTAGAACAAAAGTCGGCCAAACACAATTTAACCACTTTCATTATTGTTTCACCAGACTGGCTGGCATGATAGGCTTAATCTGATAACTTCTATTGTTCTGAGAACAGATATACCATCGATCAGTCTTTAATTCGAAAGAATTTAAATAATCAACCCCAATATAACACAGATGCCATTAGTCGAGTTTTACAGGCTCTGCCTTTAAGAAGTACAATTATGCACAGCAGTGTGGCCTAAGGATAGTATAAATTATTTCGTTATGCATAGAGTACGTATAAAAACAACACGTAAAATAATTCCATGTGTCCAAACCTATGGATAAATGCTGTCGTCTTGTGTGTCGATGTCCGCATTGTTCATGTCACCATTCATTTGTTAAGGGAGTTCGCTTCTCGGTTTCAAAGTAATTAACTTTTCAAAACACTAGTTTATATTGATAGGGGATTAATAAAGGAATCCAAAGAGCAAAAAAAATATATAGGTCACCGTGCTCGTTTTCAATATATTAGCCATTGGAATTTTGGCGGGAAAATGTTCTCTCTCAACTTTCCATAGCTTTATCATTGACAAGTTAAAGACTTTAACAGACAGCTTATCATTATACATGTAAAATAATTATCAAAAGAAAAATGGGGGTCACCGGGCAAAATTTTTTTATGCATTCAAATGGATAAAACCAGAGGATTCCGAAAATCTGACAAAAATCCCCAAACATGACAAGCCAGCTTCCTTAATCTGCATCAATTTAAAACGGCTCGACAGGTTTCCACAAATAGAGATGTTCTCATTTTCAAATTAATGCTTGAAATATTTTCCACTGAACGTTAAAATCAACATAAACGTATTATATCTCTGCAAACAACATAACCAAATAAATATGTCAGTCATATTTAACAATTCCTTTAATGTCCGACCTCTTACGTTTATTGCTTGCCTGTTGACAATTTTATGTACAGTCGCTGTTTAAGTTTATCAGTAAACTACTACAGTACTATATTTGGCTCTTATATATTGTAGGTCGGTGCATCAATATATGCCAGTAATATAGGAGCTCCAATGTTTATTGGTTTAGCTGGAACAGCTGCTGCATCAGGATTGGCTGTTACTATATATGAATGGCATGTTAGTTTACAATAAGTTGTCATATATTATATGAATTTTTATTGACTTTTTATCTAAGAGTTCCAAATGGTGAAGTTGAAATTATCCCTTCGTAAATTTTAAGGACGCCATCACGAGTTGGTTCACCGTTATGGAATAACCGTTTCACAGACGATATCTGATATGTTCCTTACGTCGTAGCTACAATCCCCCTCCCCTTTCATGAATGTGACCTACCGTATTAGACAATTTACCAAATTTGTATTACATGAGCAACGCGACGGGTGCCACATGTGGAGCAGGATCTGCTTACCCTTCCGGAGCACCTGAGATCACCCCTAGTTTTTGGTTGGGTTCGTGTTGCTTATTCTTTAGTTTTTATGTTGTGGCATGTGTACTTTTGTTTGTCTGTTTGTCTTTTTCGTTTTTAGCCATGGAGTTGTCAGTTTATTTTCGATTTATGACTCTGAATGTCCCTCTGGTATCTTTCGTCCCTCTTTTAATTTTGTATGTATGTTTTATATTTGTTACTTACATTTGGTGTTGATATAATCTGTATTGACAAAAATTAAAGGCCAGCTTATTGCATCAGATGTATCTTGTCTGGTTATGAATGATGGTGTCTTCCCAATCTTTAACTTATCGTTTTATCGTTTTAAAACCCATGTGACCACGACGTTTTGGCTTAGTAAATTATGATTTTCATTGCAAGCTGTGATTTTTTCTGAATGCCTTAGGATATATATTTGTGCCTGTTTGTATATCATGTCATCTCTTAAGCGTTGCTTAGTAAATTATGATTTTCATTGCAAGCTGTGATTTTTCTGAATGCCTTAGGATATATATTTGTGCCTGTTTGTATATCATGTCATCTCTTAAGCGTTGCTTAGTAAATTATGATTTTCATTGCAAGCTGTGATTTTTTCTGAATGCCTTAGGATATATATTTGTGCCTGTTTGTATATCATGTCATCTCTTAAGCGTTGCTTAATAAATTATGATTTTCTTTACAGTCTGTGTGTTTTTTTGTGATTGCCTTAGAAAGGATATGTCTGCCTGTTTATATATCATGTACCTCCAAAGGTTTTCTAAGTAAATTATGATTTTCATTGCAGGCTGTGTTTTTTCTGATTGCCTTAGGATGGATATTTGTGCCTGTGTATATATCATGTGGGGTAAGATATGAAATAAAGAACACAACTATTGAAAAAGCTTGAAAACAAAGTATGTATCGTATGACATTATCATTATAAAATAGGCTATTAATTATATTTGTACTTCTCCTGATACATGTAGTTCGATAGTTTAATTTGTGATTATATACATACATAATGTATCGTGTTCGATAATCTTTCAATTGAACAGTTTGTTATACAGCATAATAATTTAAATTAATTGACATGACATCTACTAGTATACAAGTCATTATGTGAAAAACAACTTTATTTTTTTTTCTTATTCATTAAAATAAAGAAAAAGTGTCATCGTATTTGTAAAAACATATAGAATAATACATGTTAAAACGAAAACGGAAAACACGAAGAAAATCATAAGAAAACCGGAAGTACAAAAACTAAGTTGATCAATGGTTTTAAAACCAAAAGTAGTTTTTGACTATGATGGGAGAAATGTTTTGTATGCATGTATACCTGAATTAGCGTTTTCTAGCCTCGAAACGATTTATACAAAATTGATGTATGTCATGACACCCTGCTGTTGTTGTAGACTGTATGTCGGCCATTAATGTGTTTCGTTGACTGTGTTTTTTCGGTTGCTGTCTCATTGACGTATACCATGCCACATCTTCTTTGATTTGTATTCACTAAACTGTATACTCTCATCTCTTTCTTTTTAGGCTTTCACTATGCCAGAGTATCTCAGAAAGAGGTTTGGCGGGAAAAGAATCCGAATGTACTCCTCGTTCTTTGCACTTATTGGATATGTCTTATTTAATATAACGGTAATTCAATGTACTTATACTTATTACATGTTCATAAGAGGTTTTATGGGATTTGATAATAAATGAATTAGTGTTTAAGCTATAATAGATCTTTTTTAATACATTTTTCTTAAAAGTACGTGTGCTAGCTAGTACTGATTGTGACGATATATTCTAAAAAGTTGTTTTGATGCATTTGTGCTTGACATCCGTAGTCAAATATTAGATATTGAAGGAGATAATATAATGATATAAAACAGATATATACTGCTCTATAATAAGATCAACACGCTTTTAGTGTCATTCATTTAACATGCTAGGTAAAAGTAACAGCCTTCGTGGTAAAACACGGTGTTCTGATTTCAAGTGCTCCTGTCTCTGTGTTTCTTCCCAAATGCTACATGATCATGTAAGGAGTATACATTCTATTCTAGTTAATAGTAACTCATTATTCCTGACTGACAATTTAAACCACAACTTATTGTTATAAAGGCGAAACCATAACTTACGAGAAATGCTTTGGACAATTTTGAAATACATTTGAATACGTCCCAGAATTATTACCCTGATTTTTAAACAAGATTGAATATATGCATATGCCTTGTTGTATAACATCCAACTTGATAGCATCTTTGTGTAAAGTCAGAACTTGTACTACTTATAAGTGCATGTTGTACTGTTCCAACATTTTTCAATAAATATGTATGTAGCACAAATACGAAATGAAGTATCCATCCATGACAAAAAACCAGCTCAAGCACATACATGTAGCATATGCAATAAACATAGGAACATTATATCAGTGTTCTTCATCGTAACGCCACAGTGCAGCCATCGACTCGGAGCAAAATCCCTCCCTTCATTGCAAGTTTATAATGGCTATAGCACCGGTTTTGGCTAAATTCTTTGCAAATCGACGATCGACTTTAAATTAAAGATTTAAGTCATTGGGTAACAAGTTAAATACCAAATTTACCGAACTCCGAGGAATTTTAAAACAGAAAGTCCTTAATCAAAAGGCCTACATCTAAAACACATCAATATATAATATAACAAAAAAATCTGGTAAAAAAACAAAATACATACCGTCATGATTTAGCCCAACAATCACATATTTTCCTTCATTTTTTTTTTAGATCGAGATTTATTCCGGTGCAATATTTCTCAAACACATACTTGATTGGAATATGTATTTGAGTGTTGTGGTGATCCTAGCCGTAACGGCTGTTTATACTGTTGTAGGTAAGAAATATGTACCATTGAAAAATGTGAAGGGCATTCAAAGCTTTTAGTCGACTAAAAACAGACAACAACATAAGTATCTTCAACAGTTCTACTCGAAATAATAAAAAAAAAATCAATGGTAGTACCAAGTCTACCAATGCAAATTATTTCTAATGATCTTACAAGGGTGGTAAAATGCAACACGTTATTAACGAATTTATTCAATGTTTGTTATGATTGTATAAAAATGTGTATGCTTTTTAAAATGAAATCGTTGTATAAAAGAAATGAAGTAAAAGTTGTATTTATCTTTTATTTTTATTTGTTATACAAAAAGTTTTAACTGTGCCTTATAACTATATGATCTGCAAGGAGGTAATTGTATGCCTATTTTGTTTGTAGGAGGACTTGCATCTGTCATCTATACAGACACATTACAATCAGTTATACTGGTTGTGAGTGCAACAGTTCTCTTTATTCTAAGTGAGTAATTTATATTATTACAAAATATGATATTTCTTTTTAACTGTGACAAAGATTTAAAAAAAATAACATTACATTATTTGCTTACCACTGACAATGAAATAATCGTATGAAAGTATTTGACAGTAAACCGCAAATTTGGAGAAAAAATGGAGACATTATTATTTGTGTAGTGTTGAATTCAAAGCTTTATCATAGTGCAAATACAACAGAAAACAAAGAATATTAGTATGGTGAATACCCAAAATAAAGTGTTATAAAATGTGTTAAAATTAGAAATCTGTTTTACATTTGCTTCAATACAAGACAAATTGTTGTCATGCAAAAATCATACTTCTTTCTATTTAGGTATGATAGAGGTAGGGGGTTGGAATGCTATGACGGAAAAGTATATGAACAGTGCTGCTAACTACACATTACTTAATCAATCATTTTACTCTTGTGGTATGCCAAGGGAAGACGCTTTACACATCTTTAGAAGCCCAAAGACGGGTGATATTCCCTGGACAGGTGCTCTGACAGGATTATCGTTCCTGGGATTGTATGTTTGGTGCCAGGACCAGGTATTTCTTGGTTGATAGACAACGTTTACTATGAACATTAACTAGGTTCAAACTGAAATAATCAGGAATGAAGAAGAAGTAATGATTTATTCAATGTTAAACTTAAACAATTGTTCTTTAAAGAAATACTAACTTCTAGATCTTAATAGAATATGTATCAGAAAGCTAACAATTTAAATATTTTTTTCGGTCTATAATGTCTTCATTAAAAATTACAGTAATAGCAGATTGTGGAAATATTTTGTAATTAGTTGAACAAACAAAAATCTACTAGTACCATTACGTTGAATACTAGTACTTAAAAGAGGGGCGAAAGTTACCAGAGCGACAGTCAAACTCATAAATTGAAAATAAACTGACAACGCCATGGCTGAAAATTTAAAAAAAAAACCAAAGACACAAATAATAGTACAGAAGACATAACATAGAAAACTAAAGACTAAGTAACACAAATCCTACCAAAAGCTGGGGTGATCTCAGGTGCTCCGGAAGGGTAAGCATACCCTGCTCCACATGTGGCACCCGTCGTGTTGCTTATCCTATTACAAATCAGGTAAATAGTTTAATTAGGTAGGTAACATTCGTTAAAAGGGAAGGGTATTACAGTTTGCTCTAAGAAATGTTGTGTAAGGCTTCAATGTCTGTTATAGTTGATTGTACAAAGGACATTGTCGGCAAAGAATATGGTTCATGCTAAAGCTGGGTCATTGTTTGGTGCTTTACTGAAGATTACAGGACTTCTTTTGTTTGTTGTTCCTGGAATGATCAGCAGAATATTATATCCAGGTAGAGAATTTATAACAAAATGCTATTCCCCTATTTTGTTACTCCACCTAAGTACGTTTGTATAACTGATTACTTTTAATTTGAATATATATTCTTGTTTTGTCTTTGTTTAGAACAATACTCATTTCAAATTTATTTAAGTGATTCAGAAAATATTAAGACTTTTTTGAAAAGTGAAACGTCTGTTCATTGCAACATTACATTGCTATACACACTTTTGTTTTAATACTAGATGTATATAGATAATATAGATGTTACTACTGTTTTCCTGCAATCCAATTAACAATTTACATATTTAAACGAACCATTTGCGTGTGTTCCACAGATGAAATAGCATGTGCAGATCCACAAAAATGCGAAGAGTTCTGTAGTAATGAGGCAGGATGTAGTAACTTTGCCTATCCATTACTAGTACTGCGACTTTTGCCAAGAGGTAAGTGACATAGATGAATTCCATGATGTTAAAATGTTAAAATTATGAATTTATTTTTCTATTTTATGGTATCAAGCTTTTATCTAGAGCTATATGTAGAAAGATTTCAACAACACGGAAATCATTTTACATTTGCGAGGTTCCCATACAAACATGTCAATGTGTCTTTCCCTACTAGCTCTTCGAAACACTACTACAATACAATGTCTATGCTTTATAAAAAAACGTGTCTTAGTATACGAAGTAACTAGGTTTGAAACAACGATAACGGATATTTAGATTTTAAGAATTATTTTTTTTACTCTATCAGCCGCTTTGTATTGATTTGCTTGATGTTTTTTTTAGGTTTGAAAGGACTAATGTTGGCCGCTCTGTTAGCAGCTCTTATGAGCTCACTAACATCCATTTTAAACAGTGCAAGCGCAATAATGACCATGGACATATGGCGTCAGTTCAGGAAACAGGCTTCTCAGGCCGAACTCATGATTGTTGGCAGGGTGACAGTTCTGATACTAGTTGGTATCAGCATAATCTGGTTACCTATCTTAGAAGCTGTAGAAGGAGGAATGTTCTGGTTTTATATGCAGGCTATCCGGTCATATTTGATTCCACCTATGTGCGTTTTGTTTCTTCTTGCATTTTTCTGGAAACGATTAACGGAACAGGCTAGTATGATGTCTTTTATGTTTTCAAATGGAAAGTAAACAAGAACTCATGATCAGGCGTAATAAGACAAACTTCGACTTAGATTTAAAAAGCACCTCAAAAAGTAAATTCAAATGGGTTTGCGTCCGTCGATTAACATTACAATAACGCAACTCTATGATGTAAAAAGTAAAATAAAAAAAATATAAAACTCCAAGAAATATTTGAATCGGAAGTCCCTTAAAAAAATGACAAAATCATATGCTCAAACACATCAAACGAATGAAAAACAACTGCCATATTCTCTAATTGGTACAGGCATTACCTCGTGTAGAAAATAGTTGATTAAAGCTGGTTTTATAGATAGCTAAACTTCGACCTTGTATGACAGTCGCATCAAATGTCATCAAATTGACAACAATGTGTGAACAAAATAAACTGACAAAATAGTTAAAAAATGTCAACATTTTGGATACAGCAGTCAACATCGTGTTATAATTTCTTAATCACTTTAAAAAATCAAATACGTCAACAAAAACAATGTCACAACATCATGTAACCTCTGAACTTTTTGATATTTTTTTTCCAGGGAGCCTTTTGGGGTTTGATGTTAAGTTTAGTAGTTGGCATCGTGCGAATGGCGTTAGACTTCACCTATGTAGCGCCAGTGTGTGGTAGTGGTGAACCAGATAATAGACCATCTATCGTCAAGGATATAGACTTTCTTCACTTTGCCGCCATCTTGGCCATATTTAGTTTTATTGCTATGTTTGTAATCAGCATGTTCACACAGCCAAGACCAGAAAGAAAAGTAGGTTCACTAGTACCATATTTTTCTTTGTAATAATTTTCACAAACGAGGAAATGAATTTTATTAAATTAATGAATATCAAACTTCTGGTATTCTGATATCCATTATGTAGAAAATGGTTGATTAGACCGTTTTTTTAAAGCTTTTTGTCAGTAATTATTCCATCTTTGTTCCACCTGTCAGTTTAGATGTTACATTTCGCATCAGCAGATGCATTAAACTGATGAATAACAAAGTAAGAAGGTATCGAATGGCAATCCAAAATCAGAAGTCAAACACCGATAATGCTGAAGCCGGGTCCTACAAAAACCAGACGTTGAGTCTAAAAGATACCTCTTAAAAATTTAACCAGTAAGCAAAAAGAAAAGCAATACAAAAAAAACAGATGAATAGACAAACAGTCGACAAAGCACTGAAAATTGGAGCACACTTACAAACCTCGGAATGCGAATCAGTTTATATTCTACTAGTGGCACCTGTCCTGTAGCTCATGTAAACAGGGGTAGAAATACGTAAATGGGACTCATTCCTGATCAATTCTATTAAATCCAAATTTCCATGTCCAACAAAAGCTTTCTTTCGTGATTGATACAGGTTCAGATGAAATATATACTATGCAATGTTTCAGTTAAGACGGGTTACATTTTGGACTAAAAATGACAAAGAAGAACCTGAACTATCGTCAGAGGATGATGAAGAAGACGAGAGAGAAAAAGAAAGAAAGAATAGAGAAAACGATGACGGTACCGAAGGTAAATTGATCTTTCAATAGTCTTATTAAAGATATTTAACAAATTGGTATTTCAGAAAAATAAACCTTTCACCTATCTGTAGGATATTAACAAATAAAAAGTCTCAGCAATATCACAAAAAAGCACGACACTCATTAAACTAATAATATGAATTAGTCATTGTGCGCTCAAAAGGTAACGTAAAAAACCTCACACAATGCACGAAACAACTACTACTGCCGGAACGAGTTTTAATATTGAGTATCATATCTTCAGCCTTTTTCAAGTTAAATACACGGTAACTTTAGTGTCCACGTTTGATTTCAAAATCCCAAACCTTCATTTAAAAGTGTTTTGCTTGATAAGATCTAGAAATCTAAAAACATCTGCCTACCATAAAATCAAGATACAAAAACAATCCCTTAACTTTCAAGGAAACATTGCCAGCCATATCGTCAATGGTTATCATCTTTCATGTCATATCATTTAAGGGTGTTTTTTTACATTTAGAGAAATTAATGTTGATTACAATTTCTGTTTCTGTTTAGAGCTTAATTCTCATTGTTTGAATAATAAAACTCTAGTTGGCTTGCTTGCTTTGTTTGTATTAACGTTAGCTTAGACATTGTTATCAAGATTGACATCTGCAAACAATGAAAGAAGGCGGAGTAAGACATGTATATCGGAAATTGTATTATTTGATAATGGCTAATTAAACTTCATATAATGTATACAGACTTGAGCTCTAGGAACAATCTTATATAGCTAGATAATTGCATGTTGAATGTACACCTATCTATTGCGACCTATCAAGGATTAATTTTGTATAGTACGTACATCCAAATCATTGGTATTATTGAGAATGTATCATGTTATCTTTTATCTATCCTTTGTTTGTTTGTGACGTATGGCCGCAGTCTTATAGATGTAGAAAAAACCTTTGTTGTCATAGCTTTCTTAAAACAATTACTTACCATTAAAACTAAAATGTTTTAAAAAAATCAGTTGTATCAGACGTCCATTATTATACTCTAGTAATTGACTTCTGGTTGTATTCAATACATAGTATTACGTATTTATTCACACCTATATCATTACACCATTTTGTTCACTCAGATGATGGCATGGGATCTAGACTAAGAAAAAGCTGCAAGGACTGGGTTTGTGGAACAGTTGAAGATTCTAAAAAATACTTGACGCAAGAAGAACAGCAACAATTGCGTAAAAAAATGACATCACTAGAAGAGAAACCTCTTTATCGAAAGTTATTAAACATTGCTGCAATAATAGTTGCGATATTTACTACATTTTTAATTGGCTTTTTCTATTAGTGTTTTAGCTTTTCGAAATGATATAGTTAATGCACAATATACAGATAATAAAAAAACAGCTAACCTGTATTTAACATTGTTCATATGTGTTACATTTGCGTTTCGAAAGAGAAAATTTCTTTCGATTCATTTAAAGTGTTTAACCTTCTTCATTTGATTACCCTTGATATGAAATTAAAGTATATGTAATGATTTTAGTTAGCGGTTTCTAACGATTTGTCATTATTATCAAAATAAACATATTGTTAAACAACACTTTAAAACGTTCGCATCAAATCTACAGCAAATAAGAATGTCAAAAATAAATAAATACCTGCAAACTGTAGAAATGAAAATGTGTCAAGCTGAATTGAGAATATATTGCCAGGTGACCTACAAGATGAAACCTTATAAAAAATGATTATAAACAGAACAAATTGCAACCTAGCAACACACAGGTTCAAATATAGAGTAATGTTATACAGAAATACACAACGTAAGCTAGGAACATACGGTATATATACTGATGGTAATGAGATTGAATAACTATTCAATAGCCAGTCTTTCTGCAATTATATCATTGGTTTAAATCATATTGCTATCAACATATCAATTTTTTTCAACGCCATGACCTTATTTCACAAAAGTCGAGGAGACTAAATTCATTCTATTTGGATACGGACAATTTGATGATGTCCCAGATACCATTGGTATCTCTTGTACGACAAAAGACTTGTCGAACTTTGAAACAACCAATTATGCCATAGCAATGTACTGTTTCCATCATACATGTTCGTTTTAATAATCCATAAAAGGCATAGATTGACTTATATCCTACATCTGCTTTTATTTATTAGGTGAAAACCTTTTTAATTCCGAGCTAAACCAGTTAATGGAACAGCTTCGATATCGCGTACGAAGGTTATCCTTTTGATTATCGAATATTAAACTGTTACTTACCTGTGACACTACTTATATGATAATTATACATGGCATTATTTGTCTAGACCTATAGTTCCTTATCAAAATCTATATGGAAATGCCCTACTTAAAACGATCCAAACATGGTGGACACATTAGCAACGGAAGACTATGTCACCATCGCCGTATATTTTGGAATTGTCTTGGCAGTTGGTCTATGGGTAAATAAACATAATCCATATGTTTTTGTGAAAATTATGTTGCTTAGTTTTGTAAACGTCATATATGCAAGTAACACGAAAAATGCTTAGTAAAGCAAATTGCCAATTTTATCATAAAATTATGCTGTGTCCGTTCAAAATGGATGAATGGAGTCTACATCTGAAAATGAGAGATTCAAAATTGCAATCGTATAGTTATTTTTCAGTCGCTCCCTTCCGCACAAATTTTTTTATTTCTTCATAATTATGGAATACGTACAGAAATAAAATGGTGAATGGAAACGGAGAATGTGTCAAATAGACAACATCGATCCCTACCAAAGAGCAGAAAACAGCCGAAGAACACCGATGGGTCTTCAACACAAAAAGTAAATCCCGAACCCGGAGGTGGGTTGGCCCTTAACAAAAATGTGCAAAAGTTCAGCGAAAATATTCGAATACATAAGACATATAACAATACTTATTATACAAAAATTGTAGATTAGAAATGAAAGATAAAAAATCAGAAAAAAAAGTTGAAACTCGCAGAGACAAAGTTGGCCTTAGATGTGTTTGGCTATTCGTCATATATTTTATAAATTATTCAAGTACTTGTAAATTCCTTGCTTTCGAATTTTGTGTTTGAAGAGTTCCTGATGAACATAAATCCATTAAATTGTTTCGAACACACCACATTTATAAAGCGTTATTTTTATAAAATATATTCAGCTACATGTATAAGCGTTATTCCATTTCATAGTCCACATTTCGTCCAAATCGTGGAAATGTTACTGGTTACTTTTTGGCGGGGAAATCGATGCACTGGATACCGGTAAGTATTTTAGACAAGCAAAATGTGAATATTTAGAATTCTTTCCCTCTCGACCGTTTTAAAGCTACATAAACATTGCATTATTACTGATCGATGAAAATGTGAATCAGCCAAAAGGCAAACAGCTAAAAAGTAAATTTAACATTTTTTGTTCTGTAAGGTTTACTATAAATATTGCTATAAATATGCAATTGGTCTATTATAGTATACATTGTTTTTCGTTTGATGTTAAAGGACACCATAAATAGCTAATAAATTATTCAAGTCTGATAAAAAGGGGTAAAATTTATATTTACTAAAACAAATTACACGTTTAGGGTTACTAGTGAATCACTATGGTGATGTAATTTGGTTTTTCAAACCATCTCAGATAACAAAATCCCATTTGTTGTTCATTTGCATTTGTTCAATTTTTCACCTAAGGACTGACTGGGTAATAACAATATGGTCACTTAGGTATTCTTTCGACCGGCAGTAAAACCTTTGTCAAAGTGGGCTATGCGGGATGTAAAGTACACAGCCACGTCTGGTCTGTATTCGTGCAAAAAGAATGTCACGCTCTGTGCACGCTTAGAACCCTTGCAAAAACTTTGTTGCACGGCTTTATTTCTGTTCCTATACGTTATACTATCATCTTCCACTGGCAGTCCAAATGTTACCGACATTCATCTTGGACACCCTCTATTACCGGGTTTGTATTGTATTTATTGTTAAAAAAAATCGTCCTAAACATCTATGACATATCAACCACTGGACATTAGTTAAGCAACCACAAATCAATCAATCAACACTCTTAGTAACCATGGTAACTGTTTATTCGATGTATTTGGTATTTGGTATTTAATATTGTATTCTTGAGCTTGGAATACCAATGTTTAATGTAGTAAGGTAAATGTAATACTTTTAACAAATCTCTGATAGTAATAAGGACAAATGACTTGTATTAGAATAATGTGTAGTGAAGTAGAAATTACGATATTGTATAACTTGTCAGAGATTCAATTCATTGTTTGAAATATTGTCTCATTGTAAAAATGAACGCGTATAATTTAAAATTGTCACACACAAGTTAAACCCACCTGAATGTCATATTTGTTTTTTTGTTCATTATTTTGTACATAAATCAGGCCGTTAGTTTTACATTTGTCATTTCGGGGGCATTTTATAGCTGACTATTTGGTATGAATTTTGCTTATTGTTGAAGGCCGTACGGTGACCTATAATAGTTGTTAATTTATGTCATTTGGTCTCTGATGAAGTGTTGTCTCATCGGCAATCATACCACATCTTATGAACAGAGCTTCAGTGATTTCGTGTAAATTGTACCGTTTATCGTACTTTGTTTATACCCACTGTGTCTAAACCAACCCGGCAAAATTTGATCGGACTCGATGGTATCTAACATCCGGCACAATGACGGAACATTAATAGACAGAAGAAAGATAGGTTTCTCCTTATTTTCTTATTTTCTTATTTTTTTTTATGATATCGAAGAATATATATATACATATACAACTATTTTCTGTTGTGATATGCAATATTTTCTACAACCGTTCTGTATTAACGGAGAAATAAGTAAAAATGCACGTCAAAATGACGAATTGAGTGAACCTTGCCTCGAAATTGTTTAATTTCTCGTTAAATTGTTCACATTGTACGGAAAGAAAGGTACGGGAAGATAGATACTGACACGGAGATTGCAAAACTTGTCATTATAAACACCTCAATACTTGTATTTCTGAGTATGGAGCGAAAGAAATGGGTCATGTCAAAATGGAAATGGCCGGTTTCGTCAATGTTTACCACCCGGTTTGGTCATAGATTTCACAATGCATAACCCGGTTTGGTCAACTAAAAAAAAATCATAATCGCATTACATTATAATTGATAATTTAACTTCAGTGTTAAAAAGGAGTTTTAGAACACAAATAATTTTAATTTTACTTTGCATTCAAAAATTTATAACAGCAGAATAGGTAAGAATGAAGGTTATACCGCAAATTGAGGTTAAGCTCTCAAATATGCGTTTTCTATATGACTTATGGAAAATATGTTTAAACTTGAAATAAGAGTTAAACTTTACGGTCTTAAAAAATCGAAACACACAATTGATATCTGATTTTCTCGTACAATAGGATGGCCACCTTTATAAGTAATCTAATCCAGAGACATATAATTATACATGTCTCTGTCTAATCATTCTATGTATGTAATCTTTTCTATGATCGTTAATAATAAATCTTTAATAAACAGTGATGATAAGACAAATGTATATATGCATGCATAATCGACATAGAAAATTAATGTATATAGGAAGAAAAGGATTACAACTACCATGCATCAAAGGTGGGTCGGGGGCATGCAATCTATACGTCTTCTAGATTCGCCACTTATCTTATAAAGTGTATACGGTACCGAATTAAAAATATTGTAAGAAATAAGAAAACAGGGACACCCGCGAAATCGGATTATGTGAGTTTGATTATGTTTATTATAAACATTCTCATTGATATTTTTAAACAAGCGACACTAAGTGATTCGAATTCATAGCGTTTTGAACTATTTGTATAAAGCTGCATATGTCAAAAGTTAGAAGGTTTGCATTGGCGGATCCTAGGGGGGGGGGGGGGGGGTCCGGGAGTTGGAACCCCCTTTTTTTGCCGATCAATGCATTTGAATGGGAGCATATAGTTTGACCCCCCCCCTTTTTCAAATGGCTGGACCCGCCCTGGGTTTGACTGTAACATATAAAAGTATGGAACACAGATTTAACGATTTGTTTTCCCTATTTGCCATATGTCCATTGCTCTTGCCCTTGACCTCATTTCTATATTATTTTTCCTTCGGCCACATGACGATTCATGTGACCGTGAACTTATTTCCTTCATTGATTGGTAAATGTTAAGGGTTTTGTGTAGTTGGTTTAATTAATTAGAATGTGTTCATGTCCGTCTGGCAGGATTCATTAGACCTCGACTTAAATGGTTCCATAAACAATTGGTTAAGTTTCTGTGACCATTTTTTTTTTTATCTTACAGACCTTCATCATAAATTCAATTGCGATCATTTAAGCATTTGTGACATGTCAGTGCGTACACTTAAATAAAAATAATATGTCTTAAATTTTTTTATTGAAAAAAAAAACCGCCAGTGAAGTTGTTTGCTATGTCCGGTCAAGTTATCCGGTTCGTGAAATTTGAAATTTTCAGTTGTTACACATTTTTTTTTTTAAATTCAAGAACGGTGTAATTTCTTTGGAATTCTTTGTTGTTTTTAGCTCACTTGACCCAACAGGAAAAGTATTATTTTTACATCACTTGGCACCGGTCGACTGTCGTTCATTATCTTTCAATACCATTTTTTACATAAATTTTCACATCTAAAATTACTAGGCTGCATTTAACAAACCTTATTTAAAGTCATATGTCTTTTTCAATTATAATTAGGGTATCTAGTTTTGAAAAGTTTACTGTGACCCCGCTTGTCAACCAAGATGGCCGTCATGGCTAAGAAATAAACAAAGGGGGGCATGCAAGTGCATGATGTCAATTATTTCAACACAGCCGTAGACATAGACAATTCGAAAAGGCCAGATGATTGTCTTCAAAATGTTGAGCTCTATCATTTGTTCATTTACTATAAAATTCTCACATTAGTTCTTAAAGGAGTTATTGCATTGTCCTTAAATGACGAATTTGAAGTTCTTTTTATCAATTTCTATCTATTATTTTCAAACATATATATATAAAAGTCATATAGCAAAAATGACTTAGGAAGTCAATAAGATATTCAAATAAATCGACTTGGCCGATATCCTAATAAAACTCATTGACCTTTAATTAAGATTTTTTTTTTCATTTCATTGCGTTTTTACACGCCCGTCACAATTTTGACAGGACGTATAAATGTATACATCCATCCGTCCGTACTTCCTTCGATCCGTCCGTTCCTCCATCTATCAGTCATTCTGTCCGTCCGTCCGTCTATCTATCCGTCTATCCTTCTGTCCAGCGTAAACATGTCGCACCGTAACTTGAGAACAGTTTATCAAGTTTTTATGAAACTTATTTCTTGAAATGGTCAAACGATCTGTAAACCTTTTAGTAAAAATCCAATTAAATCTTTTTGAGTTACAGGACTTTGTAAGTAAAACAGGAGTGTGTTTTTTTAACATGTCGCGCCATATCTCAAAACGATTTATCATAATTGCATCAAACTTTACACACTTCTTAGAAATATAAATCTTAACTTCTGCATACTTTTAGTTGATGTTTTAAATTTTGTTTATTATAGCGTTTATATTTAGGGTTTTTTTGTAAAAAAAAAAGGAGGGGGTCACATATTGCGATGTATCTCAAAACCTATATAAAAAATATCATAATGTTAATGTTAAAAAAATAATTAGATATCAGTGTTTGCTATTGAGTATTTATATTCCATTTAAAATTAGTTTGAAGATCAGTGAAATAACGGATACGCCTTTCATTAGGACACTGTGTATTACTATAATTACCTATGTAAATAAATAACAACGCCAAGTTAACTTTATAATAAATATATATTTAAATTCTTTCGAAAGACAATGTTCAGATCCGAGTTAACGTTACTTTTCATAAATTGTTGGTTTTAAAAAATATAAAAAAACGGGTGATATATATAGACGAAACCGGGTGATTGTGTAGAAACAACAATGACGAAACCGGTGTATTTTAATTTGACATGACCCATTTCTTTCGCTCCATACTCAGAAATACAAGTATTGAGGTGTTTATAACGACAAGTTTTGCAATCTCCGTGTCAGTATCTATCTTCCCGTACCTTTCTTTCCGTACAATGTGAACAATTTAACGAGAAATTAAACAATTTCGAGGCAAGGTTCACTCAATTCGTCATTTTGACGTGCATTTTTACTTATTTCTCCGTTAATACAGAACGGTTGTAGAAAATATTGCATATCACAATAGAAAATAGTTGTATATGTATATATATTCTTCGATATCATAAAAAAAAAAGAAAATAAGGAGAAACCTATCTTTCTTCTATCTATTAATGCTCCGTCATTGTGCCGGATGTTAGATACCATCGAGTCCGATCAAATTTTGCCGGTGTGGTTTAGACACAGTGATACCGCAGCGTCAGTGTTAGTGTGCAAGTATAATATACATTATATACAAAAAGTCATTATTACCTAGTTTCAATATATTTCAGAATCTAATTAATGAATTCTGGGTAACATTTTCGAAACCAAAACGTTGTGATTGGTTTTAAACGTTCTAAACAATAGAAATTAAATTAATGACGTAACGTTATTTTCATTTTGGTGTACGAACAATTAGATTACCAATAGTCCTTTAGATTCTGAAAAGACAAATTGAAAGCTTTTTAAAATGTTTGTGTGCGGATTGCCTATTTCAGGTCGGTGCATCAATTTATGCTAGTAATATTGGAGCTCCAATGTTCATTGGTTTAGCTGGAACAGCTGCTGCTTCCGGGTTGGCTGTGACTATATATGAATGGCATGTAAGAATTGATTTGGATTACAGTACATTTCATATGAATGAACATATGGAAAAGTACATGCATTTGTAGGGCAAAAACAATGTTTATTGATGAATTTCGAATTGTCCAAAAGTAAACAGGAAATCCTCAAAATATTGGTTTGTCGTTTAAACTATCAATAAGGTATATATTATGGGAAATGGGTAATAAGTGGCATCCTTTGTCGTGGGGAAATTAACGGAATGATTTTCTTCCTGTATCTGTATATAATTACAAGATGTCTTGGAGACAAATTTATGTAGCATTTTCTCGTTGGCTCGTATAGTTATCAAAGGTACCAGGATTATAATTTAATACGCCAGACGCGCGTTTCGTCTACATAAGACTCATCAGTGACGCTCATATCAAAACAGTTAAAAAGCCAAACAAATACAAGGTTGAAGAGCATTGAGGACCCAAAGTTTCAAAAAGTTGTATAGCATTGATTGCGTTTAAACAGATACGTTAGTATTTTTATCTGCATTTTTGAAATATCAGACTTTCTGTTGTTTACAAATTTTCGTAAAACCGTTATTTGATTGAGTATCGTTCTCCGGTACGCCGTCTGGAATTAACGACTTTCTTTCTTGATAATAAATAGAACATTTTTGTTCAGAGAAAAAAAATACATTGAAGTTCTCCTTTAGCCACTGCAGCACAAAACAAAAATGTTGGGTTTTTTGTTTGTTTGTTTAGCTTTTATTGTGTCATAATATCAATATATTATTATTTTTTATTACGCTTTCTTTACATCCAGGCAGTGTTTATACTGATAGCTCTGGGTTGGATCTTTGTACCGGTGTATGTATCAAGTGGAGTAAGTAGGTTCTTTTCGAGTTCAGTTCAAAACCAATGAATAATTGTTGTTTTCGTGAAAGTATACTACAAAATGTAACAAATAAATATATAATAAAACATTAAAAAGAGAGAAAGCCTGACAAGGTCGACACATTTTCTATACCGAAAAAAAAACCAAAAAAAAATATAAATTGCATAGAGTGTTAAGACAAATATTCTTTGTACTTGTTTGGCTTTATTTACTGTTTTGGTCTAAGCGTCACTGGTTAGTCTTATGTGGACGAAACGCACGTATGGTGTATTGAATTTTAAATCTGATACCTTTGATAACTATTAGGATGTCAAAATGTCCTATTGTAATGTGTATTTGTGTATTTCTCTGTCCTCAATGTTCTTGCGACTATGTTTATGATAATATAAAAAAAAACAAAAAACAAAAAACAACAACAAAACAATAATTTTAGTTGACATGGATATATGTAAATTATTATCTTACTTTGAAATTCGTTACTCAAATGTCCTCAGTTTGCTTTTAAAAAGAAAAGTAGTAACGAAATCATAAAACTGGTAAGTGACAATGTGGAGAGTTCTATGACTGGTAAGTGACAATGTGGAGAGTTCTATGACTGGTAAGTGACAATGTGGAGAGTTCTATGACTGGTAAGTGACAATGTGGAGAGTTCTATGACTGGTAAGTGACAATGTGGAGAGTTCTATGAAAGTGACAATGTGGAGAGTTCTATGACTGGTAAGTGACAATGTGGAGAGTTCTATGACTGGTAAGTGACAATGTGGAGAGTTCTATGACTGGTAAGTGACAATGTGGAGAGTTCTATGACTGGGAGAAGTGTCTTGTTTTAGGGATATGAGACACAGAAATAGGGAACGTAGCCATAGTGATTATTGATCTAACTCTTTATAAGAAAAATGAACACAAATCCTCTCCTCTGGCATACAAAATGTTTGATGAGTGTGAACATTAATGTCGAACACGCAAGTTTGACAGAATTTTCTATATCAACCTCGATCATGATAGTCCGTTATTAAAATCAACCTTGGTTTGCATTTATATTTATGCCAAACCAGACATAGAAAGATATCTTTTTGGTCCACTGTTGATGTTGAGCATCCTCACACAAAGATTGATAGTTTTTGTTAAATTAACATGACATTTGAATTACAGGCGTTTACTATGCCAGAATACCTCAGGAAGAGATTTGGTGGAACACGTATTCGAATGTACAGCTCATTCTTTGCTCTTATTGGATATATATTTTTCAACATTTCTGTAGGTATAAGTAATTTCTACTGATGAAGGGAAATATAGAAAAACATGTTGGACGTATGAAATTTATAACGTGTTGTTGTTTTATATTTTTTTCTATGATGAATGCAACTATCTTACACATCATACATGTATCCGAGCTTTAAATAAGAAAACATAAAATCCCATTTGTTTTAACTTGAAACAAATAATTCAAATGCATGAACTTTTAGGATTGGATGGAGACAAATCTCAGGCTATGAACATCCAGGAACATATATATTAACGTTAGATATACTGTTCCCAGGAACATCCAATGAAATATTTGTAGTTTAAGCTATCTATCAATCAATCGCATTAACATTGAAATGGATTAATAATAATAAAGATGAACTTAAAATAGAATAGAATATAATTTTTTTTCCTTCAAATTATGGAGCCCATCAGATTCAATGATTAAAGTAATTGGGTTAACAAAAAAGACATTACAATATTATATAATATGCATCGCTCTAAATTAAATCCTCAGTCAGAATCAGAGCCTAATTAAAATCATAACAAAGAATACATTGATGGAATACAAAAGTAATGTCTAGCATGCCTTGAAATATGACGATATTTTGAACAATCAGAAAATAATAAAAAAAAAAAAAATAGTATTTCTTTTAATTACTACAGGCAGAGATATACTCAGGAGCAATATTTCTCCGACATATACTAAAATGGAACATGTATCTTTGTGTTGTTGTCATACTAGCTGTCACAGCTGTTTTTACCATTGTTGGTAAGATATATTGCATTGTTCGACTGATATTAGTAATTATATTATACGGAAGGGAAATTTCCCGGTTAATTGTGCAATTTGATAGGTTTCCTAAACAGGGATGTGATCCATATCCTTGGAGAAGACAATCAAAGATGAAAATGGCAACTAGGAATAGTATTGAAATCGAGATATTCAAGTATAATAATGTAATTGACATTCAGGCTGCACAAAGGGTATTGGAGCATAATTTCCTGTTAGTGTCTTATACCCCTTTCGCCAGACGCTCAGGAGATATGACGAAAGGATGACAGGGAATACGAGCCAAAATCCCCTGTGAATAATACATCAGTAGATTTAAGTCCAAAAGTACACCTAGTGCCTGAGTGGTGACACATTTAAACTTATATCTAGTAGGAAGCGTGATTGTTTAGGGGCATATATATTAAAAGTTCAATCATACTGAATACGGGAACTGTGCTAGTACATTTGTTTATGTTTCAATAATTTAATTCTAGATGTAACCCGTCTTATGATGTTTTGTTTATCAACTCATAGACATAATTTTGTCACGTGATCGTGACGTCATCTACGTTTTTTCATAGTTACTCTGGTTTGAAATGGACTTTAGATTTAAGTTATAAGAAATGACTGGAATATGTTTTCTCTCTATTCGAAATACAAAAATGTAGCATAAAAAATGTAGTGCACACTTCTGTCTATGAAGAAATGACATAAAAAATATGATGCACACTGAAAACCCCGCTTAGCAGGTTATCTAAAGTGTGCACCACATTTTTTATGTTATTTCTTCATAGACAGAATAAAATATTAGTCATAATGATTCCTTAAATATTTTCAGTATTGAACAAGATATAAAAAAAATATATAAATATCATATGTTACCATTTGGTTATTTGTATTCAATATGTTAAATGATGTCTGATGATCGTTTTTTGTTTTCCAAGAAATGGCCAAGTGAATTATTGACCAGGCTCAAGCTAGCAGCCACTCGCTAGCAGCCACTTCGCTAGCAGCCAGTTTTCAGATATGTCTATAAACCCAAAAGTTGCATAAGATTCAAAGGTACTTTAAATGTTTTTATCAATCATATAATCACAAAATAATCTGTTTTTATATAAGAATGAGCAGCCGACGACACTATTTAATGTTTTTTTTTCAAATTAATATGTAATTTCCTGTTCATTACTTAATTCGCTTTTCATATACCAAACAGCGTGCTGCGCGCACTTTTAAATAGTGTATGAACAAAAGCTATGTACTTGTTTAAATGCTGGCAAAATTGTTGTTACATGACATCGACTTTTCGATTTGTGACATTGTAAGAAATAGCTTTCCATAGTCTCGGCATCCTGTCAAGTAGTTCCTAAAAAGTATCAATAGTTGTGCATTGCAAGAATAGAAAATTGCTTTGCTATTTTTTTGTCAGACAAATTTGTTTTGACAAAAGATTCTTCTTCTGAACAAGCGGAATTCGCTCACAGTTGATTATACGAAAGGTTTATTTGTTGTACTTAATGTATGGTGTGCACGGAAAATAAAAATCAACAATTTATAAAAGAAACCTACCTTTGGACATATGGTGAAATTTTCCCACCTGGACCATTGGACCCATTGGACCTTAGACCCTTACCTATCATTTGCACCTAGTGGGTAAAAAAGTATTGCCGTAGGGAAATTTTGACAGACTTTTGAAAATTTGGGGTAGGCATAATGACCCTTAAGACCTAAGTTCGGACCTATGGTGAAGACAAACAATGAGTTGTCCCACCTGGACCTTTTGGCCCATTGGAACCTAGCCCATTACCTACCATTTCCACCTAGTGGCTGAAAAAGTATTGCCGTAGGGAATTTTTTACACTCTTTTAAAAATTGGAGTACGGCATTTTTTTAAATCTAACTTTGGACCCATGGTGAGGACAAACCATGACTTGTCCCACCTGGACCTTTTGACCCATTGGACCTTAGACCCTTACCTATCATTTGCACCTAGTGGGTAAAAAAGTATTGCCGTAGGGAAATTTTGACAGACTTTTGAAAATTTGGGGTAGGCATAATGACCCTTAAGACCTAAGTTCGGACCTATGGTGAAGACAAACAATGAGTTGTCCCACCTGGACCTTTTGGCCTATTGGAACCTAGCCCATTACCTACCATTTCCACCTAATGGCTGAAAAAGTATTGCCGTAGGGAATTTTTTACACTCTTTTAAAAATTGGGGTACGGCATTTTTTTTAAATCTAACTTTGGACCCATGGTGAGGACAAACCATGACTTGTCCCACCTGGACCTTTTGACCCATTGGACCTTAAACCCTTACCTATTATTTGCACCTAGTGGGTAAAAAAGTATTGCCGTAGGGAAATTTTGACAGACTTTTGAAAATTTGGGGTAGGCATAATGACCCTTAAGACCTAAGTTCGGACCTATGGTGAAGACAAACTATGAGTTGTCCCACCTGGACCTTTTGGCCCATTGGAACCTAGCCCATTACCTACCATTTCCACCTAGTGGCTGAAAAAGTATTGCCGTAGGGAATTTTTCACACTCTTTTAAAAATTGGGGTACGGCATTTTTTTTAAATCTAACGTTGGACCCGTGGTGAGGACAAACCATGAGTTGTCCCACCTGGAACTTTTGACCCATTGGACCTTAGACCCTTACCTATCATTTGCACCTAGTGGGTAAAAAAGTATTGCCGTAGGGAAATTTTGACAGACTTTTGAAAATTTGGGGTAGGCATAATGACCCTTAAGACCTAAGTTCGGACCTATGGTGAAGACAAACCATGAGTTGTCCCACCTGGACCTTTTGGCCTATTGGAACCTAGCCCATTACCTACCATTTCCACCTAGTGGCTGAAAAAGTATTGCCGTAGGGAATTTTTCACACTCTTTTAAAAATTGGGGTACGGCATTTTTTTTAAATCTAACTTTGGACCCGTGGTGAGGACAAACCATGAGTTGTCCCACCTGGACCTTTTGACCCATTGGACCTTAGACCCTTACCTATCATTTGCACCTAGTGGGTAAAAAAGTATTGCCGCAGGGAAATTTTGACAGACTTTTGAAAATTTGGGGTAGGCATAATGACCCTTAAGACCTAAGTTCGGACCTATTGTGAAGACAAACTATGAGTTGTCCCACCTGTACCTTTTGGCCCATTGGAACCTAGCCCATTACCTACCATTTCCACCTAGTGGCTGAAAAAGTATTGCCGTAGGGGATTTTTCACACTCTTTTAAAAATTGGGGTACGGCATTTTTTAAAATCTAACTTTGGACCCATGGTGAGGACAAACCATGAGTTGTCCCACCTGGACCTTTTGACCCATTGGACCTTAGACCCTTACCTATCATTTGCACCTAGTGGGTAAAAAAGTATTGCCGTAGGGAAATTTTGACAGACTTTTGAAAATTTGGGGTAGGCATAATGACCCTTAAGACCTAAGTTCGGACCTATGGTGAAGACAAGAGTTGTCCCACCTGGACCTTTTGGCCCATTGGTACCTAGCCCATTACCTACCATTTCCACCTAGTGGCTGAAAAAGTATTGCCGTAGGGGATTTTTCACACTCTTTTAAAAATTGGGGTACGGCATTTTTTTTAAATCTAACTTTGGACCCATGGTGAGGACAAACCATGAGTTGTCCCACCTGGACCTTTTGACCCATTGGACCTTAGACCCTTACCTATCATTTGCACCTAGTGGGTAAAAAAGTATTGCCGTAGGGAAATTTTGACAGACTTTTGAAAATTTGGGGTAGACATAATGACCCTTAAGACCTAAGTTCGGACCTATGGTGAAGACAAACTATGAGTTGTCCCACCTGGACCTTCTGGCCTATTGGAACCTAGCCCATTACCTACCATTTCCACCTAGTGGCTAAAAAAGTATTGCCGTAGGGAATTTTTAACACTCTTTTAAAAATTGGGGTACGGCATTTTTTTTAAATCTAACTTTGGACCCATGGTGAGGACAAACCATGAGTTGTCCCACCTGGAACTTTTGACCCATTGGACCTTAGACCCTTACCTATCATTTGCACCTAGTGGGTAAAAAAGTATTGCCGCAGGGAAATTTTGACAGACTTTTGAAAATTTGGGTTAGGCATAATGACCCTTAAGACCTAAGTTCGGACCTATGGTGAAGACAAACTATGAGTTGTCCCACCTGGACCTTTTGGCCCATTGGAACCTAGCCCATTACCTACCATTTCCACCTAGTGGCTGAAAAAGTATTGCCGTAGGGAATTTTTCACACTCTTTTAAAAATTGGGGTACGGCATTTTTTTTAAATCTAACTTTGGACCCGTGGTGAGGACAAACCATGAGTTGACCCACCTGGACCTTTTGACCCATTGGACCTTAGACCCTTACCTATCATTTGCACCTAGTGGGTAAAAAAGTATTGCCGTAGGGAAATTTTGACAGACTTTTGAAAATTTGGGGTAGGCATAATGACCCTTAAGACCTAAGTTCGGACCTATGGTGAAGACAAACTATGAGTTGTCCCACCTGGACCTTTTGGCCCATTGGAACCTAGCCCATTACCTACCATTTCCACCTAGTGGCTGAAAAAGTATTGCAGTAGGGGATTTTTCACACTCTTTTAAAAATTGGGGTACGGCATTTTTTTTAAATCTAACTTTGGACCCATGGTGAGGACAAACCATGAGTTGTCCCACCTGGACCTTTTGACCCATTGGACCTTAGACTCTTACCTATCATTTGCACCTAGTTGGTAAAAAAGTATTGCCGTAGGGAAATTTTGACAGACTTTTGAAAATTTGGGGTAGGCATAATGACCCTTAAGACCTAAGTTCGGACCTATGGTGAAGACAAACTATGAGTTGTCCCACCTGGACCTTTTGGCCCATTGGACCCTAGTCCATTACCTACCATTTCCACCTAGTGGCTAAAAAAGTATTGCCGTAGGGAATTTTTTTCACCCTTTTAAAAATTGGGGTAAGGCATTTTTTTTTAAATCTAACTTTGGACCATTGCTTAAAACACACCATGAGATGTCCCATCTGGACCTTTTTGGCCCATTTTACCATAACCTATCATTTGCTTCTAGTGAGTTAAAAAAGTATTGCCGTAGGGAATTTTGACAGCTTTTTTAAGATTAGGGTAGGCATTTTAGTCCACCGGCTGGGCAAGGATACCAATCGAACTTTGCAAATTGAAAGCTATAGTATGAAAAATCCGGGCGCACTGGGTATGATTACCACGACTTTCACGGACGGTAGGATTCACAGGGTTAAGATATGATTTTTAGGACCGTAAAAATTGTGTCTAATAAATTGAATTAGAGACGGTGGTTGGGTAACCTCAATTGATCCTTTTTATTGTGGGGATGAAGACATGGATCCAATAGCGGACAAGGAGTAAGTTGTTGAAAATGTCAAAGCCCTGTGAGGTATTACCACAAGGAACCACCTTTGATGGTACTCCCGGTTTAGGAAAGATCAGTTGGTTGAGTTGATTGTAACAAAAGAAACCAACCTTATCAGCGTCGTCCGAAACCCCAGACAAAAAAACTTGGGTTGAAAGGTATTAGCAGGCTGTCGATAGTGTATCCGCCAACGAAAGCCTTGAAAGAAGCATTTAATACCTAAAAGATGACCCACATTATTAATATGGATGTGCAGACTTTCCTTGACGTCTCTCAAATGTCACTGTAGGAACTTAAAACAAATTGGACATTGAAAGGAGCAAAAATCAATGTGGTGCTACACTGTACCTTTGTGAATATTAATCCAACAGGTAATGCAGATGATAAGAACAAGGAATACTTTCACTCGAAATTTTCACCGAGGCCACGATCTTAGCTGAAACCCTTGATTAGATGGACAAAGATATCGGAGTAAAGATTGCCCAGTGAACCTCTGAAAAATATGAACATTGAAAGCAATTGTAAAACTTCAAGTCAATATTAACAAACACTGGCCGCTGGAAGGCCTAGGGTCACAGTACTTTGAAAGAAGCTGTAAACAATACGAAAAAAAAACCTGATGAGGATTGTTTTAAGTGGGCCATACTTTCGGCCATGACGAGGTAGATTCAAAACATACAGACATGATAACACAGTACCACTGTGGCAGGACGAGCTCAATCTGGAAAAAGATGTAGTTCTCGGTCAGCCTCAAGGGTTTTGATAAGTTCTAGAAGGTCAATTCAACCCTGACAGTCAATGCATTATAAATTAACGACAATGAAGTATACCCGCTGCGCATATCAGACGTTAGTGAACAGCGGGAGAGAGACATCAACTTGCTGCTGATAAAAAAGTCTTGGCTAGTGTTGAGCCAGACTTCGGACCACAATTGTGAGACCACCTGTGCTACAGGTGCATGAACCAGTTTACATTAAAGAAGTCCTGGAGGCCCACAAAGAGTGTTGCGTCAACCACAAGGCGGTTAAGATCGAGCTGCCCAAGCTAATCAAGGAAGGGACCTACCAGACATTTGACAACACTCACTTGAGAGGAGTCCCTGTCGTGGTGTTTGCGGAATTTTAGTATTTAACCGAGAAGGTTGAAACTAGGATTGATAAACCACATACGAAAGCCTACCAAAAGCACACGCCTTCGTGTTTCTGCTACCACATCAAATGCTTTGACGACAACGTGTATACCAAGGCACCAGTTCTGTATATCATGCAAAAGCCGGGAGAAGATGTGGCACAGGTCTTTATTGAATGCATTGAGAAAGAAAATCAAGGCCTTTACACATGAAAACTATCTTATGAAGCATATGGTCTTGACGAAAGAGGACAAGAAAACCACCAGGTGGCCACGCAGCGCTGGTTGTGTTCGCTTGGTGATGACAAGATGAGGGATTACTGCGACTTTACCGAAATACAGGGGCGCAGCACCTAACCAGTGTAACCTGAAGTACAAAATGTCAAAGTGTATACCTGTATTTTTCACAATTTGGCCGGGTATGATAGTTATCTGTTCATTAAGAACCTGGAATCGACACCGGGGCAGCTCACATGCATTCCAAATTCGGAGGAAAAGTAAATTTCGTTTAGGAAGACATTCCAGGTGAGCGAGTACAAGATCAAAGACGGGGAAATGAAACCCCTCCATCAGAGTTTGAGGTTTGGACAGTCTCAAATTTATGATTGCGAGTCTGAATAGCTTGGTAAACTCAAGTCCAACAGCAGCCTTCAAGAATTATCGGAAGGTATTTGGTAGAGGAGCGTTTGATCCCGAATTGTACCGGGTGATACCCGCGGGGTCCAAAAACGGTTGGAAAAATCACACTGCGCGAGGTCACAAACAGGCGTTATCTAGAATACATTGTGTCATGCCGCGAATATTGTGAGCTGGGAAGCAGGCTTATCAAAGGGAAGAAGCTGGACAATAACGTACATCTGACACTCATGCAGGGCTACCTTGCGCAGAAGTGTCCAACCTACATAGCTATCCTGGTACTGTCACGACAATGGTATCAACTGCGCCGGGCTCGACGCCTGAATTTCAGCCGTACCTTTATGAGCAGGCGAAAAACTCAAAGGAATGTAAGAAATGTAAGGGCACCGACTACAACATCGATGGAAGTACGGTGAACTACTAGTATGTAATTTGTAATTTGAAGAACAAGGCACTTACGGTTGCGTTTGATTACTTGACAGAACAGAATATTGAAGTTGAAACACTTGTAATTGACGGTATCGTGGTTTACAAGGACAATGTGCCACCAAAAATATTTTCATGGGTGCTCGCCGTTTGTTCATAGAATGACAGAGTGTGTACCCTGTTGAATATATAGATGGGGTTCAAGCAACTTGAGTAAACCGAGCAAGACGAAAAAGCATTGATGGCAGCGTTTTGGATCGCTGGAGGTCAATGGCAGCACGATCAACCAGGACAATGTGCTCACATAGAGTGAAGAAAGTCATGGATGAAGGTAATGATAAAGCTGTTGACGCGCCGGGGAAGTCTCTTGATGAATGTTTACTCTTGCGAAAGGGTGTGTACCCTTATGACTATGTGGATGGGTTTGAAAATCTCCAGGAGACCGAGTTGCCAACCAGAAAGAATTCTTCAATACCATCACCGGTGAGGGAGTAAGCCATGCAGACTATGAACTAATACGCACAGCAAGTGTGTGAAAAGAGATGGATATCACAAGCATGAGAGAGTATCATGACTTGTATCTAAACACGGATGTACTCCTGCTGTGCAATGTGTTTGAGAACTTCAGAGATGTATACTTGAAGTATTAGCAACTTAATCCCGCGTGGTACCTAACAGCACCAATACTTGTCTATGATGCGACATTGAAAACTACCGTAACAGTTGTGAAACCTAAAATTATCTCGTACCCTGATATGCTTCTGATGCTTGAAAAGGGATCAGAGGTGGGATAACAGTCGCGACGCAGCGGTTTGCCAAAGTCAACAACCCTTATGTCGAAGGATTCAATGCCGACAAGCCCACCAACTACTTGATGTATGCGGATACCGATAACCTGTATGAATGGGATATGAGTAGCTATCCACCGACCGGTGGCTTTGAATGGATTAACACCGACTTAACCAACCTTGGAGACCCTTGCAGTGAAGACGACCAAGGAATTATATTGGAGGTAGACATCGAATATCTCAAGGAACTTCATGACTACCACAATGACTACTCGCTTGCCCCGGAAACTGTTCAGCTGAACAAAGTAAAGAATCTGGTGCCAAACCTCGGAGACAAACTGAGGTATGTTGTACACTACGTCAACCTAAAACAGTACTTGCGCTCAGGCTCATGATCAGAAAACCACACGGTTTTAAGTTTAAACCAGATCATATATATGGCTGAAGATTTAAATAGATCTAACCACCGCGCTCAGAGCCGGTGCCACCACTAACTTTGAAAAAGACTTTTTCAAGCTCATGAACAATGCGGTGTCGGAAAGGCAATAGAAAATATCCGCAAGATGGTTGACGTCCGAATGGTTACCAACGAGGAAAAAGTAATAAAGCTCGTCACCAAGCTCAATATTGATCGCCGAGTTAACTTAAGTGAGTATCTTGCAGCCATGCACATGCGTAAGACCAAATAGACTTTGACAAGCCAATTTACCTAGACATATCTAAGACCTTAATAGCGGACTATGTTTACAAGTACCTAAAGCCAACCTACCGTGAAGAGACAACTATCTGTTACACCGACAGTATCGTTTACAATGCCGAACCTCCAGATGTCTACAAAGACATTAACAAACACGGGCGGCAGAAGTTCGGCACATTCAGCTATCCAAGTGACCACACTTCCGGTATCAAAACAGGAAAATTCTTGGAAAGTTCTAGGATGAATGAGCCGGAGTCCCCATGACTGAGTCTTGGATTGCGGTCAAATATATACGCACTCAATGTTGGCATGCGCGAATCGAAGAGGGTTTAATGGGTGAAGAAGTGCATCGTCAAAAATGACCTTTGAAAACTACAAAAGATGCCTTGATAAGCACACAGTGAGCTACCGGACTATGAATACACAATCAACAGTCATAGGCATCATATATATACACTTGAGTGTCACAAGAGAGCCCTATAAGCCTACGATGACAAGCGTCATATCATGCATGATGGAAATAGCACCCTTGCCCGTGGCCACTACAAAATCGTCAACCGTAAATAAATGAGCGGCATATGGGTGCATAATTGTGTTCTCCCCTACAAACCCCTTTCAAACACTCAGCTCAAACAGGCTGTAACCACCACAAAAAATCAATACTGTTGGGGTGCGGTCATGCCTGATACATTACTACCAAAGGTCTGACACACCAAATGTGGAATCTTAACCACGACAGCTGGAAGGATCGTGCAACGCACTTGGCGTGTTGGTAAAAGCGCAGACCGACAAAGTATTTCTTTGACTCTTATAGATTGCCAAGCCCTACGAGATGGTAGACTATTTGTAGCCTGAATTCCTTTTCAAAACTGATGAACTTCAGACGCGAGGGGTTGTGGTGTGTCGTCACTTCTTTCTGTCCGTGTTGAAGATGCTGACAATGGGAAAATCGTGGAAAATGCAATTTTTTCGCTCTATAAATAAATGGATAAGTTTGAATCCCATGCAAGACAGTGCATATCCGTCTGGTGAATCGTGCAGCATTTCGATATGAACGACAATCGCATTACTAGCCTATGATATCCCAAGGACAGCTCGGATGCTGTGACAAAACGGTGGGTGACCAAGCAGTTGAAAGATGGTATAAAAGACAACAATTAGCTAGAGGTTGCGCTAGAAGCGATCGTGAAATAGCTCTCGAGGACATGAAAAAACACCTTGTTGGTATCGCTAAAAAGTGGGAAAGTGTCTACCTTGCGGCACAAGAACTAGTGACCAAAGGATGGTATATGCAAAGAACTATGTGGATCTAAGCATGGCGGTTCTAGAGAAAATCAATACCATCGAATTGAAGGTGAAGTCTTATCACACGACGGACAGGAAACGGCACGAATCGAATCTCATATCTGAGGAGGACCTGCGCAACTATATTATAACACAGCAGCAGATATCCTAAACCTCGTACAGTGCAAAGGCTAGTCTACCTACTCGTTGATCGATGTGGTCAACGCCTTACCACCACCACGACACCGGAGTGATATCGAAACTTTTCTTCGAGCAAAGGAGCGATGAACTTATCCCTGAAACTCGACCAAACCTCATTGTGTTCGACGACTTGATGCTTAGAAAATGAAGACTACTACGTGAGTGGTCGCCACAACATTGTTTTTTTTCAATTTTGACAGAACTACTTCAACGGCCCTAGGCTATCCTGGAGAATGCCAATGTCCTATGCTTCTTCTAGCATGATGCTAAGAATTTCGAAAAAAATCCGACGAGATCACTGCAACAATCTCACCAAGGAATAGTTTGGCATTCCGTGTAAACATTGCTGGTCAAAAACCTATGGATGTGTAAGCATCGATATTAAAAGCACCAAGGCAAATGGAAAATATCGATGCAATTTGAAGAGTTTTATAGGATCAATAATGAATTGTTACAAAGATAACCCATCAAAGTACAAGGATTCAGAGTTCCTAGAGTATTCATTGTCAGATATTGAAAAGGAACTGGATCTAGAGTTCGATCCCCAGCCAAAGAAATACAAATGGCCCAGCAAATGTTAATTTGAGTCGGCCCCGGGCAAGGTATGAAGACTGTGTTACAAGTGTTGTTGGATTGTGTTTAATTATTTATGTCCCGATATGGATGACAGTCTGTTGAATTGGCTATAAACATAATGGAAGTTCCCAACGCCCACAACAACCCAAATGCCCGCCAAGACTAGTTTCGGTCATCAGTGCAATCACCGATGCAAACCGCGTAAAGACGTATGTCTCAGACACAGGAATCTGGGCATTCGACCCACGCTTGAACCATCGCATAATCGATCGACCTGGGTCGATTTGGTATTCGAACCAACACTATTGGGGCGTTCGAGGCATTCAAAGGCGTTCACACCAACGCTTAGGTGCGTTAGAATGCGTTCTTTCAAACCTTTGAAGGCGTTCGAATCCGTTCACACCAACGCCTAGGGGAGTTTGTTCCAACGCTATGAATAAATGACGTTCATCAAAATTCCATTCCCATAGCAGCGGGAGGCACTCTCAAAGGAGTTGCATATAACTAAGCGGAGCATTCAATCCTGTAACATGCAGCACCGCCTTGACAGGATTGGACCTTTCCAAAGTGTTTAGGCCTGAGGTTGAGGCTCAGCGGAAAGCAGCTTAAAAAAATCACAAAAACAATTGACGATTTACCTCCAGTTGTGCCAGCCCTCCCTTCTCCAACGCCCGAGTTTGCCGACCCTCTACCGATTGCACCACCTAAATACACCGTCCTCGGACCTTGAGCACAGCAGTATTTGCAGCTCAGTATGACTCCTTCTGCCGACCACAACCTTGGATTCTGAAAACGATGGTTTCTTCATCAAAAGTTTATCAGTTTCTTTTGACGGCGATGATATTTTCGTGAATGGTGTGAGGTACAAAGGAACCCTTGGCCGCTGTGAACTCATGGTGAAAAAGAAAACAGATTCGTTCGACGATGACGACATTGACGACTGCAGAGATCCTGAAAAATTCCGGTGCCATGTATCAAGGCAATTCCACCCTCCTGAAAACCGCGAAGGAAATCGTATCCCACATCTACCAGAGGGATTAGTTTGGCAGTGGGCTGCCAGTCGTGTTCCTTCCTGCCAACTTCAAGCAGCTTCTCGATCGTTTGGAACTGCGTGCTGCAGCCTACCGAGCAGTAAATAATGGTGTGCGCAACGAAATTGTGTCGATTATTGATGCTATGAAAAAGGGTAGACATATCAGCATTGAGGAATAAAAGGCGCTTCATCGTAGCATCCTATAAATAAATATTGCAAATAAAAAAAGGTTACGCACGAAAGTACGACTACGGTGATAGAGGACTGTTTGACACAGTAGCATTGAAAGGTGTTGAAAAAGGGGCCTCCTAAACCGTCGACCATGTGGTTGGTAAAGTGGTATAAACCATCTACCACTTCGTCAACGCTAAAAATACATACATTATGTATGACATCCTTACAATCACCGAAGGATTGACTTTCGATGAAAGTCTCCAGGGATTTATCAGGTTCACGAATACTGGTGCCAACCTGAATAATCAAGGTGATATCCTAATCAATATCGAAACCCAAGACTTATAACTTCATCCCGCTGAAAGTTATCTTTTGGTAGAGGGGCAACTGCAAAAGAACGACATTAGTGCATATGCTGATGCAGATCTAGTGTCTCTCTTTCACAATGGAATCATGTATCTCTTCTCTGAAGCCAGCTAATCGAACATATCAATAACTCAGGCGTTGCCACTACCATGTTAGAAATTTTGATTTATCACGACTATTTCTCCAAATATCAAGGTCTCAAACAGCTGTGGTGCAAGGATTCATCTACCGAAGCTGAGACCGACAACAGAGTAGTTGTCGTTTGTTTATGTAATATATACGTGTTTCTCGTTTCTCGTTTTGTTTATATAGATTAGACCGTTGGTTGACCGTTTGAATGGTTTTACACTAGTAATTTTGGTGCCCTTTATAGCTTGTTCGGTGTGAGCCAAGGCTCCGTGTTGAAGGCCGTACTTTAACCTTTAATGGTTTACTTTTTAAATTGTTACTTGGATGGAGAGTTGTCTCATTGGCACTCACACCACATCTTCCTATATCTATTCGCAGCACGTCATGGTAAAATTATCCCCAAACCTGCCAACAAAGGAGCTTTTTCATTCACCATGCATACCCCTGAGACATATTTTCGGCTTTTCAGACGACTACGACAAGATGGTATACGTATTAAAGCATGCATTGTCACTAGTGCGCGTGATTCAGACGCCGATGCCATGCACTGAGCCGCCGCAGTCAACGATGTGGCAAAAAATATTCTGAGTCAGATCTCTTGGTTCGTTCTTCACGTCACCCCATCAGACGAAAACAAGATGCGGTTGTACAAAACCATACAAAGTAAAAGTAAAATCGACTGTGGATTTCGCATGAGGCAGTGTGATGCTATCGCCATTCTCAAAATACACAATTCAACTGGCGCCTATCTGTCACAAGTGGTACTTAAAAGACAAGATATACAATCGTTTCCATCCAAACCGACAAAAGTGTGAATAAGACCCATGACGCCGCCGTGTGCGATCACTGTCGATTGCGGAACATCCATATTACTGTCAACGCTGAACGCTACCCAGCCGTCGTATTTAATGCCGGTTTCACCCAAAGTAGGGTAGCCAGAGTGTTCAAGGTGGCTGCAGACATCAGAAAGAAACTCAACAACATGGTCACTCTCCTCAGTTTCAGCGGCGTCAACACCGATACCTCTGATTTCACAGGCTTATAGCCGGTGTTTGTCATCTATGCAAGTCATCAGTCCAAGCGGCTGAAAGAATCCACGGTGGACATGCAGATACGGGCCGAATTCGATCACAATGTTTACGCCAACACCGAAGCATTTGCACTTGGAATCTCCGACAGAGTTCTTTACTTCGAATCTGACGGACACAAGATGAACGTCGTGTTTGAAGCCTGAAAATAAATGAACAACATTATTTTGCAGCAATTCGTAAGTAAAACCGATCTAAAGCAGGAGTTCTCGTTCATAGTATCCGGGAACCATAGCCAAATTCATACCCGCTTCAATCCACTAAAAATTGGAAAGGATTATGAGATGTCATTGGTAAATCATGAGACCAACTACGTATACTCCATCCCCAACATTCACACAGGTTCCTATGGCATCAACGATGAAATACAGCGATAGCTGCGGCTCAACAAACACAAAGCCAAAATCATTATAGATGCAAATCGAGAAACCCTAAGAACAACAATAACTCTCGCCAGGCACTAAGAAGTAGATTTCAACTTAACAAATAGCCGCAACACCGTCTTGGGATTAGAACGGCAAATTTACACCTACGATAGGGCTATACAGAAGGGGAACACATTGTTAATATCATCAACATCATCAGCATCCAGCTGGCAAATAGCGGTATAATCTATGGGAGCTATGTTAATGGAAAGCAGTAATCCACCATCTGCAGTTTCTTTCCCGGTGTCCTGATCCTGGTATGAAGAACCCCCCAAAAAAACTGGTGTACTTACCAGTGACCCTGAAAACCATCAATCGCATGTGCACTTATCTCACCGATCAGGATGGTGACCCCATCAAACTCCGCGGCGAAAACACACTATCCATTTTCATCTTCTAAGGGAATAAATAAATAACTTATCACGATAATGGTTTGAAAGGTCAAGTAAATAAACTACACTGGACTGCCAAGAAAGGTTGTCAAGTCTCCATTTGTTTGTCCCATGCAAACCTGTAATGCGAACACAAGATGTGGCTCACCTCTGGGCAGGTTCAAAAGATTATCAAACTTCTTCAAAAAGTTACTGGTGTTATTAATCTGGAGCTGAGTACAACGCAGATAAAGAAAACATGCAAAAAGTAGATGGATACCTACCCATGTTCGCAGGGTTGGCAATGCGGGCATTTCACATGGTATCTAAAACCATTCTATCTGCTTGGGTATTGGAGGCTGATTGCTTTGGGTGGTGACCGTGTACCCGTCTACAAGGTATTGGGATCATGATTTTACCTGAAACTTGGTGGATGCGTTTGAAATTTTTAGATATTTTAATTCTGGTATCTATCATGAGTTTATTTGTACAGTGAATCCCAGTGGTAACGATCTCTACCTCAAACTCTAAAACGCCCGATACACCAATGATGATGGACTTTACTTGAGGCGTGCACATGGTCAGCAACGACAAAGCCAGTCTGATATTAGGTGCTACCAGCACCTTTGAAGATACCCCTCTCGTATGCTCCTATAAATAAATGAATGATGAGATTCTGGGTACGGCAACTAAGATTTCTACTTCTTTCTTGATCAGACATACTTGTGTTTAGTATGTGGCTTTTTTCTCTTTTCTTTCCAAAGGCACATTGGTAAGAATATTTCAAGGTCAAATTGGCAAAATGATAATAATAATAGGTAATGGTCTAAGGGACAATGGGTCAAAAGGTCCAGGTGGGACAACTCATGGTTTGTCCTCACCATGCTGGATCCAAAGTTAGATTTAAAAAAATGCCGTACCCCAATTTTTAAAAGAGTGTAAAAAATTTCCTACGGCAATACTTTTTTAGCCACTAGGTGGAAATGGTAGGTAATGGAGCTAGGGTCCAATGGGCCAAAAGGTCCAGGTGGACAACTCATTGTTTGTCTTCACCATAGGTCCGAACTTAGGTCTTAAGGGTCAAACATGCCTACCCCAAATTTTCAAAAGTCGTTCAAAAATTCCCTACGGCAATACTTTTTTACCAACTAGGTGCAAATGATAGGTAAGGGTCTAAGGTCCAATGGTCAAAAGGTCCAGGTGGGAAAACTCATGGTTTGTCCTCACCATGGGTCCAAAGTTAGAATTTAAAAAATTGCCTTACCTCAATTTTAAAAGGGTTTGAAAAATTTCCTACGGCAATACTTTTTTAGCCACTAGGTGGAAATGGTAGGTAATGGACTAGGGTCCAATGGGCCAAAAGGTCCAGGTGGGACAACTCATAGTTTGTCTTCACCATAGGTCCGAACTTAGGTCTTAAGGGTCAAACATGCCTACCCAAAAATTTCAAAAGTCGGTCAAAAATTCCCTACGGCAATACTTTTTTACCAACTAGGTGCAAATGATAGGAAAGGGTCTAAGGTCCAATGGGTCAAAGGTCCAGGTGGGACAACTCATGGTTTGTCCTCACCAAGGTCCAAAGTTAGAATTAAAAAAATTGCCTTACCTCAATTTTTAAAAGGGTGTGAAAAATTTCCTACGGCAATACTTTTTTAGCCACTAGGTGGAAATGGTAAGTAATGGGCTAGGGTCCAATGTGCCAAAAGGTCCAGGTGGGACAACTCATAGTTTGTCTTCACCGTAGGTCCGAACTTAGGTCTTAAGGGTCAAATATGCCTACCCCAAATTTTCAAAAGTCGGTAAAAATTCCCTACGGCAATACTTTTTTACCCACTAGGTGCAAATGATAGGTAAGGGTCTAAGGTCCAATGGGTCAAAAGGTCCGGGTGGGACAACTCATGGTTTGTCCTCACCATGGGTCCAAAGTTAGAATTTTAAAAATTGCCTTACCTCAATTTTTAAAAGGGTGTGAAAAATTTCCTACGGCAATACTTTTTTAGCCACTAGGTGGAAATGGTAGGTAATGGGCTAGGGTCCAATGTGCCAAAAGGTCCAGGTGGGACAACTCATAGTTTGTCTTCACCATAGGTCAGAACTTAGGTCTTAAGGGTCAAACATGCCTACCCCAAATTTTCAAAAGTCGTTCAAAAATTCCCTACGGCAATACTTTTTTACCAACTAGGTGCAAATGATAGGTAAGGGTCTAAGGTCCAAAGGGTCAAAAGGTCCAGGTGGGACAACTCATAGTTTGTCTCACCGTAGGTCCGAACTTAGTTTAAGGTCAAAATTGCCTACCCCAAATTTTAAAAGTCGGTAAAAAATTTCCCTACGGCAATACTTTTTTACCACTAGGTGCAAATGATAGGTAAGGGTCTAAGGTCCAATGGGTCAAAAGGTCCAGGTGGGACAACTCATGGTTTGTCTCACCATGGTCCAAAGTTAGAATTTAAAAAATTTCTTACCTCAATTTTTAAAAGGTGTGAAAAATTTCCTACGGCAATACTTTTTTAGCCACTAGGTGAAATGGTAGGTAATGGGCTAGGGTCCAATGTGCCAAAAGGTCCAGGTGGGACAACTCATTGTTTGTCTTCACCATATGTCCGAACTTAGGTCTTAAGGTCAAAATGCCTACCCAAATTTTCAAAAGTCGGTCAAAAATTCCTACGGCAATACTTTTTTACCACTAGGTGCAAATGATAGGTAAGGGTCTAAGGTCAAATAGGTCAAAAGGTCCAGGTGGGACAACTCATGGTTTGTCCTCACCATGGGTCCAAAGTTAGAATTTAAAAAATTGCCTTACCTCAATTTTTAAAAGGGTTTGAAAAATTTCCTACGGCAATACTTTTTTAGCCACTAGGTGAAATGGTAGGTAATGGACTAGGGTCCAATGGGCCAAAAGGTCCAGGTGGGACAACTCATAGTTTGTCTTCACCATAGGTCCGAACTTAGGTCTTAAGGGTCAAAATGCCTACCCCAAAATTTTCAAGTCGGTCAAAAATTCCCTACGGCAATACTTTTTTACCACTAGGTGCAAATGATAGGTAAGGGTCTAAGGTCCAATGGGTCAAAAGGTCCAGGTGGGACAACTCATGGTTTGTCCTCACCAAGGGTCCAAAGTTAGAATTAAAAAATTGCCTTACCTCAATTTTTAAAAGGGTGTGAAAAATTTCCTACGGCAATACTTTTTTAGCCACTAGGTGGAAATGGTAGGTAATGGGCTGGTCCAATGTGCCAAAGGTCCAGGTGGGACAACTCATAGTTTGTCTTCACCGTAGGTCCGAACTTAGGTCTTAAGGGTCAAATATGCCTACCCCAAATTTTCAAAAGTCGGTAAAAAATTCCCTACGGCAATACTTTTTACCCACTAGGTGCAAATGATAGGTAAGGGTCTAAGGTCCAATGGGTCAAAAGGTCCAGGTGGGACAACTCATGGTTTGTCCTCACCATGGGTCCAAAGTTAGAATTTAAAAAATTGCCTTACCTCAATTTTTAAAAGGGTGTGAAAAATTTCCTACGGCAATACTTTTTTAGCCACTAGGTGGAAATGGTAGGTAATGGGCTAGGGTCCAATGTGCCAAAAGGTCCAGGTCGGACAACTCATAGTTTGTCTTCACCATAGGTCCGAACTTAGGTCTTAAGGGTCAAACATGCCTACCCCAAATTTTCAAAAGTCGGTCAAAAATTCCCTACGGCAATACTTTTTTACCAACTAGGTGCAAATGATAGGTAAGGGTCTAAGGTCCAATAGGTCAAAAGGTCCAGGTGGGACAACTCATGGTTTGTCCTCACCATGGGTCCAAAGTTAGAATTTAAAAAATTGCCTTACCTCAATTTTTAAAAGGGTTTGAAAAATTTCCTACGGCAATACTTTTTTAGCCACTAGGTGGAAATGGTAGGTAATGGACTAGGGTCCAATGGGCCAAAAGGTCCAGGTGGGACAACTCATAGTTTGTCTTCACCATAGGTCCGAACTTAGGTCTTAAGGGTCAAATATGCCTACCCCAAATTTTCAAAAGTCGGTAAAAAATTCCCTACGGCAATACTTTTTTACCCACTAGGTGCAAATGATAGGTAAGGGTCTAAGGTCCAATGGGTCAAAAGGTCCAGGTGGGACAACTCATGGTTTGTCCTCACCATGGGTCCAAAGTTAGAATTTAAAAAATTGCCTTACCTCAATTTTTAAAAGGGTGTGAAAAATTTCCTACGGCAATACTTTTTTAGCCACTAGGTGGAAATGGTAGGTAATGGGCTAGGGTCCAATGTGCCAAAAGGTCCAGGTGGGACAACTCATAGTTTGTCTTCACCATAGGTCCGAACTTAGGTCTTAAGGGTCAATCATGCCTACCCCAAATTTTCAAAAGTCGTTCAAAAATTCCCTACGGCAATACTTTTTTACCAACTAGGTGCAAATGATAGGTAAGGGTCTAAGGTCCAATGGGTCAAAAGGTCCAGGTTGGAAAATTTCACCATAGGTCCAAAGGTAGATTATTTCTATAAATTGCTAATTTATATTTCCCGTGCACACCATACATTAAGTACAACAAATAAACCTTTCGTTTAATCAAATGTGAGCGCATTCCGCTTGTTCAGAAGTAGAATCTTTTGTCAAAACAAATTTGTTTAACAAAAAAATAGCAAAGCACGAGTGCAATTTTCTATTTTTGTAATGCAAAACTATTGATACTTTTTTGGGAACTACTTGACAGGATGCCGAGACTATGGAAAGCTATTTCTTACAAAATCACAAAATTGATTTCTTATGGAAAAGTCGATGTCATGTAGCAACAATTTTGGCAGCATTTAAATAAGTGTATAGTTATTTACTATTCTTCATACACTATTTAAAATTGCGCGCAGTACGCTGTTTGGTATATAAAAAGCGAATAAAGTAATGAACAGGAAATTACATGTATTGTTAATTTGAAAAAAAAACATTAAATAGTGTCTTCGGCTGCTCACTCATATATAAAAACAGATTATTTTGTGATTATATGATTGATAAAAACATTTAAAGTACGTTTGAATCTTATGCAACTTTTGGGTTTATAGACATATCTGAAAACTGGCTGCTAGCGTAGTGGCTGCTAGCGAGTGGCTGCTAGCTTGAGCCTGGTGAATTATTGTCTAGCAATCTATTTGTGTATTATGTAAATCATAGTACTATCAAAACTATAGGTTTTTTTAGCAATGCATACATCGTTATTGCCTGGCAACGCATATGAATATTATTTTACATTTCTTTCTTCCCATTCATTACATATGGAAAAAAATAAGATCTTATATTTTTTTATCGTCGAAAAGTCAAGATCTTCAAATGTGCGCCTGAGAAACAAAATAATTAAACAAAAACAAAAACAACAAAAAAAACGCGAAAGGTGGATTTTATCATTTTTCTTAAAAATAACTTTTAATTTTGTTTTTAAATTATGTACGAAGTATTACCAAATTGGGCATTGAAAGTTTTTTGTCGATTTACTTGTAGGTGGTCTTACAACTGTAATTTACACAGATACTCTACAATCAGTTGTTCTAATAATTAGCTCCATTATATTATTTGTGATTGGTATGTAGCTTAAAATATTTGTCAATTATGGATTTAAGAATATATATTATGTAAATGTATAAAATGTGCCTGTTCCAAATCAGGAACCTATAGTTCAGTGGTTGTCGTTGGTTCGTGTCATTCATATTTGCTTTGTTATAATAATAAAAAAGGCCATTAATTTTCTTGAATTGTTTCACATTTTGTCGGGACCTTTTATAGCTTTGGTGGATCATCCATTGCTATTACGGATGTAAACCAGGTCACTTACTTACTTTTAAAAAGACAAAAGATAATACATGTGTATGTGGTAAAGGTCAAGCAGCAAAACAACTCCGTACCTATAAAAACCAAATAACGACTGAATGTCTGTCGTTCAAAGAAAACATTTTTCTCTAAAATGTTGTCAGTACAGCTTCCAATCAAGTGATGAGTAAAAGGCACCTTTGTTTTCAGAAAATTATCATAAATACTTTATACTTTTTAACTTGAAGGTATAATACAGGTCGGCGGCTGGGACGAAATGACGGAAAAGTATATGCACAGTGCTGCAAACTATACACTTATGAACCAGTCTTTATACTCATGCGGAATGCCTCGGGAAGACTCTTTACATATATTCCGAAGTGCCACTACTGGTGATATTCCATGGACAGGGGCTTTGACAGGACTGTCCATCATGGGACTTTATGTTTGGTGTCAAGATCAGGTTTTCAACTTATTCTGAATACGACAAAGATTTGTTGCATTTTGTTTTTAGAAAGCAATAGTTCTAAAATTAAACCCTTTTCAATAGATAATTCGTAACAATTTGCAAGTATGGAAAATGAAGGTATGTTTCATCAACATTTCATACACAGCGAAATCTTAAACATTTATAACTAGTAGTCAGTGTTATTTTTTATTTACGAATATGTTGAATGGACGTCTTGTTTCATTTATACAGAGTATTAATTGTGGGAAATCTGTCCTAAGAAACACGATAGTTTAAACAAAGCATTATCGGGAAACTATTTATAATAATAATAAAACAGACGGACATTTATATTGCGAACTAAAAAAGACCACACACACACAAAAACAACAAAAGACCCACAATGTACGTATTACTACTTCCTAAAACTACATAATTAGAGGATAGTCTTGAGCATACAGAACACATTCACAACGACAAACGTTTACTTAATACGATTTCATATGTTTTCAGATTTTTTTTTTTCAAGTTGACTTTGTTGAATCGACATAATTTGTGAGCCGTTTCTTTTGATAGCTTATAGTACAGAGAACACTATCAGCCCGAGACATGGCCCATGCTAAGGCCGGTACACTACTAGGTGGCGCTTTAAAGCTATTGGGGTTATTTACATTTATTGTTCCTGGTATGATTAGTCGTATATTATATCCAGGTGAGCAAAATTAAATAAAACCTATAAATTCTTGGTTTGACCAATCCTGATGTTTTGCCTTCAGCTTTTTGTTCATGGTCTTTGTTTTATGCTTTGTTTATCAGCATGGCAAATGTTGTATTTTTTTTTCTTACAGCGCCATTGCTTTTATTTTTTTCACTATGTATTTGTTTTGCTTATGTAGCAAGCCCCTTTACTTTGCTCATTGTGTTTTATCCCAATTGTGCCTGCTTCAATAATTTGAATTAAAGTTCAATTTATTTGTAAATTTGTTTTTAGCACGAAGGTTTAAATTTGGCCCGCTCCCGCTTGGTCTTGCAAATACCCAGCCTCGTTTCAGTTTGGACCATGCTTTCTCAGTAACGTGCTCATGGCTGCACACTTTCTTTTTGCTAGCTTTGTGTGTGTGTATGTTTGTGACTTTCTTGTACTAACTATGTCTTTTGTCTTGTTAATTAAATTATTTGATAACATAAAACGAAAATTACTGTGTTGGAATTTTGTGTTCACGGTTTCGATGCGTTCCTTTGAATTTTTGTCATATGAGTTTGTTTTCTTGAGGTGACATTGACGACTGGAACTAAAAGAAAATTCTGATGACGTGACATACTGATTCCTTCTTGGTAATTGAAATACTAATTTGAAATTAGTGACTTGATTTTATATTTGAATATGAGTTATCTTCCTTTTATCAAATATTTATCAGTAATCAAAAACTAAAAGCTTAATAGCCGAACACGACTACGAAATTGTTACAAATAACATACTCTTTATAGGAGACTTTACTCCCAATCTCAAAAACTTTTAATTGTTTAAGAAAAGGACTTGTGGTTTTCATATGTACATGTATCTTACCCCAATTGATAACCTACATGTATATTGTAAAGACTAGTGGTTAAATTACAGTTCGATAAGGACTAGTTTGGCAAAATTGTTTTGCAGATGAAATTGCCTGCGCCGACCCAGACAAATGTGAAGCGTTCAGTCACAATAAAGCTGGTTGCAGCAATTTCGCCTACCCTGTTCTTGTTCTGCGGTTGATGCCAAAAGGTATGTCAAATCAAAATTCTAAATCATATAAGAATTATGTTCTTGTAAAATGCGCTACAATGCAGGGACATCAATGAGTGGTACATCAAAGGCATGTATCTTTGTTTGTTTGAATACATTATCAGGAACAGGGTTTATATAGAAAGAAGCGAAAGCTCGAAACAATAGAACAACATTGTTATTAACAAGTGATCTAAATTAAAAACTATAGAAAACCCTGACTGAACACCAATCTTGTCACTTGTATTTTTCTCTAGTTCTAAAAGCTTTTCAAATTAATAACCAGAAATATGAAACGAAGTAACCCTACTGGACTCTATATATTTTTTCTTTAGTCTAAGTATTTTTTGGGGTTGCTGTCGTATACACTGCATCTCATACAACGTGCGCAGTCTTAATATTTATTCTATTACCGTACTGATAGGTCTGCGAGGACTGATGCTGGCTGCACTATTGGCAGCTCTTATGAGCTCATTGACATCTATTCTTAACAGCGCAAGCGCTATAGCCACCATGGATATTTGGAAACAGTTCCGGAAGAAGGCAACTCAAGCAGAACTAATGGTTGTTGGCAGGGTAACCGTGATGATTCTAGTTGTTATAAGTATAGTGTGGCTACCAATCATGGACGCAGCTCAAGGTGGAATGTTCTGGTTTTACTTTATAGGAATAAGATCGTACTTCTTACCGCAGATGTGTGTCATGTTTGTTCTGGGGTTGTTTTGGAAAAGATTGACCGAACAGGTAAAATGCAGATGAATAGTTTTAAAATTGAAAAGAAATAATAGAATAAAAATTATTCAAGCAATGATGAAAGTAACATTTTATAAACTTTGTGCGTTTGGCGCAATTTACGGAATTTTATCCTCATTCGAAACTTTAAGCTTCAAACACAGAGAGATCAGATTGAATAGAAACTTAAATAATTAAAGACCTTCATGAACTAAATTGACACCAAAAAAAATATATCGATTTTGTTGGATCGATTTTGCCTAAGGGAGTTGAAACTTTGATTTAAAAAAAAAAAAAAAATATTTGTTAACGGAGTATTTTAAATTTTATGATATAATAAATAATTTGGTGATTATAGAAAATTCAATTACATGAAATATAAACGTTAACGTAAGAACATTGCAATTTACTTAATCACTATTGGATTACAATAAGTCGATATGAAGCAACGACAAACTGTTTGAAAAACTTATAAAAAAAATCAAAGGAAAATGATTTTAATTATTGACAATTGTATATTTTCGTTCAAGATTCTTTATTTCTTAAACACCATAAAGATACAATGGTACAAAGAAGTTCATCAAAAGTCATATAACATAACACAAACACACATGACAAGATGAGATGAAAATATCAAATAATACATAATAAACATTATAGTAAAGAAGAGTGGTGATTAACCAGGAAGACTCACTTGAAAAGTTATAACCCTGATAAATTTGCACAGCTTTTTCAACTTATTTTTAATTTTTAACTGAAATAGTTTTTCAAATTTTAGTATGTTACATCTGTGCAAGAAAAAAGTATCCAAATATTGTGCTCGAAAATTTGCCAAAGAACTACACTGCAAAGTGTAATGAAATTCATCACCAATCTCGTTACATTGACATAAGTTACAATATCTAAGGTTTCGCTCAATCTTATTCCATCTACCAGTTTCGATGGGTAACTTATGGTTACCCGTACGAAATCTACAATATGTTATTCTATCTTTATCATTTAAAATATTCAGATATTCCTCAAATTCAAAATTTTGTTTATACAATTTGTAGGCCAAACCTTTTGGCGAACAGTCAATATCAGCTCTCCATTTCTGTTGAAACTGATCAAATAACTTTTGTTTTAAACTAATACCCAACCACTTAGAATTAAAATTTCCTTGTGACAACCATATATTGCTGTATCCACATTTATCTAATATATCTTTAATGCATTTCAACCAATCTGACCTAAATTGGTTGTCCGAATTTTTCAAGAACACGTATTTGTAGAGTATTTTAGCAATCCTGTTATCATCCCCATTAACCATTTTTGACCAAAAATTAACCATACGCAGCTGTATATATAAAGACATGGGATAAATACCAAGTTCACCATAAATCATAAAATTGGGTGTCGACTTCTTAAGGTTTAATAATAATTTACAAAATTTTAGGTGCACTTTTTCTATAATATCAGTATTACTGAAACCCCAAATCTCACACCATGAATAGGTATGACTATCAGCTTGTCGGGTTTAAACAAATCATATATCCATTAGCAAATTCGGAATGACTTCTTTGAAATAAAAAAAGGAATAAAATGTAATATCACATTTCATCCAAAACTATTTAGATCTTAAATAAAAAGCAGCTGTTTAGAAACATTATAAGGATTAAAGATAAAGTTTGTCTTCAATAAATTCATAACGAACTTACAAAAATTGAAATATTTTCTATTGAAACTTGAACGATTGATTGATCGTTGATTGTTTAACTCCAATGGTAAACGTCTCAATAAACATAAGAAGATGTGGTTTAAATATTGATACTATACTTTTCATTATTTAGGGTGCATTTTGGGGTCTTATGATCAGTTTGGTTATCGGCATGATCCGAATGGTTCTGGATTTTACATTTATAAAGCCATCTTGTGGAAGTGGAGATGAAGACACCAGACCTTCAATTATCAGCAATGTTGATTTCACACATTTTGCCGCCATTTTAGCAGTTTTATGTTGTATTTCTATGGTAGTTATCAGTCTTTTTACGAGACCGAGGCCGCCAAGAAAAGTGAGTAAATTTTATCAGTCTTTTTACAAGACTAAGGACGCCAAGAAAAGTGAGTAAATTTGTTCAGTCTTTTTACAAAACCGAGTCCGCCAAGAAAAATGAGTAAATTTTATCATTCTTTTACGAGACCAAGGCCGCCAAGAAAAGTGAGTAAATTCTATCAGTTTTTTACAAGACCAAGGCCGCCAAGAAAAGTGAGTAAATTTTATAAGTATTTTTACAAGACCGAGTCCGCCAAGAAAAATGAGTAATTTTTTTCAGTCGTCTTACAAGACCAAGGCCGCCAAGAAAAGTGAGTAAATTCTATCAGTTTTTTACAAGACCAAGAACGCCAAGAAAAGTGAGTAAATTCTATCAGTTTTTTACAAGACCAAGAACGCCAAGAAAAGTGAGTAAATTTTATAAGTATTTTAACAAGACCAAGGCCGCCAAGAAGCATAGAATAGAGAGTTAGCTCTAATGGTTAATATATTAACTTTGATAATTTCTTTAGGTTACTCTAGACAAGAAGCATAAATAATAATATTAATAATGCCTATGATATGACTTTAAACTTATTTGAACATGGTTCATGCTGTGGTTGTTATCATGTGGGAGGAACTACTAACTCTTCTAGGGGAATTGAGTTTATCGCCACTTTTGATGGGGTTTGTGTTTCTTAATCTCTCTATGGAAGATTGAAATAATTTTTGAAAAGGCCCGTGTGTGATATTAATTCAGGGAAAATTGACGCTCCCTCATTTAACAAAATAATGCATAGGATAATCCAGGGGTGCCTGGGGCCCGGGTCCCTCTTTCGTGGGAAAAATATGGTTGATAACATAGGGAATCACTGAAGTATGACTGGAGCAGCACTCCCCGTATGAAAAGTTCTTGAACCGCCATGCACTGGGATGTAAAAGTTGCAATATTGTTGCATTGCATTGCATTATTATTCATAGCACAGGTGTTATTGTGACAAACTTTTCAGTTGTATCAATGACATATAGATTGCAACAGCCTTCATGTTTATTATCTTTCAAAGGAAACAAGTTTAAGAAAAGAGGGACGAAAGATACCAAAGGGACAGTCAAACTCATAAATCTAAAACAAACTGACAACGCCATGGCTAAAAATGAAAAAGACAAACAGAAAAACAATAGTAAACATGACACAACACAGAAAACTAAAGAATAAACAACACGAACCCCACCAAAAACTAGGGGTGATCTCAGGTGCTCCGGAAGGGTAAGCAGATCCTGCTCCACATGTGGCACCCGTCGTGTTCCTTATGTGATTACAAAATTTTAATCCGGTAAATAGTCTAATTCGGTAGGTGACATTCATGAAAGGGAAGGGAATTGTAGTTACGACGTAAGGAACATATCCGATATCATTTGTGAAACGGTTATTCCATAACGGTCATCCAACTCGTGATGGCGTCCGTAAAATTTACGAAGGGATGATTCCAACTTCACCATTTGGAACTCTTGGTTTAATAGCTTCCTTGTGAGCAGCAAGCCTCTATCAAGAAAATCATGATAGGAAATGCAAGCACGGGAATATCGTATCAATTGGGAGATATATACCCCGTATGCAGGTGCTGCTGGAATGTTGCTACTTAGAAATGGAAAGTTCACAATTGGAAAACTGAAATCATCTCTTAATAAAAGGATTATTTAAGGAAATTGAGCATATCAGTTTAATTTAATAACAAAACTACAACCAATTAAGGGTCCCTCACTATCAGCCTTTAATCGTTAAAAAGAATTTTCTATTTTTTGGGGGGTTTAACTGGAAGAGGGAATTGTAAACTCATGGTTTTTAGTGTTCATGATTTCCTAAACATATGGTATTGATGAGCTTATCTAACTTTGAGGTTTGTGATGCTTGTTCCAGAAACAATATTCAAGTGCACTTTAAGTGCACTAAGTCAGTGAGTATTTAATGTGAATAGTTAATTATAGTGTAACTGTTATAATCAGGGTATCAATTTATCTTTAAGTTTAAATCAAACCGGAATGGAATGCTTTATATTTCCGTGAAGCTATTGCAGTACATTGTAATCTTCTTAAAACCTCCATTGTGGACCAACATACGGATGTTTTTATTAAGTGTATTAAGTTGAACAGACTTTAATTCAGTTAGCCAAAGATGGATTTTGCATATCATTAATACATATCCCTACATTTATTGATTTTTAGAAAAATATTTCTATCTGAAGAAGGTCATTAGAACAATCATAACAGAAATATTATATCACAATTTTTTTAAAATGATATCACTTTTAAATTATAATGCTAAGTTTGGTAATCCTCAGAAACCACGCGTTGATTAATGTTGTCTCGTGTAATGATCTGTAATTCACTGCCATATCCATTCAGAATATTTCATACATCAATAGCAGCCCTTTTTCTACAACTGTATCCTGTGACTACAATATTTAGGCGAAAGAAACAGTTATTTCATATTGAATCTGCAAACCCGCATTGATTTGTGATTCAATTGTTATTAGAATCAATCAAAGCAAATTTAGCAATAATATTTGGTCAGCGTTTTGCATTTGCGACGATCTGCATTTCATTTGCGCCGATTTTTTTACAGGTAAATTACTGGCGATTTTTTTTTTTTTCATTTATCATTGTTAACCTCTTCCATTAGCCAGTTGTACAAATGATATGCATTGTCAACCATAACATGTATATGACTGTTGACGGGGTTGAGGTGGAAGTAGGATGTCGTGCAGGATAAGTCAATTTAAACACACTATGTTCACCTATTTGGTGTTTCCTGGTAATTACATTGTACGATATGTGGGCGGTTCTTTCAATATACATTTCGGTATCCTTCCAGCAACAAAACTTGAAAAATCATTTTAAAAAAAGGCAAAAATCTTAGATAAATAAAGGAAAGAATAGACAAAACACCTTTTTATCAACTTTGCTATCCATAAGCCCGTTATTTGTACATCGCGATGATCTTGAGATTATTCCTATGTATTGCTATCGCCTAGATTTCCATTATGTAAATTAGTTTTGGGTTTGTAACCGATTTATAAAAACGCGCACATAAACTAGTGCAAAATTACATTCCTTATCGTTTGATATTAATACATCTCTTCAATGAATACTGATAACATATTTTTGTTAACAACAAACATTAAAAATATGAAAATAATTTGTAGTACAAAAGTAAAAAATCATTGATAATATCAATGCGCACGTTGTGTTAAAGCATGCGGAAGAACATCTCAAAGAACATTTTGCGACAATACCTGCAAGGACCGTTAACTCTGTAATTGTTTTTGCTTGAAAATATGAATGCCTTCTCGTATCCAATTTTAAAAAAAATCGAATTTTACAGAAAAGTCTCCACCCTGCACTTGCATTGCACTAATATGAGGAAGGCGCTACCTTAAATGCCAGCTTTATACCAAGACAATGTCCTATATATTGATTGGTTGTTGGTTACTTAACGTCCAGTGGCAAATATTTCATGTATGTTTAGGACGAATGTCCTAGGCTACATTAACATATATAGTTTTTGTCTAAAATAAAATTATAAGTTCAAAAGGCAGGAGGGGGTATAGTATTTTTCTTCTTTATAAAATAATAATCAATTCCCAAATCGATGAGAAAAAAAATCTGTTCAAGCAGAGGACAAAAAAAATGTTTTGAATCCAGATCTTCACCAAGAATGATTTTTTTTATCTTTTAGAGATGCAAAATAAATTTAACTTTTATAAATCTAAAAACATTTAAAACTTCCCAAACCGCACAGGAAAGGTAGCACTCCACAGTTAGAAAATAAAATTAAAAATGAACCACAAAATGTTTTATTATTTCCTATTCCTGGATTTCTAATACATTAACCTAACTGTTTGTGTTGTACATGTGCATATGTATGTAATCAGTATCTTCCATAGATTTGATTTAATCTATCTTGATATAATTCCTTTTATGTGTATCTATGGCAACATTCTGCATTTATTTACCATAAAATATTGCAAAAAGGGTGGTTAAAATGTCATATATCATCCCAAAATTTGGATTAAAATAGAATTGCAATGCCTTTGAGTGATACCTTTTTAAAACTGTTGACATTAATCTTCCTAATGATGAAAAAAAATGAGTGTCTCTCGCCTCATGTTTTCGTAAACGTTTAATCACAAAGTTCGTGCGACAAAAAGTTGGAAAAAATCATTACATTAATTGCCGGACCAATGTATTGTATGGATAGGCAAATACAGACGGTCATAGAGAAAACAGCCTATATTAGAGACATTACATAATCTTGATGTTCATATAAACCCAATATGAAGGCCATTTTAATCCTCAGCTATCCAAAAATCAAGTTTTTAGGTGAAATACGGCCGTATTTGCCAATTTGTTATGTACCTATACGCCTTAATTTAAGTCCAAATTTTTAGTATTCGTATTGTCATCTTAGAAAGTCATACTGATTAAAATACTACAATAGGGAACAATGTGACAATGGTTGAATTTAGTAGTGTCAACCCTGTGGTTATGACCCGTGTATATAGCAAAATCCTAAATACACCGTATGGTGGTGCGTCTGTTAGATGCGGAACGTACAGATAAGGTGATAGGTATCAGGTAAATATACTATTGATATCGGTATCGGATTCGACCCGGAACTTGTTAATTATTGGCAATATTAATTATGTGGACTGCAAAAGGGTCTGGAGTGGTGTAATTTTTAATCAACACTAATGTCCTATATTAGCTAGTATATAAAGTTGAATTCTTTGATTTGCCGTTTTTACCTGATGACGGCTGACAAATTGGACCTCGTAATTTTAGTATTATAGATAGCCCACATACTTCCAAGTAACACGCCCTGTATATAGCTATCAAAATCATGGTATTATTAAATGGGTTAACATATAACTCCATCTTCCCTTAAAATCCAATTTTGGACGATATGGGGCATATATATAGTCTGTACTTAAATGTAGTACTCAAACTCGAGTCTCCTTTTATGATTAAACTAATATAGAGAGTAAACAAAACAGTTTCCATCTCCTGGTACATGTATAAGGTAGATAGATATCTGATATGTGTCATAATCAGTTAAAAGATTTAATTGTTTAGAGTTTGCCAAAGGAAGTACAGAATTAGAAGATTGTGATTTATTTGTATATTTTTTTTTGTTGTTTTAAACTCTTGTTAAGTTTTAAATTAGTCTGTGGGCTACATGAATAACCGTGGTATAACAAACGTCATTATCACTGTTCCTTGATATGGGGAATTATGTGACAGATGAACATAAGTACGTTTGTGTAGTCATGGTTAACCAGTGTACTGGAGTTTACCCCGCATGCCGCATGGCCATTATAAAAAAAAATCCCGAAATGTATTGCTTGCAGAGGTTTTTTTCTGTGTTCCAAAGGCTTGACGGAACTTTTACGCTAAATATGTTATCATTAATTATGATTTTGTGACTTTTAAATGAAGTACCTGACGTGTGATTATTTAGGAAATTTGTTTTGACCTCAGATGAAGCAGACGAAACATGGCGTCAGATGTTGTTGTCCAAACTTCGGTAATTTCCGTGGTACAATAAAATTAAATAAACTGCACAAGTTACCAAAATTTCTGAATTCTTGTTTTTGTAAACAAATAAAAATTCATGTCGTATTTAACATCGAAATTATTCCGATCTGTTCCGTTTTTTCAAGTTCGCGTTGAAACGTTAAATTCGGCAGCCATTAAGTAAAAAAAAATCATAAGCGTAAGAGATTTAACGAGAGTGACGAAACTTTTCAGATGGGTCGTGTAGAGAGAGTTATTGTTCTTTATTCCAAAACAATGCTTCTACCATAAGTGCCAGCTAAAGCTGACATATTATTAGAATAGTAGAATAGAATGATATACAAACGGATGGAAATCATATATACAGAACATGCATATGTAACTGTTATTTTAATATAATCTCTGTAAATTAATCTTAATTTCAGGTAAAGAGATATGTGATTGTTTCTTCTTAGACAAGTGCATTTGACCATCCAAAAGAACTTGTGGTTATCTGATGTTCAGTAATTCAGTACTTTGGTTCTAAATTGAATTGTTTCATAGTTTTGTTGTCGAGGCCTCTTATCGCCGACTATACGGTATGGGTTTTACTCTTTGTCGAATGCCGTACGGTTGACTATAATAATTTACATCTACTTCATTTGAACTTTGATTGATAGTTGTCTCATTGGCAATCATACCAGATCTCCTGATTGTTATACTGTCATATCCCTGACAAGAACAGGAACATTCCCCAAAATAATAATGGGTCAAACCTGGTTTTAGAGATAACTAAATCCCGGCCCCAACTTGTATGGCAATCGTGTACAGTTTATTGTTTAAAACATGTGAAAGAAGTAGCACCAGTCGGATTAAAAACAAAATGTTCATGATTACGGACGAGTTTCCTTTCATGATAATTAAAAGTTACTATGTATTTCCTAATTATACAAACTATATCAACAGCTTAGAAGGGTGACTTGGTGGACGAAAGACGACGACGAAGACCCTGAATTATCTTCAGAGGATGACGAAGTGGTAGACGAACAGAGAATAAACAAAGCTGAAATAATTGAAGACAACGGAACAGGTACTCTTGTTGTATATCCACTAATTGAAATTAGTTGTTGCATTAGATCCTTCAATCAGATTTGTGTATTAAATTCTACTCTGGAATGGAAATGGGGAATGTGTCAAAGAAAAAAAAAAACCCGACTAAAGAGCAGACAATAGCCCAAGGCCACCAATGGACCTTAAATTCTCCCTCGCCCTGCTCGTCCAAATTTAAAGTATTTCTACTCTAAATTCAATAGGCTTTAAACAAAACACACACATAAATAGGGTTAGTTGCTCGCAGTAACATAATTATCTACTCTTGCGATACAAATTTTATTAAACTTTATAATACAGGTTTCATCAAAACAAACAACAAAATATAGATACATGTAATAAACATAGCAGCCACTGTATATATACTAATGTGACTAACTTCGTGACGATTCGACGTAACTGCGAGCACCTTCGATACTAATACATTTAAATGACAAACTTTATATGGTACCATAAAACCCCACCCGTAGAAACCGTCAAAACTTTTCTCGTGCCTTGTGCACGTAACATCAAACTTTATAAATAGTACATACTCTTGAAGAACCAGTTCCAGAACTAGTTACACTAGTTCCCATTCATCTATATTACTACAAATATCAAACGGGAAAACCCCAATTTCAAACGAAATGAAACATATTTCATCACAGCAAGAAAAACCAGCACCCGTGGGCGGGCTTCAGACTCAAACAAAGTGTACTACTTCAGCTAAAGTTTTGGTCTGAACAAAGTAAAAAGACTTTAAAAATCTAATAATTTTTATTTTTTTTGGTGCATCAGATTTCACTTTCATTTCTCATGAGTTTAAACTGTCGTTATTTTTTCATTTAGCTCTTCCTGTATCGTTTGGACAACGCTTTTGTAATGCATTCAAAGACTGGGTTTGTGGAACAACAGATGAAGTACACAAACATCAATATTTGACACAACGGGAGATAATCCACCTGAGAAAGAAAATGAAATCAATTGATGAAACTGCTCTGTATCGTAAAGTGTTAAATGGTGCTGCCATTATTATGTCTTTACTAACAGCATTTCTTATCGGCAAATTCAGTTAGACATAAGTAGATGTCACAATTCGCATGTATGTGATTTTGTGAAAATGCGTACAATTGCAGACTGATAGAGACTTTTATGAAAATACTAATGATTTTCTTATCACATGCATAGATTACCTTAGCCGTATTTGGCACAACATTTTGGGTCCTCAATGCTCTTCAGTTTTGTACTTGTTTGGTTTTATACCGTTTCTGGTCTGAACGTCACTGATGAGTCTTATGTAGACGAAACGCCCGTCTGGCATATTAAATTATAAGCATTGTACCTTTGATAAGTATTTTACCTGTTGTTAACGTAGATTCGTCATGGATGTTGTAAAACACCGGATAATCACCAACACACACGCGGTCACAAACATTTGCTTATCTACAGTTTTCAAGCCTGGTATCGTTGATAAGCGTTTTTAGTCTTGGGGTATCATTTTCATAATTAAACATGATTACTACAACAAGAAATACTTATGAACAAACATTAAACATCATATTCCTTGCATATTATGACATTACCTGTATAGAAACAGTATACGTAAGGGTATAGACAATAACATAAGTTATGCCAGGTACAAGTGTTGCTAACTGAACTCAACTGGTTAGTATTGTCATTTAAGCACAAACACAAAATATTTAATTGAACAAAATGAGTAATACCTACAGTATGAAATATCGATGTAAACGTAAGCTATATGGATTTCAGAGTACACATTTCTATTATCTATAATTACATTAAGGCGATAGTAGTTAACCAGTATTCAAATCTCGTAATTGAACAGATAGAGACAAATCAAGTTTCAATTAAAAACCGAGTCGAATGAACTCCAAAAGAGCGAGACTGGGTGCAAGGGTTATACTTCTTCTGCTTAGCATACACAACCCGCCATTCGAAATCAGACTCTGTAAACAGTTAACAATCAGGAATAGGACAAAATCAATTAACCATTGATAACCTTTCGTCCCTCCTTGATTAAAGTTATAACAAAAAGAAGGTTCAAACTTCCAAAGGGAAAATCGACCGGAGATAAAGTTAGCCTTACTTTTAAGTCTCGTTTGATCATATAACGCTGTATGTTCACGTTTATTTTAACATACTTGACTTATTATGTTTTTTAGATTTGAGCGATGCGTATGATATCAGATCATACAAAACGCTCCATACGTGCATCAAATTTTAAGAATGTTATTTTATTTTTCTAAATGCATGCTTTAAAAATACTTCCAAATAGTTGTGTGGCAGCAAGTGTTGCCAATCCAGAATATATTGGAAGTCACATTAGACCATATAACAAATACAAATCAACATGTTCTATTGTATCTATTAAAACGTGCATCATTTACAAAATGATACCTATGACAATAATTTACATTATTCAAATATTCAAAATATGAGCATGTGGATTATAAATCTGAAGTTAGGCAGTGAAAAATCAACTACGTCTAAATATAAAATTAAAATCAACTAAGTCAAGATTAACATGTTATTCTTCTGGAAATGATTAAGTTTAAAACATGATGCCAACACACATACAGACAACAAGACCCAGCTATCCTATTTAGTTTATAAAATTGGGAGGGGAGAATACTATTTGTACAGTCAAAGTAGACACTGTTATTCCATATACCGGTATTAAATTTTGTTTTCAAATATTTATATTAAAATATAAGTTAAAATTGCTTAGATGGAAACTAATTCACTTTATTATGCCAGTAGAAACGCACCTTTGCACATGGAATGTAAAGGTCTAATTTGAGATCTACATGTATGTGTTAAGTAGTGGAAACCTAATACCACTATTTCAAAGAGTGTACATCCGTCAATGGAAGGATACATCCTGATTAATTAGAAACTGAAATTAGTTATTAGTTAAATCGTTAACCTTTAAGAACCTAGTATTGAGATTGTAGATAGAGATATAACTTAAACATACTTTCATATAAATAACTTCCTAGCAATAATCCTATTTACTTTTTATAAAAATAATGTACTTTCTAATAATAATGAAAAAGGGAGAACGACGTCCGTAGTTTGTCTAATAAACTCATCATAGATACCAGGATTACATTTTGTATTTACGCTAGACGCGCGTTTCGTCTACAAAAGACTCATCAGAGACACTCGAATAAAAAACCGTTATAAAGCCAAGCAAATACAAAGTTGAAGAGCATTGAGGATCAACAATTCCTAAAAGTTAAAAGCCAAATACAGCTGAAGTAATCTATTCCTGAGGTAGAAAAGCCTTAGTATTTCAAAAATTCAAACGTTTTGTGAAGTTAATTTATAAATATGACCATATCAATGATAATTCATGTCAGCACAGTGCTGTCTACTGGGCTGGTGATACCCTCGGGGAATTAACCAGCAGTGGCATCGCTGACTACTGGGCTGGTGATACCCTCGGGGAATTAACCAGCAGTGTCATCGCTGACTACTGGGCGGGTGATACCCTCGGGAAATTAACCAGCAGTGGCATCGATCCAATGGTAGTAAATAGGAATAGCCATATTGATAAAATAAAAAAATTAAAAAAGCAGTTTATGGAAAAATCAGTTTTATGAATATATTTTCAACCTATTATTTTTGTTTACTAGTGCTTTCCACTTGTGAATACTATTAAATACAATTAAACAAGAAAACATAGAATTACGACCTGCAAGCTAAATGCAATTAATTGACCGTCATGTGTATAATAGTCTGTATCATGAACATATCAATTAATAGTGTAGTTTCTTTGTGGTGGTTTCAGGTAGCACAATACAAAGATTTTACATCCCCAATCAGACATCTTTAAACTGATGTTATTCCACTCATCCTTCTTTAAATTTTATAAATGAGGTACCAAAAGGAAGAAGAATGATTAATCTTTCATATTGTGATAATTTCATAATGACATAATTATTACATAATTAATTGTTATGTATTTGTTGCTAGATTGTGATGTCCATACTTGAATGTATTTAGCTTCTTTGTTATTCATAGTACCCCAAAATATTTTATAGATTCTTGCACAACACTGCAGTTTGACCTCCAAAAACCGTGTCTCAGATTTTTCCTATTGTATTTCATTCTCTCATAAATCTTCAATGAAGTTTGCAACATCAATTCACAAGAGATCACCAAATTCAATTGGGTATAAAATTTGTTCTATTGATGTTTTTGGAAATCTGAGACACGGTTTTTGAGGTCAAGCTGTGTTGTAAAAGAATCTATAAAATATTTTGGGATGCTATGAAGAACAAAAACGCTAAATTCATTCAAGTGTGGACATCACAATATAGCAACTAATTACATAACAATTGATTATGTAATAATTATGTCATAATGAAATCATCACAATTTGAAAGATTAATCTTTCTTCTTTCTTTTGGTACTTCATTTATAAAATATAAAGAAGGATGAAATGAATTACATCAGTTTAAAGTTGTCTGATTGGGAGTGAAAAAATCTTTGTATTGTGCTACCTTAAATGAGAATGTCTGTTAGTTTTATTTAAAAAAAAATCTTGTTATAGTAGACGATACCACTGACTTTTATGGGCTGATATGTTAATAAAAGAGGAAATCCTTCATTTATCGAGATCTGTCAAAACCATTCTTTATTTGAAAACAAACATTTCCGATATAAAAACAAGACACATAATCACCCGTATATTACATGTACATGTGTGATCAAATGTTTGATACATTTACAGCAATTCTCGTCATTGACTGCTTTAAATATTGTAGTTATTGTCAGTGAAACAATAATTTCCTTTATTTTGTTCTTGTAAGTGCCACACTCACAGCTATAAATACTGTAGTTATTTTGTTCAGTGCCACACTGCTATAAATACTGTAGTTATGTTTTCAGTGCCATACTGCTTTAAATACTGTAGTTATGTTTTCAGTGCAACACTGCTTTAAATACTGTAGTTATTTTTTTCAGTGCCACACTGCTATAAATACTGCAGTTATTTTTTTCAGTGCCACACTGCTATAAATACTGTAGTAATGTTTTCAGTGCCACAATGCTTTAAATACTGTAGTTATTTTTTAGTGCAACACTGCTATAAATACTGTAGTTCTTGTCAGTGAAACACTGTTATTAATACTGTACAGCATGTCAGTTAAACTGCTATAAATACTGGAGTCTTTTCAGTGAAACACTGCTATGAGTACTGTTGTTCCTATTATAATTAATACTGCAGCGCAGTTCAGTATTCGTCTGTTCCTTGTTTTCTCCGATAGGGATGTCATCTTTTTTCTCAGTAAACCTTTTTCCTCAGGAGATAACTTAGATTTTGGTTCCTTTATAGTTCCACATATCCAATCTTTGCATTTCTGTAGCATTTGACATTTTTCATCTGTTTTAAGAAAACGAATATTAATGCTTTCATAAAATATATATTACATAACGATACTCGTAAACAGATTTCTACTTCCTCGTATACTTTGTATACTTTATAAATTCAAAAGTGACGTCACTTTAGAATTTCAAATGTGACGTCACTGCGTTGATGGCTTTGGCTAACTCGGCTGTGTATTTTCATGTGCTAGTTCAGGTTGTGTTATGTAATGTATTCGTTTTTATTCTGTAGTTAGTCAACACTTCGGGTTTATCATGTGTATCTATTATATAGTCATTTTATAAAATTTACTGTTTGCAAAAGTATGAATTATTCTAAATAATAATGTTCTTAACTCAGACAGAAAACCCTAACCGTATAAATCGCAATGTTTTGGAACTTTTGGTCCTCTGTGCTCTTCTACTTTGTACTTTTTCGAGAGAAAAAAAATCATCTGAGTGTCACTGGTTAGTCTTGTGTGGACGAAACGCACGTCTGTGGTATTAAATTTTAAATCTGGTACCTTTTCGTATGTTTTTCTGTACTATATGTTCTCCCATTTATTTGTATTGTAGTCCTGTCATGTTATGTTGTCATTTTAATGTTATATTTAACATTGCCATAAATGCGGGAAGTGTGGCATGCCACAAAACCAGGTTCAAGCCACCATTTTATTTCTTAAAATGTCCTGTACTAAGTCAGGAAAATGGCTATTGTTATATCATAGTTCGTTTCTGTGTGTGCTACATTTTGATGTTGTGTTTCTGTTGTGTTGTAGTTCTCCTCTTATATTTGATGCGTTTCCCTCAGTTTTAGTTTGTAACCCGGATTTGTGTTTTCTCAATCGATTTAGGCATTATCACAAAAAAAGGTCCGAACAAGAACAAACACATCTGTTAGTTCTCGTTGTTATTGACAGTTTAAAGCCGTTGACATTGAACGTGGACGAATACTTTTTGAAGAGTTCTCCTGCTTACGGCTTGTAACTTTTCATCCCCTTTGGGTTATATCAGGTCGTCAACGTTTGCATATGATTTTGGATTTGCTGTATTTTTAAAAACATTTAACCGTCTCCAATGTTACAATTTTCCAAAGACTGATACTTACTATCCAATGTTTCAACGGGTTGTCTTTGTTCGTTTTCAGAATCAAACCCGAAATCCTCTTCCTCATCAGAAGATAACTCAGGTTCATCCTCATCGTTTCTGGTCCACCATGTTACCCTTTTCAACTATAAAAAAGAAAAAACTGATTAGATTAACTAAAGTTTAACATTATTGAATATTTATTTGGAAAGACCCTTCAACGTTAATAATGTAAATATTCAAAAGAAAGTACCAGTAAAATTCAACATAAAACAGCAATTAGAGATTCTCATTCTTTGTGATCTTGTATTGGAAGCCTGTAATTTGTCGCTTGAAAATCTTTTGCAGTTGGATTTTAGTTTAGTAGATATTCATTTTTTTTAATTTTAAATAGTTAAAAATCATTTTTATTCCGAAAAATAAATATCTAACATTTGGCCACCGTTGCTTTTCTCAATTATAAGCAACAACTATCCAATCACATATTGACATGGATAAAAACGATAGACTGCATGATTTCAAGTTAAGAATATGATGTGTAGTAACATCTGACTATCATAGAGTCTTTTTTACACAAATTAAGTTTCTATGTTTCTATAAAATAAGGTCTGTGTTACTACTACCTTTCTATCTGGTCTTGGTTCAGTAAACATGCTAATCAGAATCATTGCTCCTGTTGTGACTAAACCTAATATTGCTGCAAAATGTAGAAAATCTACTTTGCTAACTATTGCTGGGCGGTTGTCTGGATCTCCACTACCACAGAGAGGTGCACGAAAGGAAAAATCTAAGACCATCCTTATAATTCCAACAATAAGGCCAAGAATTAGTCCCCAGAAGGCTCCCTGGAATAAAAAATACAATAATTTATGTTTATATATTGTGCAAACATATCAGTTATACACATTACAGGGTCTTTTGGTGTTAAATGTAAATATTATGGAAAAACCTCGATTCATCGGTTCATTATTCTCACATCGATCATCAATAAGATATAACTTCATATATCTTGAACTATATGGTTCTTTGCAAGAGTGACAAAACGGCTACGTGTATATAACTCCATAATTATTTGACACATAAAATATCTAACCATTGACTGCCATATTATATGCATAGGTAACATGATAGCTTACCTTATATTCAATTCTGTTTTGACTTTGATTATCAATCTTATTTTTAGTAAATGACTATCAATTACCAGGAGCAAATTACCTGTTCTGTTAGTCTCTTCCAGAACAAACCCAAGATAAACAGAACACACATCGGTGGTATCAGGTAAGATCTGATCGCTTGCATGTAAAACCAAATGATTCCTGCCTCCGCCGACTTTAATATTGGTAGCCATAACACGCTTAGTACAACAAGTACAAGAACTGTTAGTCTTCCTACAATCATCAGTTCGGATTGGGGTGCTTGTTTTCGGAATTGTCTCCAAATGTCCATGGTCATAATAGAACTACCACTATTCAATATAGATGTCATCGAACTCATTAACGCTGCTAACAGTGCTGCCAACATTAGTCCTCGAAGTCCTTCAAAACACAGCAAATACATGTACAACAAGAAATGCTCAGAATGAAAAATAACATAACACAAATACCGAACTCCAAAGAATTTATAAAAAAAGTCCCTTATTAAATGGCAAAACCAGAAGCTCAAACACAACAAACGAATGTTAAACAATTGTCATATTCATGACTTGGTACAGCCATTTCCTTATGTAGAAAATTTTGGATTAAATTTTATAGTTACCTAAACCTCTCGCTTTGATGACAGTCGCATAAAATTACTTTGAACTTTGAAATATAAAAGCTAATATATCTCGCTGTCTATATGAAACCTTCTGTCTCGTCCAAATAAACGTTTTGATGACTTAAAATTCAGATTAAAATCGTTAGGTCCATAAATGGCTGACGATATTCCCACAGAATTGATCATATTATGTAAAAGGTGTACCGTAAAAAGTGTATGGATAAACATCGTAACTTTTAATTTTTCGAAAAATTTGTTACATGCCTTGGTTATAACAATTTAGATACAGGAACGTTAACATTTCTAGAGCAAATGCGATCACTACCTTTTCGTTAGGTTTCTGTTGGTCGATCTTTATTTTTTCCTCTTTTTGTAATATTTTGCAAAATTGTATTTTCCATCATGCTGCTATATCTTTTTCTTTTATTACTTTAGTCTGATTGAATTCCATGTTTAACATTTTTGTTAATCATAATAATAACAAATACATTACCCTTTGGCAGTAGTCTGATAACCAACACTGGATATGCAAAGTTACTACATCCAGCTTTGTTATTACAAAATTCCTCACAGAATATAGGATCAGCACAGGCTATGTCATCTAAATAATAAGCCTATACTTATACGTGTACTATACATGTACCTAAAGAAAATTTTATGCAGAAAAAAGTCCATTCGCAGAGATTTTAGGTTTAAGTTTAATGTTGAAGATTTGTACATACTAATAACAGCAATACACACTGTTACATAAAATATTTACTTTGCATTGACTCTTGACTTTTTTTTCTTTTGCTATCAGTGCCTTTTGAAAGTTTTCATTCTTAAGTTTAATATTTGGCGTAAATTTAACCAATGTGCATAACGAATTGATCACCGTCTGAACAATATCAAATTGACATGCATTTTCCTTATCTGGATTTAAATATACTGTTTGTTCTTTTGGGGTTTTGCAAACTATTTGTTTAACTATCATCAAATATATGTTTCAAAAATCATATGATAAAAACACAAGTAAACATAGTATCAAGGAATATATTTTTGTTTAGAATACATGTATACATACAGTGTATAAGAGCGTGCATATATAGTATGTTAACTCATAGTAATTTTATTAATGGGGTTATCATTAATATAAATCAATTACCTTCCTTTGTATTCATATGTATAATAATGTTTTGAGATCTACTTACTTTATCTGTAGATTCATATATATTTTATTTTATTTTCGAGTTCGTCTATCTACAAACCTGTGTATAGTATTCTACTGATCATTCCAGGTATTATAAATAATAACAATCCGGTCAATTTTAATACGGATGCAAACAATGTTGCTGCTTTAGCATGCACCATATTCTTTGCCGAAAGAGTTCTTTGTACAATCAACTGAAATGATACAAGACTTTAGATGAGGCGTTTTTTGCGATATCATACTACAGCTAATATAAATCTAAAAGAGAGGCGAAATATACCAAAGGGACTATCAACTCATTAGTCAAAACTAAACTGACAACGCCATATCTATACTCATTAGTCAAAACTAAACTGACAACGCCATATCTATAAAGAAAACAACAAACAGTTTAAACAACAGTATACAAAACATAGAAACTTTCAACTCATTAGTCAAAACTAAACTGACAACGCCATATCTATAACGAAAACCACAAACAGTATACAAAACATAGAAACATAGACCAATAAACACAGAGCAAAACGAAACCACTAAAATAGGGGGATGATATATATATATCTTTATTAGCCTCCCTAAGGAGAGATAGTGATATCAATACAATATAATAGCATAACACAATATATACAAATTTGAATCGAAAAAAAAATAAATAAATAAATACATAAATGAAAAATAAAAAATAGTAATAAGAATAATTGAAACTACTTTCAACTTAATTCACATTGTAAATTCGGATTGAGAAGGGGAAAAAAAAAAAAAAAAAAAAAAAAAAAAAAACCACACAAAACTTTGAACTTAATTCATATTGTCAATTAGGAATGAGAAAATGTTTTGCAAAATCTGTAAACATATTTGACACATAAAAATTGAAAACGTTTTTTCTGCTCACAGTCTAGTTCAAATTCGGTTTCGCATGAGAGCAAAATGTAACAGAAATCTTCGTCATTTAAGGATCCAAGAAAGGCACTGAAAGTTATTGGATTTAAGCATAGAAGCTCGCACCAGAATTCATCCCGAATGTCGGATAAATAGTCAAATGACGAAATTGCGTGAATACACGGGTCGGTGAAAAGTTTACCACATTTATCGCATAAAATACTATCACTGTTTGTATTGTGGACCAAACAACACAGGGATACTATGTAATTTGCCTGTTTACGCAAATACGGAAAGTCTAATGCAACTGTCCATGCAGGATGAGGCTGAAATACTTTATGTATCTTCTTGAAAATGTTAAAGTCACTATCTATATTTATACGTTGTTGCCATTCGTTAAGTTCATATTCAAAAATAGATCTGTGAACTATTCGCTTCCATATACGCTGGGACGGAAAATTTCCGCTATCCATAAACTTTGTTAAATAGTCTGATAAATGGTATTTGTAGAGTATATCCACACAGTCCTTTGAAAAATCCGATGCACAGTTAGTGTACTCTTGATTGAAGTACTTGAGTTCAAAAAGTTTACGTACGAGAATACGAAATGAAATCGCTCTTTGTGGTAAATTACAAATTCGTCCGAAGAACAGTAACTTTCGTTCATTAATAAAACTGTCTAGGTTTAACCAACCAATGAGAGAAAGGCACATATCAGTTCTTGTCCGTCTAGGTAATCCTTGAATGAACTTGCAAACATAGTGATGCGTCCGTTCTAACATAAGTGTTTCTGTTTTAGACAGCTTGCCCCAGATCTCGCATCCGTAAAGAGCTTTTGGGTAGCATACTTGGCGAATAATCTTTGCACATACTATAGGGTTGAGAACAGCAGGGTGAATACCAGAGCGAATCACAGACGCAGTGGTTGCTCTTAATGTTCGACACGCTTTCAGTGTACGATCCATTGTTTTCATTGAAGTGTCTAGTGAAATGCCAACATGTGTTGCACTTTTAACTGATAGAATAGGTTCGTTGTATAAGAATATATCTGGACCTGTTAGTTTTTTGCCGAATTGAAGCAGTTTGCTTTTCGTGGGTGAAAAGGAGAAGCTCCATGATTCGCTGTATTGTTCACAAATTGATACCATTTTCTGAACGGATTCGTGATTTGTGGCAATGAGAGAAATGTCATCTGCCTGGACGGGAGAACTACTATTAATGTCATATGAGAATGCTCCTTTGTTGCTAGATTCAAGTTCATTAATCAAATCGTTAATAAAGATCAGATATAACTTTGCAGACAACGCACTACCTTGGCGCACACCACGGTTTAGTTTAAACCATTTCGAAAGTTTTCCACCAGACAGAATAGCACTTGATAAATCTGTGTACATGTTATCTAATAGTAGCCATAATTTTCCGGTCGCACCATATTCAAAGAGTTTAATACGTAATCCATCAGGAGGTACTGTGTCAAATGCTTTAGTGCTGTCTAATAAAACAACTATAACTGTTCCGTTCTTTTTTATATGATGAATAGTTACTTCATTAAGATTGAATGAAGCGTTTAAACTAGACAAGAGTTTTTGGTAAGCTACCTGTTGGACATTCGGGAAGTCAGTACGCAATAAGGTAAGTAGCAAGTCGACCATCTTCTCGAAGATCTTTGTGACACTCGGCACTAACGAGATGCCTCTGTATGAGTTTGTATCTGTTTTTGGCTTGTTTCCACCTTTATAAAGAAGTATTATCATACTCTTTCTCCAGTCGTTCGGAATGTACGCACATTTGATACACAAGTTGAAGAGGTGATGTAAGTGTTTTATAAGTAATTTACCGCCATGCCGTATGTGCTCATAAAACAAGCCGTCGTGGCCACATGCTTTGTTGTTCTTTAGTTTTGAACAAATTTCATTGACATCTGATAATTTAAATGTAATGTTCTTCTGATCTCGGTTGACAATTTTGCGAATAGATGACACTTTTTCGGTAATTTCAGTTTCACGCTTCGGGTCGGTATATGTTGACGGAGAAAATACGTTTTGGAAATGAGATAGCCAGATATCGTTGATCTTTTTAGGATCGGTATAAGTCACACCATCTTTCACTAACGCACTACAAGCGCTTGATTTCTTTTTTCGATTATTTATGATTGTCCAAACCGTTTTTTGATCGATATCAAGGTTACTTTCGATAGTTTTTGCTAAATTACTTTCATATTCGTCAAATGCTTTTCTCAAAGCTGTACGAAATTCTCGTTTTGAAGACTTGTATTTTTGAAAAAACTCACAGTTTGTATCATGACAGTGACAATTGTTTATCCATTCATTCCGAATACTACGCATCGAGTCTCGTAAAACTGTAAGGTTTGGATTCCAATACGGTTTCGAGTGGCGATCGAACTTTTTATACGGTAAAGTGTCTTTTTCGGCTTTCTTTATAGCATTGACTATGCAAGAATAGTACGATTCAATCACATCAGGTGTGGCTGTATTTGGAAATTTTACCGTCCATAGATTTGTTGATACTGCAAAAGTGTAATCCTCTATAGAGTTAGTACTTCGTGCGCGTTCCCAAGATACAGTTGGGTCACTAGTCTCTTGTGGATGATGGAGATGAGATTCCGTTTCTAAGGTACATAATATTGGGTGATGATCGGACGTGCTAAATGAATGATTGTCAATAACCTTAGCTTGTTTAACTTGTTGCAATTTTGTACGGTTGATTAAGATGTGATCAATACAAGTTGAAGGACCACCTTCGTAAGATTGGAACGTATTAACAGGACCTTTACACATTAATTCCATATTTACTGAACAAAGATTGTGAGTTGCCATCAAAGTTTTACAAAGTTTACTTCTTTCGTCGTGTTTAATTTTACACCTCGGGCCGTCTATTTTCGAATTGAAGTCCCCCATTAAAATCACAGAACCAAATTCTTCGTATACGGAAGACAGTTCGAACAGCAAATCTACTTCGTTACGGAAATATTCGTACGGTTGAGTTACTGCAGGTAAGTATAAAGAGAACACATAAAACTTTTCACTGTTTGGTATGTTTATTTCAATACCGATAATTCTGTCGCTGTTAACCTCAATTAAAGATGTAAACGGATAAATGTCTTTTGATATGAGTAATGCAACCCCGGAACGTCCTCTGCAGGTGAGTAATTCAGGATTAAATTCATCAGTCCCTTTTGCAATTGAGATATAATTCTTATCAATCGAATCAAGAACATGTAATTGAAAAGTACGTAGCCAATGTTCTGATAAGGCGCATACATTTACATTATACATTCGAAGACTTTCAGCTAGGAACGGTATACACGAAAAAACACCTCTACAATTCCAACACATTAGATTAAGTTTTTCTTTAGCAACAGTCATTATGAAGGGTTTATAGAATGTTCACTGGCGAATTGCTCCCACGGTAACCATTGTTTCATGTAAATTCCTTGGGGCCAAAATTCTGGATGAGTTATTAAATGTTCATCATCTGCTACAATATTGAGTTGAGCGGCGGCAGTACGTTTTGATGGTCTATTGAAATATCTTAAAAATGTCACACGTATATTCCGCTCGGAAAGAAAATATCGCATATTATCTTCAGAACTACATGATTTATCGATCCCGCCTATATAGAAACGACTAACACGTCTACTTTTACGAGTGAAACCTTTAAAGTCCGAAGTTTTTGGGTTGCATACTGATCTTGGAAAATGTACCGAAATACTGTTTGTGTCATTTGCTTGAATGTTCGTTGTTTTGGATGAAGTTGGCATGTTTCTAACTTGATTATCCGTATTAGATATTGTCTCTTGAGATACACGATTTCGATCGTGTGCAGGTGATGTCGGACATAAAGTTGAAGTGCGAGGTGTCTCGGACCTAATCGGAGAATCCACAGGTTCAACAGATACAGATTTATCTGATGTTTGAACTGCGGCTGCTGCGTAAGTCATTACTTTACGTTTACTCGCTTGGACGTTCTTTTCGACATTAACTACGCGTCTTCGTAATTCACTAGTGGATGTCATAGATGAATTAACTTTTGTCTGAAAATCCTCTAAAGCGGTATTGACGTCCTTTACTTGGTCACTTAACAGAAGCACCTTACTTTTAACACTACAAATTCCAGTTGAGCGGATATCACTTATATTTGTGATGCGTGCTGCTTCAGAATTCAAACGGGTTTTTGTTTCATTTGCTACGACAGATACTTTAGAGATTCTAGCTTCGCATTTCGAAACAGCCGTTGTGTTGTTTACAATAACAAGTTCGATTTCTTTTATTTTGTTGTTTGCTGAGCGCATTGTTTCTGTGGTATTCGAGTTATCCTTAGCTAAATCTACTTGCTTTAGTGACACACTTTTAAGTTCCGATTTAACACATGCTAAATTATCATTTAGTTTATTATTTGCAGTTCTAGCCAAGTTTAATTGATTTTGAATGTTATTCATGCGTTCCTTTTGCTTAGTGAAATCATCATTAAGTTTTACATTTTGTTTTTGTAAACTATCAATTTTACACAGTAAAGCAGATTTGTCGTTCTCGTGGGCAATCTTTAATTCAATTATTGAACTTTCGACATGTATCAAAGTGTCTCTAATGGAACTATCTACATACAGCTGCGGGGTAGATGTGACAAAGTCATCCACACAAGTAGTGTCCCTTATCGATGATTTAATACTTAGAGCTTCTTTTAAATCATCGCAAAATTCGCCTTTAGTTGCAAGACGGAGGGAAAAGCAATCACGACCAAGCTTATTTACCAATGGCTCGCCTTTCTTTGTTTTTGGTTGCATGCGTTTTTTCAAAATTGCAGATGCAAACGGAAAGTCCGGTCTTTGCTTTGCTATGACAAAATATTGTAATCGTAGTTGCTCTAGAGCTATTGCGTCATTGTCACAAAATTGAACCAATCGGGTAACGAAAGTGTCTTTGGGTAGGCCATTACATTGATCTTCAATGCTCTGTAATACTAATGTCTTTGGGTCAGGGTCTTGGTTAGACATATTGGTAGACGGGGTATAATCAAACGGGTTTGCCATATGCTCGCTTTGAGAACCAAGAAATTGTCTGATGATGTCTTGTGAGCTATTTGATGTAATTTCCGTATCAAAGTTATTGTGTATATAAGTATTTTGACTGCATTGTAGGGAACAGGGTTGCAATTCAGTGTATATTAAGTCTGGTTCATTGTTTACACTTTTGTCACTGTTCATTTTGAATAAATAATCTAACGGGTGGATTAAAACAGTTCACTATTCATTACTTTACACATTGACAAAGTTTGTGTTGCCGATCTATTGATTTTAAAGTTGTATTTCTTATCATGCTATGTGAAAATATAGTGATTGTACAAAATTGTTCTAGCTCACCAAATATGTTGACGAAATTCCTTGTAAAAAGCTTCAAAAACACAAGAAAATTATCCGAGCAAAATATCCCACATCCAACCTCAAGGGAGACAACCCAGGTTTTTTTCACACCTGGTGAAGTTTAGTAATGTTAAACATGGAATTCAATCAAACTAAAGTAATAAAAGGAAAAGATATAGCAGCATGATGGAAAACACAATTTTGCAAAATATTACAAAAAGAGGAAAAAATAAAGATCGGCCAACAGAAACCTAACGAAAAGGTAGTGAGCGCATTTGCTCTAGAAATGTTAACGTTCCTGTATCTAAATTGTTATAACCAAGGCATGTAACAAATTTTTCGAAAAAATAAAAGTTACGATGTTTATCCATACACTTTTTACGGTACACCTTTTACATAATATGATCAATTCTGTGGGAATATCGTCAGCCATTTATGGACCTAAAGATCGACCAACAGAAACCTAACGAAAAGGTAGTGAAGGTATGTTATTTGGGGACGGTGTTATAGTGACGACCATTTGAACACATGCATTTTTCGTCATCTGAAACAGTCAACCAACTGATGGCGTTCGTAATATGGATGATGGGATGGTTTCATCTCAACCACTTGGAACTCTTGATTTATTTGCTACCTTGTGAGCAGCAACCCTCTATCAAGGAAATCACGATAGGAAATATAAGAGTATCGTATCAACTGAGAAATTTATACATGTACTCCGTATGCAGGCGCTGCTTTCATGTTGCTACATAAAAATGGAAAGTTCACAATTTAGATGATGCATTTATCTTTTTTGTCGTACAGTTTTGCTTTCAACCGACCCTCATAGTCAATTAAAGATATTAGTCAAGATATGTATATTCAAAATAGATGAAGGATACCACAAACTTCTTTTCTTTCTTCCTAAGAAGCTCGCAAATGAAGTGAGTCTTATATGAATAAAGGAACAAGACGACAAGAAGCTCAGTTGGTTCCCATTGGTATACTGATTGTTTGAAGAAACACAAGTCCTCCAAAGTTTATAAATATGTTGTCAATCAAGAAATTAAGCATCTTGAGGATGTCAAATTCGGAAAATTTTATGTTTGAATCAGAGTGATGTTTTACAAAGTACGCTATATCCCTCCCTAAGACAAGATACTTGTAACTACGTTAACCATTTTTTTTAAGAAAGAAAGCAAGACCAACAAATTTAAATTAAGTTTGGGATGGGGAATTTAAGTTTAAAGTATAGAAAAGTCAGATATGTATTTATATTGTATGATGTAAGAGTCTTAGATTATGTTCTTTAAGAAAAGATCGTAGTAATTTATAAGTATCCACTTCTGACTTGCGCCACCTCTCGAATATGACTTTCACATTAGCTTTAAAGCCTTGCGTTGACAAAATTGAAATTAATAATTTAGAAAGAGATTTTGTGGACCACTTGGAACTGTTTGCAAGGAAACTTATGCAGTTTAGGTATCCAATGCAGTGAAGGTGGACCCAGTTCTTTACCAATTATTGAAATTCTCAAGGAAACTAGAACAGAACTATAAATATTTAGGATATCCTCCTTGATTAGTGTCCTGGGGTATATGTTGAATTTCCAAGTGAATTGTCAATACCTAATACATTTGTCAAGCAGTTTATAATTTAATGTTATTTACATACGTTCCTAAGTTTGAGACAGGACCTTATGGCTATACGCTTGCAAACATGACTAACCTCACCACATTGTGTATGTTCCTATCCTTAAACAGGAGCCTGTTGTTCAGTGATTGTCTGTCATATTTGTTTTCATCATTTTGTCATATGTCGCGTCGTTGTTTTATTTGTTTTCATTTATATATCAAAAATCCTGACTCTTACTTGAATGGTTGTTTTATTGGCAATATAACCACAATAGCACATCTTCTTCTCATTAGTTTTATTGTGTAGTTAATTAAGTATACAATACTAAAACTGTGTGGACTTAAAAAAGACTAACAAAATTATTACCTGATCCTGGCTCCATACATATAGTCCCAAGAACGATAACCCTGAAAATGCACCAGTCCATGGAATATCACCGGAAACTGGACTTCTAAGAATGTGAAACGAATCCTCACGTGGTTTACCACATTCCTGATAAGATTGGTTGTTGAAAGTTTGATTGGCGATACTTGTCATGTACTTGGCTGTCATACCACTCCATCCACCAACCTCGTTTAGTCCTGTTAAAAATGTCACTTATCAAATTATGGTGATGTTTTTTTCGGTAAAATGTGTTACACTAACAAGTTCAACTTAAATTTTTCAGTTCTTTCTACTTATGTTAAAAGGAGTTTGAACTCTGATCATTTTTAAATAGAAATAGACGTTTGGTCTTCCAATTGTAACCATGCTTGTGTGTGTGTTGTTAAGGAATGGCTAGAGTTTTCAATTTACTGTAAATGAAGGCATGTCTATGTTTTGTCTCAAGTATGTTATTGTTCATATCAAATTGCTGACAAGATTAAGCCTCTTATTGAATTGTTTTGTTTGTTAACTGCATATTATTGTTGAAAGCAATCTTTCAAATATGTTTTTTTCAGTAAAAATCACCGAAATACTGTGATATAATTATATTCTGTCAATTTTGTATCGAGACATGCACAAGTAACACGTGTGACTAGATTGTTCTTTTCACTTATATGTATACAATATACGAGTTTTACCAGCTACAAAATAGAGATGTTCAATCGTCAAATGATTGTCCATTATTTGGCATGTATGCGGTCATGTCGACACAAATTATTATTAACATAAAATTGCTGACATTTTGTTCTCTCTCATTTCATTTTGTCATTTTGTTTTATGACATAATTACTGATGAACGCGATCCCATTAGCTAACGAGTTAGACTAGTCCAGGCAGAGGAAGTACAAACACTCACTATGTGCTACATGACATGGGCATACGATACAGTTACAGGAGAGGTAATGACGTTGCTAACGTAAATTGTTATTTTCGCGACGTCAAATTATGACTTATCGGGAAAAGTTTTCGACTGATTTTTATCATTCAAACTTATTTAACTTGAAAACGAGTTCATGGACCCCTCTTTTTTTAAAAGCCATTTGGTTTGATTACGCGACAAGATTATTTGTGCCAATTTTCATGAAAACGTAAATGGTGCAATTTTTTATAAATTGGATAAATATACAGCAAAAAAATATGTTTTTTTCTACATTCATGATCATAAACATTTGATAAATATGAGTTATTTCTGAATAAAAAATGTTTTAAATTTTTAGGATACTTATAAAATACAGAAATTACAAATTATTTCACAAAAAAAACAATTTGTGTTTATCTTTCAAAACAAAAAAGTTATGTATTTCTTTCGAAAGGGAAAATACGGCCACAAATCCGAATTTTGAGCAAATATACAAAATTTCTACCTTATTTTACTCAAAAAGTAGCACATGAAGGTATATTTTTTATAACATATTTGATTTTATCAGGTAAAAACTAGTCTATATGGAAATTTTTATCAAAATGTAAATACGGGATCAAAACTGTATCGTATGCCCTTAACATGAAGGGGAAAGGCTTGACGTATACCATGTTAATCTGTATCCAATATTGTCCTTGATCTGGCTACACTAATGAAACACTTGCAAAAGTAGATCATATTTTTGGCATCGTTATGTGAATACACAATAGAATAAATCTTTGAATTTTCTTACCCATGACTGCTAATATTGTAGCACTGATGAGAAGTACTGCTGATTGTAAGGTGTCTGTGTAAATAACGGACGCTAAACCACCTGAGGAGATAATTTACAATTACTTATATGAAAGATGATGAACTCAGGTCGTAAGCATAGTTAATGTTATCAACTGCAACGATCTGATTACCTTTCCTGTTTCCTGTTTACAGTGTATGTAAAGTGCGGATCCTAAAATATCATTTTTACTGTATATGCCATAAATGTCTAATGTAGAATGATAAATAAACAGACGAACTTTTTTAATTTTTGAAGAAAATGAAGAAAATTAGTTAAAATGTATATGTTCAGAAATACATAATACTAATAAAATTAAAACGAGAAATTCGAAAACGAGACCGTTTTAGAAAATATGCCCTGAAATTTAAAAGAGAATCGGATATTGCGAAGTACAAGAAACAGAGAAACAGAGTTAACAATTTAAAAAAACTTGCCAAGGAAAGATTTGAAACTAATTTAGATAACCTTATATTGAGTAATGCCCCAAATTCAAAAAACTATTGGAAAATAATGAAAATGTTGATAAAGTCGAATAAGAGTTCAAATAATATTCCTCCTCTACAAAACATAATAAAAGATGAGGAGTTCAGTGACATAGTTTATGAGGATAGCGAGAAGTGTGACTTATTGAACAAATACTTTGGTTTGATATCTAAACTCGAGGAAGAAAATGTTCCTATTCCAGAGTTTAAAGAAAAAACCAATACTTATATTCAAAATTTATACATAAATCAAAATGAAATAATTGATATTATTAAAACTATTGATCCGAATAAGGCATCAGGACCAGATTTGATTAGTCACAGAATGCTGAAAATTTGCCCTAAGAAAGTGGCGGTTCCTTTACAAATAATATTAAATAAATCCCTCCAACAATGTAAGTATCCTTCTAGCTGGAAGATTGCAAATGTTATTGCTATTTTTAAAAAAGGTGATTCGTCATTACCTTCAAACTATAGACCAATTTCGTTAATAAGCTGTGTAGGTAAAATCATGGAACGAATTGTCTTTAAACATGTATATAATCATTTACATATGAATAAATTAATTTATGAATATCAGTCTGGATTTTTGCCAAAAAATTCAACTGTACATCAGCTATTAGAAATGTATAATTGTATTCTTAACTCACTAGAAAAGAAGGAAATAAATTGTTTTGTCTTTTGTGATTTTTCGAGAGCTTTTGACAAGGTTTGGCATAGAGGACTCTTGCATAAAATGAAAGCTTACGGAATACATGGTAATCTACTTAACTGGTTTGAGAGTTATCTTTGTGATAGGCAACAAAAAGTTGTGATTAATACATCATCATCCTCATTTTGCAGTCTTTCAGCTGGAGTACCTCAAGGCTCAGTACTTGGTCCCTTATTATTCATAATATATATAAATGACATTGCAGAGAAACTCACATCTCTAACTAGACTCTATGCGGATGACACTTCGTTTAATTACTCGGGGAACGACCAAGAGCAAATAAAAACTGTTATTGATCGTGACCTCGAAGAGCTAAACGAGTGGTCACGGAGGTGGCTAATGTCTTTTAATCCAGACCCGTTTTAAAATTCTGCTTAAATGATAAAGAAATCCCTATAACAAAATGTCACAAACACCTTGGGGTAACGTTTTGCTCTGATGCTCGGTGGAACAGTCATATAGACAATCTGATTATCAGTGTTACGAAACATCTAAATATCCTGAGAAAACTCAAGTATCAGCTTTGTAGGAAAAACTTAGAAAAACTCTATTAGTATTTATAAGACCAATTTTTGAATATGCAACTGAAGTTTGGGATAGTTGCGGGATAGGATATGTTAATAAACTTGAAAGTTTGCAGCTAGAAGCTGCTAGAATAGTTACTGGTTTGCCTATATTTACAAAATCTGAAATTCTGTATGAGGAAATTGGGTGGGAAACTTTAGCTGACAGGAGGAAAAGACGAAAATTACAAATGTTTTATAACATTCAAAATAACCAAGCTCCGGATTATCTATGCAAACTTGTTCCACCTAGTGTACAGAGCACAACTACATATCCCTTGAGAAATGGCAATGACATCATTGTTCCTTTTTGTAGATTATCTCTTACTAAAGAATCTTTTATACCATCAACTATTAACCTATGGAATCATACCGATTTGTCCCTTCGAAAATCAGACTCTATAGCAAAGTTTAAAATCCAATTAAAAAGGTTAAATACCACAAATAAAGATGTACCAAAGCACTTTCTATATGGACCGAGGAAACTAAATATGATTTTAACACAATTCAGATGCTACTCATCTTTCTTGAACTATGACTTGTTTAGAGTCAATATAATTGCTGATCCATCTTGCTTTTGTGGATGTAACATTGAGACTGTACACCATTTCCTTTTCGACTGCTCTTTATATATACACCAGAGAGAAATTCTGATGAATAATCTAAGATGGCTTCCTGATGACCTTATATTAAATGTTAAGTTACTTACATCTGGTAATCCGAATCTCTCGTATGAACAAAATGTGAATATATTCAAACACGTATTCGAATTTATCAAAAGGTCTGAGAGATTTCTTGTTATGTAGAAAATGTATTTACGGTAAATTCACGTCATCATCATCATCATCATCATCATCATCATCATCATCATCAACGTTTTCAATGTTTACATCTACTTCTGTTTCATTTGTTTTTCTCAATTGATAGACTCGTAAAATATTGTTTATTTTGATATTGCATGCTCATATTAATATTGTATTGTAAATTATTGTCATTCGGAGCGGACTTCATAAGTATGGCTTACTTGTGTCCAATCCATTTTACTTTGAGTAAATAAAATATGTTTAAACTAAACTAATAAAACAAAGTTAGAGATGCGAGCGGGGTTTTATCGCGCCTAAATTCATCCAGCTGTGAAATATATACCAAAATAGGTGAATATTTATGACATTTCACGAACAGATCGTGCAGGTGCTTTATAACTAACAGGTGAGATGTTGTTGCAGTAAAAAGTATTCATTTTAATAAAATTATAAAAGTTGTATAACGTAGAATATGTTTTGTCATTCAGTTTCTTCATATTTAACTAAATTCCACTATGATGATTTCGTAATGCTAGTCATGTTTACTGTCGAATAATGATACTATTCTTTCATTTTCACTGTGGAGCGAATCATTAGTATTGTATATGCGGTGCATTTTCACTGTATAATTTTTTTTTTTTATCTATTACAGCTCATTTCTTTAAGCATGTAGAGCAAGACTTCAGTTGATTTGCTTGCTTTTTTTTATTGGATAATCATTATGATAACACCCAATTTAATTCAAATATTAAAAATACAGGTTAAACTATGCCTATTCATATTGTTTAAAAATGTCAATCTTATTTACAAAGTTTGTATAAACAATTATACAAACAAAGCAAGCAAGCCAACCAAAGTTTTGCTTTACATGCATTAGGAAATAAGCTGTAAAGCCTTAATTTAGCCGACTTGCTCAAACAATAGATAAAGTAAGAGAAAGATTTGATAAAATTTAACTTACGGAGGAAAGTTTGGTTTTAAAACACTCTAATAAATTCAATAGAAATAACATTTATTTCAAATGTATTCCATTTAGTTTCTTAGCGTAAAGAGTATAGGGATCTTTATCCTTATTTTTTTTATCCATTTCCATTACACTTCACCGCTAATTACGTACATCTTCTTGATATAGATTGCACCTTTGTTTTCCCGTTTAAAAGGTTTTACACTGGAGCCCTTTATAACTTGCTGTTCGGTGTGAGCCAAGACTCCATGTTGAAGACAGTATTTTGACGTATAATGGTCTACTTTTATAAATTGTGACTCGGATGAAGAGTTGTCTCATTGTCACATACGACATCTAGCTATATATGGCTCAAAAACGAAACGAGACGGGATAAAAAGGGATAAAAAAATCTACGCTACTTTTTAAATATATTTATAATGGGCTTAATATGAGTCAAAATAGAGTAAAATAGTGGGTCGCATTTGGGTATAAGCGTCACGCCGGATTGCCGATTTTTTGCAAGCGTGACAGGTGAAAGTCAAAGGATTGTGTAGTGAAAAACGGGAAATGAAGTCTTGCGGGACATGGATAATTACAAAAAATTAGAACTGCATAGTATAAGCGGGATACGGGAATCTGACAAAACAATAAGCGGAATACGGGATCAGAACCCCCCAATGAGACCCCAGAATAAGATATTTTTGTATATTCACCCTATTGTTACAGTCATGCCTTCAATAACAAATGTATCTGATGCATGCATTTTTTTTTATATTTTTGGTCCCTTTTTCAATTTTGTGGGGTCCAAATTTATAGCTAGTCCTTTAATATAGATATTTGGAATTCGTTGACATGCTGAATCTAACCGTGTATCTAGTTTTGGGATTTTTTGCCTAGTTGCTGAAATAGCCCACATAGAGTTCCAAAGGGTCTAAAATCAACAAAAATGAATTGTAGCATGCATTTCGTGTACAATAACCCAAATGTGCATGGTTTTACCTCTGCGGTAGTATCCATTCGCGGATCTAGAATTTTTCATAAGTAGGGGCCCACTGACTGCCTAAGAGGGCCCGCTGCTGTCACGCTCCAGCGATTCCCTATATAAGTTAAAATCAAGGAGAAACGTAATCGGAAGAATACAATGTGACATTTTGAGAATCGCTTTTGTTACAAGTTTGAAAAGCTATATATTTGATGAGGAATGAATGAGGAGTTTGTATTTCAATTTGAAAATACATGTATCATAAATCCTAAAGTCATCAACTAAGTTTTTTTCATTTGTTGCAAGTGCATTTATCACATAATTCTACAATAAAAATTCCTCGCATCTTTGAAAATTCTACATTAATAATGACTGCACTAACAGTGATAATTCATCGCATCTATAGTTAAAATGGATCGCTTTCAATAATCGATATGCTATATTATGATGCTTTTATAACACTTATTTGAACTTTAATGCTTTGTTTGTATATTATAAAGACATATCACAATGAAAATATGTTACAACTTAACTTAAAATCCTTTAACTTGATATTTTTAAAACGTAAACAAATACAGTTTTCCCATGATCCTTTATTCTACAATAGACATACCCGCATATAACAGTAAAAATGAACTAGCTGGATTCGCACTTTATATACACTGGTTTAGAAAACTTTCATTAGGTCTTTCCACCTTTCCGTGGAAAGACCTATTGCTTTTGTTCTGATTATTAGGTCTTTCCACCTTTCCGTGGAAAGACCTATTGGATTTTTTCTGATTATTATTAGGTCTTTCCACCTTTCCGTGGAAAGACCTATAGGGTTTGTTCTGATTATTAGGTCTTTCCACCTTTCCGTGGAAAGACCTATTGAATTTGTTCTGATTATTATTATTATTATTATTTTTTTTTTTTTTCTTCCGCCTAATTTTTTTACTTGCGTATTATTGATGTTTCAAAAGATGTCGCTTAGATATTTGGAAAATGGTATCGTATAGTTTATACGCTTTAAAAATTTACAACTGCGTAACAAAATCCCCAAACACTGTTTTTCTTGTGGCCACTACTCCTTCGCAACCGTTAAAGATTATGACAAATTTATTTTACCAAATTGCTAGTTACATCTTCAGAATTAGGATATTCATTTGGACCGAAGCTTTATGGAGACTCCATATGAGAGTTATTCCCCCTTTTCCATTTAATTAAGTGATATGCATTTCTAAATGGTAAACCATAAGTGAAAAAGACATAGGGTCTTTGGATTTGAGGTCCTTGGTCCAAAATAATAAAAATGAGGTCAAGGTCAAAGATCAAGGTCATATTCTAAATTTAGATTTTGGCTAATTTTCATTTATTTTCAAATACCTTATGACATATCGACAAATAATTGTTCATAAATTGTTAGTTGCGACATGTCCTTACTTGTATATTTTGGTTGAAAGGGTGCGCAGACAATAAATGGGAGTTTTTGCCAATCTTACATTTAGAATTACGTGTAAAGTGATATTACTAATAAACCAAACATATTAAAGACCTAGGGTCTTTTGATTTAAGGTCCTTGGTTTGTGAACTTGAAATTGAGGTCAAGGTCATAGGTTAATATGACGTTCTAGAATTTGATCTTTGCTTTAAATTCATATAAATACATCATAAAGCCATAGGAACTAACATTTTAAACTGATTTTTCATATTTCAATATCAAAATAGATCTTTACTAGTGGAAAGACCTACAATTGTTCTCTGAACAATTGGTTTTTAATTATTAAGTCTTTCCACTTTTCTGTGGAAAGACTTATTGTTTTTGTTCTGATTATTATTATTAGGTCTTTCCACCTTTCCGTGGAAAGACCTATAGGTTTTGTTCTGATTATTAGGTCTTTCCACCTTTCCGTGGAAAGACCTATAGGGTTTGTTCTGATTATTATTAAGTCTTTCCACTTTTCTGTGGAAAGACTTATTGTTTTTGTTCTGATTATTAGGTCTTTCCACCTTTCCGTGGAAAGACCTATTGAATTTGTTCTGATTATTATTATTATTATTTTTTTTTTTTTTTTTTTTCTTCCGCCTATTTTTTTTTCTTGCGTAATATTGATGTTTCCAAAGATGTCGCTTAGATATTTGGAATATGGTATCGTATAGTTTATACGCTTTAAAAATTTACAACTGCGTAACAAAATACTTTACGTTGTAAGAGTTATCTCCCCGAACACTGTTTTTCTTGTGGCCACTACTTCTTCGCAACCGTAAAAGATTACGACAAATTTATTTTACCAAATTGCTCGTTACTTCTTCAGGATTAGGGTATTCATTTGGACCGAAGCTTTACGGAGACTCCATATGAGAGTTATTCCCCCTTTTCCATTTAATTAAGTGATATGCATTTCTAAATGGTAAACAATAAGTGATAAAGACATAGGGTCTTTAGATTTGAGGTCCTTGGTCCAAAAAAATAAAAATTAGGTCAAGGTCAAAGGTCAAGGTCATATTCTAAATTTTGATTTTGGCTTATTTTCATTTATTTTCAAATACCTTATGACATATCGACAAATAATTTTTCATAAATTGTTAGTTGCGAAATGTCCTTACTTGTATATTTTGGTTGAAAGGGTGCGCAGACAATAAATGGGAGTTTTTGTCCATCCTACATTTAGAATTACGCGTAAAGTGATATTACTAATAAACCAAACATATTAAAGACCTAGGGTCTTTTGATTTAAGGTCCTTGGTTTGTGAACTTGAAATTGAGGTCAAGGTCAAAGGTTAATATGACGTTCTAGATTTTGACCTTTGCTTTAAATTCATATAAATACATCATAAAGCCATAGGAACTAACATTTTAAACTGATTTTTCATATTTCAATATCAAAATAGATCTTTACTAGTGGAAAGACCTACAATTGTTCTCTGAACAATTGGTTTTTAATTATTATTATTATTTTTTTTTTTCTTCCGCCTAATTTTTTTCTTGCGTAGTATTGTTGTTTAATAAGTTGTCGCTTAGATATTTGGAATATGATATCGTATATTTTATACGCTTTAAAAATTTACAACTGCGTAACAAAATACTTTACATTGTAAGAGTTATCTCCCCAATCACTGTTTTTCTTGTGGCCACTACTCCTTCGCAACCGTAAAAGATTACGACAAAAATATTTTACCAAATTGCTCTTTACATCTTCAGGATTAGGATTTTAATTTTGACCGAAGCTATCCAGAGACTCCATATGAGAGTTATTCCCCCTTATGTATTTGATATAGGTGATATGCGTTTCTAACTGGTAAACCATAAGTGATAGAGACCTAGGGTCTCTTGATTTGAGATCCTTGGTCCAAAAAAATGAAAATAAGGTCAAGGTCAAAGGTCAAGGTCATATTCTAAAATTTGATTTTGGCTTATTTTCACTTATTTTCAAATACTGTATGACATATCGGCAAATATTTTTTCCTAAATTGTTAGTTGCGACATGTCCTTACTTGTATATTTTGGTTGAAAGGGTGCGCATACAATAAATGGGAGTTTTTGTCCATCTTACATTTAGAATTACGCGTAAAGTGGTATTACTCATTAACCAAACATATTAAAGACCTTGGGTCTTATGATTTAAGGTCCTTGGTTTGTGACCTTGAAATTGAGGTCAAGGTCATAGGTTAAAAGGACGTTCTAGATTTTGACCTTTGCTTTAAATTCATATAAATACATCATAAAGCCATAGGAACTAACATTTTAAACTGATTTTTCATATTTCAATATCAAAATAGCTCTTTACTAGTGGAAAGACCTTCAATTGTTCTCTGAACAATTGGTTTTTAATTTTTTTTTTTTTTATTCTTCCGCCTAATTCTTTTCTTGCGTAGTATTGATGTTTCAAAAGATGTCGCTTAGATATTTGGAATATGATATCGTAAAGCGTATGCACTTTTAAAACTGACCACTGCGTAACCAAATACTTTACGTTGTAAGAGTTATCTCCCCAAACACTGTTTTTCTTGTGGCCACTACTCCTTCGCAACCATAAAAGATTACGACAATTTATTTTACCAAATTGCTCGTTACATCCTCAGGATGTTCTGTTTTATTTTGACCGAAGCCGTATAGAGACTCCATATTAGAGTTAGTTCCCCTTTTGTATCTGAAATTTTGAAATGTATTTTAAACTGGAAAACCATAAGTGATAGAGACCTAGGGTCTTTTGTTTTGAGATCATTGGTCCAAAAAAATGAAAATTAGGTAAAGGTCAAAGGTCAAGGTCATATTCTAAATTTTGATTTTGGCCTATTTTCACTAATTTTCATTAACCTTATAAGATACCGACAAATTATTTTTACTAAATTGTTAGTTGCGACATGTCGTAACTTATATATTTTGGTTAAAAGGGTGTGTAGACATAAAATGGGAGTTTTTGCCCCTCCTATATTAAGAATTAAACGTAAAGTGATATAACTCATTAACTATACATATTACAGACCTAGGGTCTTTTTATTTGGGGTCCCTGGTTTATGACCTTGAAATATAGGTCAAGGTCATCAGTAAATTTGACGTTCTAGATTTTGACCTTTGCTCAAAATTCATATTTATACATCATTAAGCCATAGGAACTGACATTTTCAACTGAATTTTAATATTTTCATATCAAAATAGATCCTTATTGGTGGAAAGACCTTCAATTGTTCTCTGAACAATTGGTTTTTAATTATTTTTTTTTTTCTTCCGCCTAATTTTTTTCTTGCGTAGTATTGATGTTTCAAAAGATGTCGCTTAGATATTTGGAATATGATGTCGTATAGTTTATACGCTTTAAAAATTTACAACTGCGTAACAAAATACTTTACGTTGTAAGAGTTATCTTCCCAAACACTGTTTTTCTTGTGGCCACTACTCCTTCGCAACCGTTAAAGATTACGACAAATTTATTTTACCAAATTGCTCGTTACATCTTCAGGATTAGGATATTCATTTGGAACGAAGCTTTACGGAGACTCCATATGAGAGTTATTCCCCCTTTTCCATTTATATTAAGTGATATGCATTTCTAAATGGTAAACCATAAGTGATAGAGACTAGGGTCTTTAGATTTGAGTCCTTGGTCCAAAAAAATAAAATAAGGTCAAGGTCAAAGGTCAAGGTCATATTCTAATTTTGATTTTGGCTTATTTTCATTTATTTTCAAATACCGTATGACATTATCGACAAATAATTTTTCATAAATTGTTAGTTGCGACATGTCCTTACTTGTTAATTTTGGTTGAAAGGGTGCGCAGACAATAAATGGAGTTTTGCCATCTTACATTTAGAATTACGTAAAGTGATATTACTCATTAACCAAACATATTAAAGACCTAGGGTCTTTTGATTTAAGGTCCTTGGTTTGTGACCTTGAAATTGAGGTCAAGGTCATAGGTTAATAAGACGTTCTAGATTTTGACCTTTGCTTTAAATTCATATTAATACATCATAAAGCCATAGGAACTAATAAATTTATATTTTCAAATATTTCAAAATTAGATCTTTACTAGTGGAAAGACCTTCAATTGTTCTCTGAACAATTGGTTTTTAATTATTTTTTTTTTTCTTCCGCCTAATTTTTTTCTTGCGTAGTATTGATGTTTCAAAAGATGTCGCTTAGATATTTGGAATATGATATCGTATAGTTTATACGCTTTAAAAATTTACAACCCGTAACAAAATACTTTACGTTGTAAGAGTTATCTCCCCAAATACTGTTTTTCTTGTGGCCACTACTCCTTCGCAACCGTAAAGATTACGACAAATTTATTTTACCAAATTGCTCGTTACATCTTCAGGATTAGGATATTCATTTGGACGAAGCTTTACGGAGACTCCATATGAGAGTTATTTCCCCTTTTCCATTTAATTAAGTGATATGCATTTCTAAATGGTAAACCATAAGTGATAGAGACATAGGGTCTTTAGATTTGAAGTCCTTGGTCCAAAAAAATAAAAATAGATCAAGGTCAAAGGTCAAGGTCATATTCTAAATTTTGATTTTGGCTTATTTTTACTTATTTTCAAATACCGTATGACATTTCGACAAATATTTTTTTCATAAATTGTTAGTTGCACATGTCCATTACTTGTATATTTTGGTTGAAAGGGTGCGCAGCCCATAAATTGGAGTTTTTGTCCATCTTACATTTAGAATTACGTGTAAAGTGTATTACTCATTAACCAAACATATTAAAGACCTAGGGTCTTCTGATTTAAGGTCCTTGCTTTGTGACCTTGAAATTGAGGTCAAGGTCATAGGTTAAAACGACGTTCTACATTTTGACCTTTGCTTTAAATTCATATAAATACATCATAAAGCCATAGAACTAACATTTTAAACTGATTTTTCATATTTCAATATCAAAATAGATCTTTACTAGTGGAAAGACCTACAATTGTTCTCTTGAACAATTGGTTTTTTAATTTAATTTTTTTTTTTCTTCCGCCTAAATTTTTTCTTGCGTAGTATGGTTGTTTCATAAGTTGTCGCTTAGATATTTTGGAAGATGATATCGCATAGTTTATACGTTTAAAAATTACAACACGTAACAAAATACTTTACGTTGTAAGAGTTGTCTCCCCAAACACTGTTTTTCTTGTGGCCACTACTCCTTCGCAACCATAAAACATTATGACAAATTTATTTTACCAAATTGCTCGTTACATCTTTAGGATTAGGTTGGCTGTTTATACCGAATTATATGGAGACTCCATATGAGAGTTATTTCCCCCCTTATGTATTTGGTATAAGTGATTGCATTTCTAACTGGTAAACCATAAGTGATAGAGGCCTAGGGTTTTCGGATTTGAGTCCTTGGTCCAAAAAATTAAAATAAGGTCAAGGTCAAAGGTCAAGGTCATATTTAAATTTTGATTTTGGCTTATTTTCACTTATTTTCAAATTACCGTATGACATATCGACAAATAATTTTTCATAAATTGTTAGTTGCGACATGTCCTTACTTGTATATTTTGGTTGAAAGGGTGCGCATACAATAAATGGGAGTTTTTGTCCATCTTACATTTACAATTACGCGTAAAGTGGTATTACTCATTAACCAAACATATTAAAGCCTAGGGTCTTTTTGATTTAAGGTCTTTGGTTGTGACCTTGAAATTGAGGTCAAGGTCATAGGTTAATAGGACGTTCTATATTTTGACCTTTGCTTTAAATTCATATTAATACATCACAAAGCCATAGGAACTAACATTTTAAACTCATTTTTCATATTTCAATATCAAAATAGATCTTTACTAGTGGAAAGACCTTCAATTGTTCTCTGGACAATTGGTTTTTTAATTATTATTTATTTTTTTTATTTTTCTTCCGCTAATTTTTTTCTTGCTAGTATTGTTGTTTAATAAGTTGTCGCTTAGATATTTGGAATATGATATCGTATAGTTTATACGCTTTAAAAATTTACAACTGCGTAACAAAATACTTTACGTTGTAAGAGTTATCTCCCAACACTGTTTTTCTTGTGGCCACTACTCCTTCGCAACCGTTAAAAGATTACGACAAAATTTATTTTACCAAATTGCTCGTTACATCTTCAGGATTAGGATTTTAATTTGACCGAAGCTATCCAGGAACTCCATATGAGAGTTATTCCCCTTATGTATTTGATATAAGTGATATGCGTTTCTAACTGGTAAACCATAAGTGATATAGCCTAGGGTCTTCTGATTTGAGTCCTTGGTCAAAAAAATGAAAATAAGGTCAAGGTCAAAGGTCAAGGTCATATTCTAAAATTTTGATTTTGGCTTATTTTCACTTATTTTCAAATACCGTATGACATATCGACAAATATTTTTTCCTAAATTGTTAGTTGCGACATGTCCTTACTTGTATATTTTGGTTGAAAGGGTGCGCATACAATAAATGGGAGTTTTTGTCCATCTTACATTTAGAATTACGCGTAAAGTGGTATTACTCATTAACCAAACATATTAAAGACCTTGGGTCTTATGATTTAAGGTCCTTGGTTTGTGACCTTGAAATTGAGGTCAAGGTCATAGGTTAAAAGGACGTTCTAGATTTTGACCTTTGCTTTAAATTCATATAAATACATCATAAAGCCATAGGAACTAACATTTTAATCTGATTTTTCATATTTCAATATCAAAATAGCTCTTTACTAGTGGAAAGACCTTCAATTGTTCTCTGAACAATTGGTTTTTAATTAGGTCTTTCCACTTTTCCGTGGAAAGACCTATTGTATTTGTTCTGATTATTATTTTTTTTTTTTTTTTTTTTCTTCCGCCTAAATTTTTTTCTTGCGTAGTATTGATGTTTCAAAAGATGTCGCTTAGATATTTGGAATATGATGTCGTATAGGTTATACGCTTTTAAAATTTACAACTGCGTAACAAAATACTTTACGTTGTAAGAGTTATCTCCCCAAACACTGTTTTTCTTGTGGCCACTACTCCTTCGCAACCGTAAAAGATTACGACAAATTTATTTTACCAAATTGCTCGTTACTTCTTCAGGATTAGGCAATTCATTTGGACCGAAGCTATCTGGAGACTCCATATGAGAGTTATTTCCCCTTATGCATTTGATATAGGTGATATGCGTTTCTAACTGGTAAACCATAAGTGATAGAGACCTAGGGTCTCTTGATTTGAGATCCTTGGTCCAAAAAAATGAAAATAAGGTCAAGGTCAAAGGTCAAGGTCATATTCTAAAATTTGATTTTGGCTTATTTTCACTTATTTTCAAATACTGTATGACATATTGACAAATATTTTTTCCTAAATTGTTAGTTGCGACATGTCCTTACTTGTATATTTTGATTGAAAGGGTGCGCATACAATAAATTGGAGTTTTTGTCCATCTTACATTTAGAATTACGCGTAAAGTGGTATTACTCATTAACCAAACATATTAAAGACCTAGGGTCTTATGATTTAAGGTCCTTGATTTATGACCTTGAAATTTAGGTCAAGGTCATAGGTTAAAAGGACGTTCTAGATTTTGACCTTTGCTTTAAATTCATATAAATACATCATAAAGCCATAGGAACTAACATTTTAAACTGATTTTTCATATTTCAATATCAAAATAGACCTTAACTTGTGGAAAGACCTTCAATTGTTCTCTGAACAATTGGTTTTTAATTATTTTTTTTTTTTTTTCTTCCGCCTAATTTTTTTCTTGCGTAGTATTGATGTTTCAAAAGATGTCGCTTAGATATTTGGAATATGATATCGTAAAGTGTATGCGCTTTTAAAACTGACAACTGCGTAACCAAATACTTTGCGTTGTAAGAGTTATCTCCCCAAACACTGTTTTTCTTGTGGCCACTACTCCTTCGCAACCGTAAAAGATTACGACAAATTTATTTTACCAAATTACTCGTTACATCTTCAGGATTAGGCAATTCATTTGGACCGAAGCTTTCCAGAGACTCCATATGAGAGTAATTTCCCCTTATGTAAATGATATAAGTAATATGCATTTCTAACTAGTAAACCATAAGTGATAGAGACCTAGGATCTTCAGATTTGAGGTCCTTGGTCCAAAAAAATGAAAATGAGGTCAAGGTCAAAGGTCAAGGTCATGTTCTAAATTTTGATTTTTGCTTATTTTCACTGATTTTCAAATACCGTATGACATATCGACAAATAATTTTTCATAAATTGTTATTTGCGACATGTCCTTACTTGTATATTTTGGTTGAAAGGGTGCGCAAATAATAAATGGGAGTTTTTGCCCATCTTATATTGAGGTTTACCCGTAAAGTGATATTACTCTTTAACCAAACATATTAAAGACCTAGTGTCTTTTGATTTAAGATCCTTGGTTTGTGACCTTGAAATTGAGGTCAAGGTCATAGGTTAATAGGACGTTCTAGATTTTGACCTTTGCTTTAAATTGATATTAATACATCATAAAGCCATAGGAACTAACATTTTAAACTGATTTTTCATATTTCCATATCATAATAGATCTTTACTAGTGGAAAGACCTTCAATTGTTCTCTGAACAATTGGTTTTTAATTATTAGGTCTTTCCACCTTTCCGTGGAAAGACCTATTGAATTTGTTCTGATTATTATTTTTTTTTTTTTTTTCTTCCGCCTAAATTTTATTCTTGCGTAGTATTGATGTTTCAAAAGATGTTGCTTAGATATTTGGAATATGATGTCGTATAGTTTATACGCTTTAAAAATTTACAACTGCGTAACAAAATACATTACGTTGTAAGAGTTATCTCCCCAAACACTGTTTTTCTTGTGGCTACTACTCCTTCGCAACCGTAAAAGATTACGACAAATTTATTTTACCAAATTGCTTGTTACTTCTTCAGGATTAGGATATTCATTTGGACCGAAGCTTTACGGAGACTCCATATGAGAGTTATTCCCCCTTTTCATTTATATTAAGTGATATGCATTTCTAATGGTAAACCATAAGTGATAAGACATAGGGTCTTTAGATTTGAGGTTCCTTGGTCCAAAAAATAAAATGAGGTCAAGGTCAAAGGTCAAGGTCATATTCTAAATTTTGATTTTGGCTTATTTTCATTATTTTCAAATACCTTATGATATCGACAAATTATTTTTCATTAATTGTTAGTTCGACATGTCTTTACCTGTATATTTTGGTTGAAAGGGTGCACAGACAATAAATGGAGTTTTTGCCCATCTTACATTTAGAATTCTGTAAAAGTGATATACTCATTACCAAACATATTAAAGACCTAGGGTCTTTTGATTTAAGGTCTCTTGGTTGTGAACTTGAAATTGTGGTCAAGGTCAAGGTTAATATGACGTTCTAGATTTTGACCTTTGCTTTAAATTCATATATATACACCATAAAGCCATAGGAACTAACATTTTAAATGATTTTTCATATTTTAATATCAAAATAGATCTTTACTAGTGGAAAGACCTTACAATTGTTCTCTGAACAATTGGTTTTTAATTATATTATTATATTTTTTTTTTTTCTTCGCATAATTTTTTTCTTGCATAGTATTGTTGTTTAATAAGTTGTCGCTTAGATATTTGGAATATGATATCGTATAGTTTATACGCTTTAAAAATTTACAACTGCGTAACAAAATACTTTACGTTGTAAGAGTTATCTCCCCAATCACTGTTTTTCTTGTGGCCACTACTCCTTCGCAACCGTAAAAGATTACGACAAAATTATTTTACCAAATTGTTCGTTAAATCTTCAGGATTAGGATTTTAATTTTGACCGAAGCTATCCAGAGACTCCATATGAGAGTTATTCCCCTTATGTATTTGATATAGGTGATATGCGTTTCTAACTGGTAAACCATAAGTGATAGAGACCTAGGGTCTCTTGATTTGAGATCCTTGGTCCAAAAAAATGAAATAAGGTCAAGGTCAAAGGTCAAGGTCATATTCTAAAATTTGATTTTGGCTTATTTTCACTTATTTTCAAATACCGTATGACATATCGACAAATATTTTTCCTAAATTGTTAGTTGTGACATGTCCTTACTTGTATATTTTGGTTGAAAGGGTGCGCATACAATAAATGGGAGTTTTTGTCCATCTTACATTTAGAATTACGCGTAAAGTGGTATTACTCATTAACCAAACATATTAAAGACCTTGGGTCTTATGATTTAAGGTCCTTGGTTTGTGACCTTGAAATTGAGGTCAAGGTCATAGGTTAAAAGGACGTTCTAGATTTGACCTTTGCTTTAAATTCATATAAATACATCATAAAGCCATAGGAACTAACATTTTAAACTGATTTTTCATATTTCAATATCAAATAGCTCTTTACTAGTGGAAAGACCTTCAATTGTTCTGTGATAAATTGGTTTTTAATTATTATTATTTTTTTTTCTTCCCCTAATTTTTTTTGCGTAGTATTGATGTTTCAAAAGATGTCGCTTAGATATTTGGAATATGATATCGTATAGTTTATACGCTTTAAAAATTTACAACGCATAACAAAATACTTTACGTTGTAAGAGTTATCTCCCCAAATACTGTTTTCTTGTGGCCACTACTCCTTGGCAACCGTTAAAGATTACAACAAATTTATTTTACCAAATTGCTCGTTACATCTTCAGGATTAGGATATTCATTTGGACCGAAGCTTTACGGAGACTCCATATGAGAGTTATTCCCCTTTTCCATTTAATTAAGTGATATGCATTTCTAAATGGTAAACCATAAGTGATAGAGACATAGGGTCTTTAGATTTGAAGTCCTTGGTCCAAAAAAATAAAAAGTAGATCAAGGTCAAAGGTCAAGGTCATATTCTAAATTTTGATTTTGGCTTATTTCACTTATTTTCAAATACCGTTTGACATTTCGACAAATATTTTTTTCATAAATTGTTAGTTGCTACATGTCCATTACTTGTATATTTTGGTTAAAGGGTGCGCAGCCATAAATTGGAGTTTTTGTCCATCTTACATTTAGAATTACGTGTAAAGTTATATTACTCATTAACCAAACATATTAAAGACCTAGGTCTTTGATTTAAGGTCCTTGTTTGTGACCTTGAAATTGAGGTCAAGGTCATAGGTTAAAACGACGTTCTACATTTTGACCTTTGCTTTAAATTCATATAAATACATCATAAAGCCATAAGAACTAACATTTTAAACTGATTTTTCATATTTCAATATCAAAATAGATCTTTACTAGTGGAAAGACCTACAATTGTTCTCTGAACAATTGGTTTTTAATTATTATTTTTTTTCTTCCGCCTAATTTTTTTCTTGCGTAGTATTGATGTTTCAAAAGATGTCGCTTAGATATTTGGAATATGATATCGTATAGTTTATACGCTTTAAAAATTTACAACCGCGTAACAAAATACTTTACGTTGTAAGAGTTATCTCCCCAAATACTGTTTTTCTTGTGGCCACTACTCCTTGGCAACCGTTAAAGATTACGACAAATTTATTTTACCAAATTGCTCGTTACATCTTCAGGATTAGGATATTCATTTGACCGAAGCTTTACGGAGACTCCATATGAGAGTTATTCCCCCTTTTCATTTAATTAAGTGATATGCATTTCTAATGGTAAACCATAAGTGATAGAGACATAGGGTCTTTAGATTTGAAGTCCTTGGTCCAAAAAAATAAAAGTAGGTCAAGGTCAAAGGTCAAGGTCATATTCAAAATTTTGATTTTGGTTTTTTCACTTATTTTCAAATACCGTATGACATTTCGACAAATATTTTTTCATAAATTGTTAGTTGCGACATGTCCATTACTTGTATATTTTGGTTAAAGGGTGCGCAGCTCATAAATTGGAGTTTTTGTCCATCTTACATTTAGAATTACGTGTAAAGTGATATTACTCATTAACCAAACATATTAAAGACCTAGGGTCTTCTGATTTAAGGTCCTTGCTTTGTGACCTTGAAATTGAGGTCAAGGTCATAGGTTAAAACGACGTTCTACATTTTGACCTTTGCTTTAAATTCATATAAATACATCATAAAGCCATAAGAACTAACATTTTAAACTGATTTTTCCTATTTCAATATCAAAATAGATCTTTACTAGTGGAAAGACCTACAATTGTTCTCTGAACAATTGGTTTTTAATTAGGTCTTTCAACCTTTCAGTTGAAAGACCTATAGGGTTTGTTCTGATTATTAGGTCTTTCAACCTTTCTGTTGAAAGACCTATTGTATTTGTTCTGATTATTATTATTATTAGGTCTTTCAACCTTTCAGGTGAAAGACCTATAGGGTTTGTTCTGATTATTATTAGGTCTTTCCACCTTTCCGTGGAAAGACCTATTGAATTTGTTCTGATTATTATTATTTTTTTTTTTTTTTTTTTTTTTTTCTTCCGCCTAAATGTTTTCTTGCGTAGTATTGATGTTTCAAAAGATGTCGCTTAAATATTTGGAATATGTTGTCGTATAGTTTATACGCTTTAAAAATTTACAACGACATAACAAAATACTTTACGTTGTAAGAGTTATCTCCCCAAACACTGTTTTTCTTGTGGCCACTACTCCTTCGCAACCGTAAAAGATTACGACAAATTTATTTTACCAAATTGCTCGTTACTTCTTCAGGATTAGGATATTTATTGGACCGAAGCTATCCGGAGACTCCATATGAGAGTTATTTCCCCTTATGCATTTGGTATAAGTGATATGCGTTTTTAACTGGTAAACCATAAGTGATATAAGCCTACGGTCTTCAGATTTGAGGTCCTTGGTCTAAAAAAATGAAAATGAGGTCAAGGTCAAAGGTCAAGGTCATATTCTAAATTTTGATTTTGGCTTATTTTCACTTTTTTTCAAATACCGTATGACATATCGACAAATAATTATTCATAAATTATAAGTTGCAACATGTCCTTACTTGTATATTTTGGTTGAAAGGGTGCGCATACAATAAATGGGAGTTTTTGTCCATCTTACATTTAGAATTACGCGTAAAGTAATAATACTCATTAACCAAACATATTAAAGACCTAGGGTCTTTTGATTTAAGGTCCTTGGTTTGTGACCTTGAAATTGAGGTCAAGGTCATAGGTTAATATGACGTTCTAGATTTTGACCTTTGCTTTAAATTCATATAAATACATCATAAAGCCATAGGAACTAACATTTTAAACTGATTTTTCATATTTCAATATCAAAATAGATCTTTACTAGTGGAAAGACCTACAATTGTTCTCTGAACAATTGGTTTTTAATTATTATTATTATTTTTTTTTTTTTTTCTTCCGCCAACTTTTTTTTCCTTCGCTGTTTTTTTGTTTCACAAGATATCGCTTAGATATAAGGTAAATGATATCGAACAGTTGATACGCTTCTGAAACTGACACCGCGTAACAAAAAACTTTACCTTGTAAGAGTTATCTCCCCGAACACTGTTTTTCTTGTGGCCACTACTCCTTCGCAACCGTATAAGAAACCGACAAATTGTTTTTTCCAAATTGCTCGTTATATCCTTAGGATGTTCTGTTTCATTTCAACCGAAGCTATCCGGAGACTCCATATGAGAGTTATCCCCCCTTTTATATATGATATCAGTGATATGCATTTCTAACTGGTAAACTATAAGTGATAGAGACCTAGGGTCTTTTGATTTAAGAACCTTGGTCCAAAAAAATTTAAATTAGGTCAAGGTCAAAGGTCAAGGTCAAATTCTAAATTTTGATTTTGGCTTATTTTCACTTATTCTCATTAACTTTATAAGATTTCGACAAATTCTTTTTACTAAATTGTTAGTTGCGACATGTCGTAACTTAAAATTTTTGATTGGAAGGGTGCGTAGACAATAAACGGGAGTTTTCGCCCCTCTTATATTTAGAATTATGCGTAAAGTGATATTACTCATGAACCATACATACTACTGACCTAGGGTCTTTTGATTTGGGATCCTTGGTTTATGACCTTGAAATTGGAGTCAAGGTCATAGGTTAATTGGACGTTCTAGATGTTGACCTTTGCTCGAAATTCATATTTTCATATCATAAAGCCATAGCAACTGACATTTTCAACTGAATCTTAATATTTTCATATCAAAATAGATCCTTATTGGTTGAAAGACCTTCAATTGTTCTTTGAACAATTGGTTTTTAATTATTATTATTATTATTAGGTCTTTCAACCTTTCAGGTGAAAGACCTATAGGGTTTGTTCTGATTATTATTAGGTCTTTCCACCTTTCCGTGGAAAGACCTATTGAATTTGTTCTGATTATTATTATTATTTTTTTTTTTTTTTTTCTTCCGCCTAATTTTTTTTCTTGCGTATCATTGATGTTTCAAAAGATGTCGCTTAGATATTTGGAATATGGTATCGTATAGTTTATACGCTTTAAAAATTTACAACTGTGTAACAAAATACTTTACGTTGTAAGAGTTATCTCCCCAAACACTGTTTTTCTTGTGGCCACTACTCCTTCGCAACCGTTAAAGATTACGACAAATTTATTTTACCAAATTGCTCGTTACATCTTCAGGATTAGGATATTCATTTGGACCGATGCTTTACGGAGACTCCATATGAGAGTTATTCCCCCTTTTCCCTTAAATTAAGTGATATGCATTTCTAAATGGTAAACCATAAGTGATAAAGACATAGGGTCTTTAGATTTGGGGTCCTTGGTCGAAAATAATAAAAATGAGGTCAAGGTCAAAGGTCAAGGTCATATTCTAAATTTTGATTTTGGCTTATTTTCATTTATTTTCAAATACCTTATGACATATCGACAAATAATTTTTCATAAATTGTTAGTTGCGACATGTCCTTACTTGTATATTTTGATTGAAAGGGTGCGCAGACAATAAATAGGAGTTTTGCCCATCTTACATTTAGAATTACGCGTAAAGTGATATTACTAATAAACCAAACATATTAAAGACCTTGGGTCTTTTGATTTAAGGTCCTTGGTTTGTGAACTTGAAATTGAGGTCAAGGTCATAGGTTAATATGACGTTCTAGATTTTGACCTTTGCTTTAAATTCATATAAATACATCATACAGCCATAGGAACTAACATTTTAAACTGATTTTTAATATTTCAATATCAAAAAAGATCTTTTCTAGTGGAAAGACCTACAATTGTTCTCTGAACAATTGGTTTTTAATTATTATTATTATTATTATTATTTTTTTTTTTTTTTTTTTTTCTTCCGCCAACTTTTTTTTCCTTCGCTGTTTTTTTGTTTCACAAGATATCGCTAAGATATAAGGTAAATGATATCGAACAGTTAATACGCTTCTGAAACTGACACCGCGTAACAGAAAACTGTACCTTGTAAGAGTTATCTCCCCAAACACTGTTTTTCTTGTGGCCACTACTCCTTCGCAACCGTAAAAGATTACGACAAATTTATTTTACCAAATTGCTCGTTATGTCCTCAGGATGTTCTGTTTCATTTTGACCGAAGCTATACGGAGACTCCATATGAGAGTTATCCCCCCTTTTTTATATGATATAAGTGATATGCATATCTAACTAGTAAACCATAAGTGATAGAGACCTAGGGTCTTTAGATTTAAGATCCTTGGTCCAAAAAAATGAAAATTAGGTCAAGGTCAAAGGTCAAGGTCAAATTCTAAATTTTGATTTTGGCTTATTTTCACTTATTTTCATTAACTTTATAAGATTTCGACAAATTATTTTTACTAAATTGTTAGTTCCGACATGTCGTAACTTAAAAATTTTGATTGGAAGGGTGCGTAGACAATAAATGGGAGTGTTTGCCCCTTTATATTTAGAATTTTGCGTAAAGTGATATTGCTCATGAACCATACATAATACAGACCTATGGTCTTTTGATTTGGGATCCTTGTTGTATTACTTTGAAATTGAGGTCAAGGTCATAGGTTAATTGGACGTTCTAGATTTTGACCTTTGCTTGAAATTCATATTTTTATATCATAAAGCCATAGGAACTGACATTTGCAACTGAATCTTAATATTTTCATATCAAAATAGATCCTTTTTGGTTGAAAGACCTTCAATTGTTCTTTGAACAATTGGTTTTTAATTTTTATTTTTTTTCTTCTGCCAACTTTTTTTTCCTTCGCTGTTTTTTTGTTTCACAAGATGTCGCTTAGATATATGGTATATGATATCGAACAGTTAATGCGCTTCTGAAACTGACACCGCGTAACAAAAACCTTTACCTTGTAAGAGTTATCTCCCAGAACACTGTTTTTCTTGTGGCCCCTAAGGCTTCGCAACCGGAAAAGAAAGCGACAAATTTATTTTTCCAAATTGCTCGTTATATCCTTAGGATGATCTGTTTTATTTTGACCGAAGCTATCTGGAGACTCCATATGAGAGTTATCCCCCTTTTATATATGATATAAGTGATTTGCATTTCTAACTGGTAAACCATTAGTGATAGAGACCTAGGGTCTTTAGATTTAAGATCCTTGGTCCAAAAAAATGAAAATTAGGTCAAGGTCAAAGGTCAAGGTCAAATTCTAAATTTTGATTTTTGCTTATTTTTACTTATTTTCAATTACTTTATAAGATTTCGACAAAATATTTTTACTAAATTGTTAGTTGTGACATGACGTAACTTATAAATTTTGATTGGAAGGGTGCGTAGACAATAAATGGGAGTTTTTGCCCCTCTTATATTTAGAATTATGCGTAAGGTGATATTACTCATGAACCATACATAATACAGATCTGGGGTCTTTTGATTTGGGATTCTATGTTTATGACCTTGAAATTGAGGTCAAGGTCATAGGTTATTTGGACGTTCTAGATTTTGACCTTTGCTCGAAATTCATATTTATACATCATAAAGCTATAGGAACTGACATTTTCAACTGAATCTTAATATTTTCATATCAAAATACATCCTTATTGGTTGAAAGACCTTCAATTGTTCTTTGAACAATTGGTTTTTAATTATTATTATTAGGTCTTTCAACCTTTCTGTTGAAAGACCTATTGTATTTGTTCTGATTATTAGGTCTTTCCACCTTTCCGTGGAAAGACCTATTGAATTTGTTCTGATTATTAGGTCTTTCCACCTTTCCGTGGAAAGACCTATTGAATTTGTTCTGATTATTATTATTATTTTTTTTTTTTTTTTTCTTCCGCCTAATTTTTTTCTTGCGTATTATTGATGTTTCAAAAGATGTCGCTTAGATATTTGAAATATGGTATCGTATAGTTTATATCGCTTTAAAACTTTACAACTGTGTAACAAAATACTTTACGTTGTAAGAGTTATCTCCCCAAACACTGTTTTTCTTGTGGCCACTACTCCTTCGCAACCGTTAAAGATTACGACAAATTTATTTTACCAAATTGCTCGTTACATCTTCAGGATTAGGATATTCATTTGGACCGAAGCTTTACGGAGACTCCATATGACAGTTATTCCCCCTTTTCCATTTAATTAAGTGATATGCATTTCTAAATGGTAAACCATAAGTGATAAAGACATAGGGTCTTCAGATTTGAGGTCCTTGGTCCAAAAAAATGAAAATGAGGTCAAGGTCAAAGGTCAAGGTCATGTTCTAAATTTTGATTTTTGCTTATTTTCACTGATTTTCAAATACTGTATGCCATATCGACAAATAATTTTTCATAAATTGTTAGTTGCGACATGTCCTTACTTGTATATTTTGGGTGAAAGGGTGCGCAGACAATAAATGGGAGTTTTTGCCCATCTTATATTTAGGGTTACCCGTAAAGTGATATTACTCTTTAACCAAACATATTAAAGACCTAGGGTCTTTTGATTTAAGATCCTTGGTTTGTGACCTTGAAATTGAGGTCAAGGTCATAGGTTAATATGACGTTCTAGATTTTGACCTTTGCTTTAAATTGATATTAATACATCATAAAGCCATAGGAACTAACATTTTAAACTGATTTTTCATATTTCAATATCAAAATAGATCTTTACTAGTGGAAAGACCTGCAATTGTTCTCTGAACAATTGGTTTTTAATTATTATTTTTTTTTTTTTTCTTCCGCCTAAATTTTTTTCTTGCGTAGTATTGATGTTTCAAAAGATGTCGCTTAGATATTTGGAATATGATGTCGTATAGTTTATACGCTTTAAAAATTTACAACTGCGTAACAAAATACTTTACGTTGTAAGAGTTATCTTCCCAAACACTGTTTTTCTTGTGGCCACAACTCCTTCGTAACCGTAAAAGATTACGACAAATTTATTTTACCAAATTGCTCGTTACTTCTTCAGGATTAGGATATTCATTTGGACCGAAGCTATCCGGAGACTCCATATGAGAGTTATTTCCCCTTTTCCATTTAATTAAGTGATATGCATTTCTAAATGGTAAACCATAAGTGATAGAGACATAGGGTCTTTAGATTTGAAGTCCTTGGTCTAAAAAAATAAAAAGTAGGTCAAGGTCAAAGGTCAAGGTCATGTTCTAAATTTTGATTTTGGCTTATTTTCACTTATTTCCAAATACCGTATGACATTTCGACAAATAATTTTTCATAAATTGTCAGTTTCGACATGTCCATTACTTGTATATTTTTGTTAAAAGGGTGCGCAGCCCATAAATTGGAGTTTTTGTCCATCTTACATTTAGAATTACGTGTAAAGTGATATTACTCATTAACCATACATATTAAAGACCTAGGGTCTTCTGATTTAAGGTCCTTGGTTTGTGACCTTGAAATTGAGGTCAAGGTCATAGGTTAATACGACGTTCTACATTTTGACCTTTGCTTTAAATTCATATAAATACATCATAAAGCCATAAGAACTAACATTTTAAACTGATTTTTCATATTTCAATATCAAAATAGATCTTTACTAGTGGAAAGACCTACAATTGTTCTCTGAACAATTGGTTTTTAATTATTATTATTTTATTATTTTTTTTTTCTTTTTTTCTTCCGCCAACTTTTTTTTCCTTCGCTGTTTTTTTGTTTCACAAGATGTCGCTTAGATATTTGGTATATGATATCGAACAGTTAATGCGCTTCTGAAACTGACACCGCGTAACAAAAACCTTTACCTTGTAAGAGTTATCTCCCCAAACACTGTTTTTTTTGTGGCCACTACTTCTTCGCAACCGTATAAGAAACCGACAAATTTATTTTTCCAAATTGCTCGTTATATCCTTAGGATGTTCTGTTTCATTTCAACCGAAGCTATCCGGAGACTCCATATGAGAGTTATCCCCCCTTTTATATATGATATCAGTGATATGCATTTCTAACTGGTTAACTATAAGTGATAGAGACCTAGGGTCTTTTGATTTAAGATCCTTGGTCCAAAAAAATGAAAATTAGGTCAAGGTCAAAGGTCAAGGTCAAATTCTAAATTTTGATTTTGGCTTATTTTCACTTATTTTCATTAACCTTATAAGATATCGACAAATTATTTTTACTAAATTGTTAGTTGCGACATGTCGTAACTTATAAATTTTGGTTGCAAGGGTGCGTAGACATTAAATGGGAGTTTTTCGCCCCTCTTATATTTAGAATTATGTGTAAAGTGATATTACTCATGAACCATACATATTAAGGAACTAGTGTCTTTTGATTCGAGATGTTTAGTCTATGACCTTGAAATTGAGGTCAAGGTCAAAGGTTAATTGGACGTTCTAGATTTTGACCTTTGCTTTAAATTCATATTTATACATCATAAAGCCATAGGAACTGACATTTTCAACTGAATTTTAATATTTTCATATCAAAATAGATCTTTATTAGTTGAAAGACCTTCAATTGTTCTTTGAACAATTGGTTTTTAATTATTATTATTATTATTATTAGGTCTTTCCACCTTTCCGTGGAAAGACCTATTGAATTTGTTCTGATTATTAGGTCTTTCAACTTTTCAGTTGAAAGACCTATAGGGTTTGTTCTGATTATTATTATTATTATTTTTTTTTTTTTTCTTCCGCCAACTTTTTTTTCCTTCGCTGTTTTTTTGTTTCACAAGATATCGCTTAGATATAAGGTAAATAATATCGAACAGTTAATACGCTTCTGAAACTGACACCGCGTAACAAAAAACTTTACCTTGTAAGAGTTATCTCCCCGAACACTGTTTTTCTTGTGGCCACTACTCCTTCGCAACCGTATAAGAAACCGACAAATTTATTTTTCCAAATTGCTCGTTATATCCTCAGGATGTTCTGTTTCATTTGGACCGAAGCTATCCGGAGACTCCATATGAGAGTTATCCCCCCTTTTATATATGATATAAGTGATATGCATTTCTAACTGGTAAACCATAAGTGATAGAGACCTAGGGTCTTTAGATTTAAGATCCTTGGTCCAAAAAAATGAAAATTAGGTCAAGGTCAAAGGTCAAGGTCAAATTCTAAATTTTGATTTTGGCTTATTTTCACTTATTTTCATTAACTTTATAAGATTTCGACAATTTTTTTTTACCAAATTGTTAGTTGCGACATTTCGTAACTTATAAATTTTGATTGGAAGGGTGCGTAGACAATAAATGGGAGTTTTTGCCCCTCTTATATTTAGAATTATGCGTAAAGTGATATTACTCATGAACCATACATAATACAAACCTAGGGTCTGTTGTTTTGGGATCCTTGGTTTATGACCTTGAAATTGAGGTCAAGGTCATAAGTTAATTGGACGTTCTAGATTTTGACCTTTGCTCCAAATTCATATTTTTATATCATAAAGACATAGCAACTGACATTTTCAACTGAATCTTAATATTTTCATATCAAAAAAGATCCTTATTGGTTGAAAGACCTTCAATTGTTCTTTGAACAATTGGTTTTTAATTATTATTATTATTATTATTTTTTTTTTTTTTCTTCCGCCTAATTTTTTTTCTTGCGTATTATTGATGTTTCAAAAGATGTCCCTTAGATATTTGGAATATGGTATCGTATAGTTTATACGCTTTAAAAATTTACAACTGCGTAACAAAATACTTTACGTTGTAAGAGTTATCTCCCCAAACACTGTTTTTCTTGTGGCCACTACTCCTTCGCAACCGTTAAAGATTAAGACAAATTTATTTTACCAAATTGCTCGTTACATCTTCAGGATTAGGATATTCATTTGGACCGAAGCTTTACGGAGACTCCATATGAGAGTTATTCCCCCTTTTCCATTTAATTAAGTGATATGCATTTCTAAATGGTAAACCATAAGTGATAAAGACATAGGGTCTGTAGATTTGTGGTCCTTGGTCCAAAATGATAAAAATGAGGTCAAGGTCAAAGGTCAAGGTCATATTCTAAATTTTGATTTTGGCTTATTTTCATTTATTTTCAAATACCTTATGACATATCGACAAATAATTTTTCATAAATTGTTAGTTGCGACATGTCCTTACTTGTATTTTGGTTGAAAGGATGCGCAGACAATAAATGGGAGTTTTTACCCATCTTCCATTTAGAATTACGCGTAAAGTGATATTACTAATAAACCAAACATATTAAAGACCTAGGGTCTTTTGATTTAAGGTCCTTGGTTTGTGAACTTGAAATTGAGGTCAAGGTCATAGGTTAATATGACGTTCTAGATTTTGACCTTTGCTTTAAATTCATATAAATACATCATAAAGCCATAGGAAATAACATTTTAAACTGATTTTTCATATTTCAATATCAAAATAGATCTTTACTAGTGGAAAGACCTACAATTGTTCTCTGAACAATTGGTTTTTAATTATTATTATTTTATTTTTTTTTCTTCCGCCTAATTTTTTTTCTTGCGTATTATTGATGTTTCAAAAGATGTCGCTTAGATATTTGGAATATGGTATCGTATAGTTTATCAATTTAAAAAATTTACAACTGTGTAACAAAATACTTTACGTTGTAAGAGTTATCTCCCCAAACACTGTTTTTCTTGTGGCCACTACTCCTTCGCAACCGTTAAAGATTACGACAAATTTATTTTACCAAATTGCTCGTTACATCTTCAGGATTAGGATATTCATTTGGACCGAAGCTTTACGGAGACTCCATATGAGAGTTATTCCCCCTTTTCCCTTAAATTAAGTTATATGCATTTCTAAATGGTAAACCATAAGTGATAAAGACATAGGGTCTTTAGATTTGGGGTCCTTGGTCGAAAATAATAAAAATGAGGTCAAGGTCAAAGGTCAAGGTCATATTCTAAATTTTGATTTTGGCTTATTTTCATTTATTTTCAAATACCTTATGACATATCGACAAATAATTTTTCATAAATTGTTAGTTGCGACATGTCCTTACTTGTATATTTTGATTGAAAGGGTGCGCAGGCAATAAATAGGAGTTTTTGCCCATCTTACATTTAGAATTACACGTAAAGTGATATTACTAATAAACCAAACATATTAAAGACCTTGGGTCTTTTGATTTAAGGTCCTTGGTTTGTGAACTTGAAATTGAGGTCAAGGTCATAGGTTAATATGACGTTCTAGATTTTGACCTTTGCTTTAAATTCATATAAATACATCATACAGCCATAGGAACTAACATTTTAAACTGATTTTTAATATTTCAATATCAAAATAGATCTTTTCTAGTGGAAAGACCTACAATTGTTCTCTGAACAATTGGTTTTCAATTATTATTATTTTTTTTTTTATTCTTCCGCCTAATTCTTTTCTTGCGTAGTATTGATGTTTCAAAAGATGTCGCTTAGATATTTGGAATATGATATCGTAAAGCGTATGCACTTTTAAAACTGACCACTGCGTAACCAAATACTTTACGTTGTAAGAGTTATCTCCCCAAACACTGTTTTTCTTGTGGCCACTACTCCTTCGCAACCATAAAAGATTATGACAAATTTATTTTACCAAATTGCTCGTTACATCCTCAGGATGTTCTGTTTTATTTTGACCAAAGCCGTATAGAGACTCCATATGAGAGTTAGTTCCCCTTTTGTATTTGAAATTTTGAAATGTATTTTAAACTGGAAAACCATAAGTGATAGAGACCTAGGGTCTTTTGTTTTGAGATCATTGGTCCAAAAAAATGAAAATTAGGTAAAGGTCAAAGGTCAAGGTCATATTCTAAATTTTGATTTTGGCCTATTTTCACTAATTTTCATTAACCTTATAAGATACCGACAAATTATTTTTACTAAATTGTTAGTTGCGACATGTCGTAACTTATATATTTTGGTTAAAAGGGTGTGTAGACATAAAATGGGAGTTTTTGCCCCTCCTATGTTAAGAATTAAACGTAACGTGATATAACTCATTAACTATACATATTACAGACCTAGGGTCTTTTTATTTGGGGTTCCTGGTTTATGACCTTGAAATATAGGTCAAGGTCATCAGTAAATTTGACGTTCTAGATTTTTACCTTTGCTCAAAATTCATATTTATACATCATTAAGCCATAGGAACTGACATTTTCAACTGAATTTTAATATTTTCATATCAAAATAGATCCCTATTGGTGGAAAGACCTTCAATTGTTCTCTGAACAATTGGTTTTTTAATTATTATTTTTTTTTTTTTTTTTTTTTCTTCCGCCAACTTTTTTTTCCTTCGCTGTTTTTTTGTTTCACAAGATGTCGCTTAGATATTTGGTATATGATATCGAACAGTTAATGCGCTTCTGAAACTGACACCGCGTAACAAAAACCTTTACCTTGTAAGAGTTATCTCCCCAAACACTGTTTTTCTTGTGGCCACTTCTTCTTCGCAACCGTATAAGAAACCGACAAATTTATTTTTCCAAATTGCTCGTTATATCCTTAGGATGTTCTGTTTCATTTCAACGGAAGCTATCTGGAGACTCCATATGAGAGTTATCCCCCTTTTATATATGATATCAGTGATATGCATTTCTAACTGGTAAACTATAAGTGATAGAGACCTAGGGTCTTTTGATTTAAGATCCTTGGTCCAAAAAAATGAAAATTAGGTCAAGGTCAAAGGTCAAGGTCAAATTCTTAATTTTGAATTTGGCTTTTTTTCACCTTTTTTCATTAACCTTATAAGATATCGACAATTTTTTTTTACTAAATTGTTAGTTGCGACATGTCGTAACTTATGAATTTTGGTTGCGAGGGTGCTTAAACAATAAAAGGGAGTTTTCGCCCCTCTTATATTAAGAATTATGCGTAAAGTGATTTTACTCATGAACCATACATATTAAGGAACTAGTGTCTTTTTATTTGAGATGTTTAGTCTATGACCTTGAAATTGAGGTCAAGGTCATAGGTTAATTGGACGTTCTAGATTTTGACCTTTGCTTAAAATTCATATTTATACATCATTAAGCCATAGGAACTGACATTTTCAACTGAATTTTAATATTTTCATATCTAAATAGATCCTTATTGGTTGAAAGACCTTCAATTGTTCTCTGAACAATTGGTTTTTAATTATTAGGTCTTTCAACCTTTCAGGTGAAAGACCTATAGGGTTTGTTCTGATTATTATTATTATTTTTTTTTTTTTTCTTCCGCCAACTTTTTTTTCCTTAGCTGTTTTTTTGTTTCACAAGATATCGCTTAGATATAAAGTAAATGATATCGAACAGTTAATACGCTTCTGAAACTGACACCGCGTAACAAAAAACTTTACCTTGTTAGAGTTATCTCCCCGAACACTGTTTTTCTTGTGGCCACTACTCCTTCGCAACCGTATAAGAAACCGACAAATTTATTTTTCCAAATTGCTTGTTATATCCTTAGGATGTTCTGTTTCATTTCAACCGAAGCTATCCGGAGACTCCATATGAGAGTTATCCCCCCTTTTATATATGATATCAGTGATATGCATTTCTAACTGGTAAACTATAAGTGATAGAGACCTAGGGTCTTTTGATTTAAGATCCTTGGTCCAAAAAAATGAAAATTAGGTCAAGGTCAAAGGTCAAGGTCAAATTCTAAATTTTGATTTTGGCTTATTTTCACCTTTTTTCATTAACCTTATAAGATATCGACAATTTTTTTTTATTAAATTGTTAGTTGCGACATGTCGTAACTTATAAATTTTGGTTGCAAGGGTGCGTAAACAATAAAAGGGAGTTTTCGCCCCTCTTATATTAAGAATTATGCGTAAAGTGATTTTACTCATGAACCATACATATTAAGGAACTAGTGTCTTTTTATTTGAGATGTTTAGTCTATGACCTTGAAATTGAGGTCAAGGTCATAGGTTAATTGGACGTTCTAGATTTTGACCTTTGCTTAAAATTCATATTTATATATCATTAAGCCATAGGAACTGACATTTTCAACTGAATTTTAATATTTTCATATCTAAATAGATCCTTATTGGTTGAAAGACCTTCAATTGTTCTTTGAACAATTGGTTTTTAATTATTATTAGGTCTTTCAACTTTTCTGTTGAAAGACCTATTGTATTCGTTCTGATTATTATTATTAGGTCTTTCCACCTTTCCGTGGAAAGACCTATTGAATTTGTTCTGATTATTATTATATTTTTTTTTTTTTTTTTTTCTTCCGCCTAATTTTTTTTCTTGCGTATTATTGATGTTTCAAAAGATGTCGCTTAGATATTTGGAATATGGTATCCTATAGTTTATACGCTTTAAAAATTTACAACTGCGTAACAAAATACTTTAAGTTGTAAGAGTTAACTCCCCTAACACTGTTTTTCTTGTGGCCACTACTCCTTCGCAACCTTTAAAGATTACGACAAATTTATTTTACCAAATTGCTCGTTACATCTTCAGGATTAGGATATTCATTTGGACCGAAGCTTTACGGAGACTCCATATGAGAGTTATTCCCCCTTTTCCATTTAATTAAGTGATATGCATTTCTAAATGGTAAACCATACGTGATAAAGACATAGGGTCTTTAGATTTGAGGTCCTTGGTCCAAAATGATAAAAATGAGGTCAAGGTCAAAGGTCAAGGTCATATTCTAAATTTTGATTTTGGCTTATTTACATTTATTTTCAAATATCGACAAATAATTTTTCATAAATTGTTAGTTGTGACATGTCCTTACTTGTATATTTTGGTTGAAAGGGTGCGCAGACAATAAATGGGAGTTTTTGCCCATCTTACATTTAGAATTACGCGTAAAGTGATATTACTAATAAACCAAACATATTAAAGACCTAGGGTCTTTTGATTTAAGGTCCTTGGTTTGTGAACTTGAAATTGAGGTCAAGGTCATAGGTTAATATGACGCTCTAGATTTTGACCTTGGCTTTAAATACATATAAATACATCATAAAGCCATAGGAACTAACATTTTAAACTGATTTTTCATATTTCAATATCAAAATAGATCTTTACTAGTGGAAAGACCTACAATTGTTCTCTGAACAATTGGTTTTTAATTATTATTATTATTTTTATTTTTTTTCTTCCGCCAACTTTTTTTTCCTTCGCTGTTTTTTTGTTTCACAAGATGTCGCTTAGATATATGGTATATGATATCGAACAGTTAATGCGCTTCTGAAACTGACACCGCGTAACAAAAAACTTTACCTTGTAAGAGTTATCTCCCCGAACACTGTTTTTCTTGTGGCCACTAAGGCTTCGCAACCGTAAAAGAAAGCGACAAATTTATTTTTCCAAATTGCTCGTTATATCCTCAGGATGATCTGTTTAATTTTGACCGAAGCTATCCGGAGACTCCATATGAGAGTTATCCCCCCTTTTGTATATGATATAGGTGATATGCATTTCTAACTGGTAAACCATAAGTGATAGAGACCTAGGGTCTTTTAATTTAAGATCCCTGGTCCAAAAAAATGAAAATTAGGTCAAGGTCAAAGGTCAAGGTCAAATTCTAAATTTTGATTTTGGCTTATTTTCACTTATTTTCATTAACCTTATAAGATATCGACAAATTATTTTTACTAAATTGTTAGTTGCGACATGTCTTAACTTATAAATTTTGGTTGCGAGGGTGCGTAAACAATAAAAGGGAGTTTTTGCCCCTCTTATATTTAGAATTATGCACAAAGTGATATTACTCATGAACCATACATAATACAGACCTAGGGTCTTTTGATTTGGGATCCTATGTTTATGACCTTGAAATTGAGGTCAAGGTCATAGGTTAATTGGACGTTCTAAATTTTGACCTTTGCTCGAAATTCATATTTATACATCATAAAGCCATAGGAACTGACATTTTCAACTGAATCTTAATATTTTCATATCAAAATACATCCTTATTGGTTGAAAGACCTTCAATTGTTCTTTGAACAATTGGTTTTTAATTATTATTATTATTTTTATTTTTTTTCTTCCGCCAACTTTTTTTTCCTTCGCTGTTTTTTTGTTTTACAAGATGTCGCTTAGATATTTGGTATATGATATCGAACAGTTTATGTTCTTCTGAAACTGACACCGCGTAACAAAAACCTCTACCTTGTAAGAGTTATCTCCCCGAACACTGTTTTTCTTGTGGCCACTAAGGCTTCGCAACCGTAAAAGAAACCGACAAATTTATTTTTCCAAATTGCTCGTTATATCCTCAGGATGATCTGTTTTATTTTGACCGAAGCTATCAGGAGACTCCATATGAGAGTTATCCCCCCTTTTATATATGATATAAGTGATATGCATTTCTAACTGGTAAACCATAAGTGATAGAGACCTAGGGTCTTTAGATTTAAGATCCTTGGTCCAAAAAAATGAAAATTAGGTCAAGGTCAAAGGTCAAGGTCAAATTCTAAATTTTGATTTTGGCTTATTTTCACTTATTTTCATTAACTTTATAAGATTTCGACAATTTTTTTTTACCAAATTGTTAGTTGCGACATGTCGTAACTTATAAATTTTGATTGGAAGGGTGCGTACCATAAATGGGAGTTTTTGCCCCTCTTATATTTAGAATTATGCGTAAAGTGATATTACTCATGAACCATACATAATACAAACCTAGGGTCTGTTGTTTTGGGATCCTTGGTTTATGACCTTGAAATTGAGGTCAAGGTCATAGGTTAATTGGACGTTCTAGATTTTCACCTTTGCTCCAAATTCATATTTTTATATCATAAAGACATAGCAACTGACATTTTCAACTGAATCTTAATATTTTCATATCAAAAAAGATCCTTATTGGTTGAAAGACCTTCAATTGTTCTTTGAACAATTGGTTTTTAATTATTATTATTTTTATTTTTTTTCTTCCGCCAACTTTTTTTTCCTTCGCTGTTTTTGTGTTTCACAAGATGTCGCTTAGATATTTGGTATATTATATCGAACAGTTAATGCACTTCTGAAACTGACACCGCGTAACAAAAACCTTTACCTTGTAAGAGTTATCTCCCCGAAAACTGTTTTTCTTGTGGCCACTAAGGCTTCGCAACCGTATAAGAAAGCGACAAATTTATTTTTCCAAATTGCTCGTTGTATCCTCAGGATGTTCTGTTTCATTTTGACCGAAGCTATCCGGAGACTCCATATGAGAGTTATCCCCCCTTTTATATATGATATAAGTGATATGCATTTCTAACTGGTAAACCATAAGTGATAGAGACCTAGGGTCTTTTGATTTTAGATGCTTGGTCCAAAAAAATGAAAATTAGGTCAAGGTCAAAGGTCAAGGTCAAATTTTAAATTTTGATTTTTGCTTATTTTCACTTATTTTCAATTACTTTATAAGATTTCGACAAATTATTTTTACTAAATTGTTAGTTGCGACATGTCGTTACTTATAAATTTTGGTAACAAGGGTGCGTAGACAATAAATGGGAGTTTTCGCCCCTCTTATATTTAGAATTATGCCTAAAGTGATATTACTGATGAACCATACATAATACAGACCTAGGGTCTTTTGATTTGGGATCCTATGTTTATGACCTTGAAATTGAGGTCAAGGTCATAGGTAAATTGGACGTTCTAGATTTTGACCTTTGGTCGAAATTCATTTTTATACATCATAAAGCCATAGGAACTGACATTTTCAACTGAATCTTTATATTTTCATATCAAAATACACCCTTATTGGTTGAAAGACCTTCAATTGTTCTTTGAACAATTGGTTTTTAATTATTATTATTTTTTTATTTTTTTTTCTTCCGCCAACTTTTTTTTCCTTCGCTGTTTTTTTGTTTCACAAGATATCGCTTAGATATAAGGTAAATGATATCGACCAGTTAATACGCTTCTGAAACTGACACCGCGTAACAAAAAACTGTACCTTGTAAGAGTTATCTCTCCCGAACACTGTTTTTCTTGTGGCCGCTACTCCTTCGCAACCGTATAAGAAACCGACAAATTTATTTTTCCAAATTGTTCGTTATATCCTTAGGATGTTCTGTTTCATTTCAACCGAAGCTATCCGGAGACTCCATATGAGAGTAATCCCCCCTTTTATATATGATATCAGTGATATGCATTTCTAACTGGTAAACTATAAGTGATAGAGACCTAGGGTCTTTTGATTTAAGATCCTTGGTCCAAAAAGATGAAAATTAGGTCAAGGTCAAAGGTCAAGGTCAAATTCTAAATTTTGATTTTGGCTTATTTTCACCTTTTTTCATTAACCTTATAAGATATCGACATTTTTTTTTAACTTAATTGTTAGTTTCGACATGTCGTTACTTATAAATTTTGGTTGCAAGGGTGGCGTAAACCAAAAAAGGGAGTTTTCGCCCCTCTTATATTAAGAATTATGCGTAAAGTGATTTTACTCATGAACCATACATATTAAGGAACTAGTGTCTTTTTATTTGAGATGTTTAGTCTATGACCTTGAAATTGAGGTCAGGTCATAGGTTAATTGGACGTTCTAGATTTTGACCTTTGCTTAAAATTCATAGTTATACATCATTAAGCCATAGGAACTGACATTTTCAACTGAAATTTTCAACTGAATCTTAATATTTTCATATCAAAACAGATCCTTATTGGTTGAAAGACCTTCAATTGTTCTCTGAACAATTGGTTTTTAATTATTATTATTTTTTTTATTCTTCCGCCTAATTCTTTTCTTGCGTAGTATTGATGTTTCAAAAGATGTCGCTTAGATATTTGGAATATGATATCGTAAAGCGTATGCACTTTTAAAAATGACCACTGCGTAACCAAATACTTTACGTTGTAAGAGTTATCTCCCCAAACACTGTTTTTCTTGTGGCCACTACTCCTTCGCAACCATAAAAGATTACGACAAATTTATTTTACCAAATTGCTCGTTACATCCTCAGGATGTTCTGTTTTATTTTGACCGAAGCCGTATAGAGACTCCATATAAGAGTTAGTTCCCCTTTTGTATTTGAAATTTTGAAATGTATTTTAAACTGGACAACCATAAGTGATAGAGACCTAGGGTCTTTTGTTTTGAGATCATTGGTCCAAAAAAAATGAAAATTAGGTAAAGGTCAAAGGTCAAGGTCATATTCTACATTTTGATTTTGGCCTATTTTCACTAATTTTCATTAACCTTATAAGATACCGACAAATTATTTTTACTAAATTGTTAGTTGCGACATGTCGTAACTTATATATTTTGGTTAAAAGGGTGTGTAGACATAAAATGGGAGTTTTTGCCCCTCCTATATTAAGAATTAAACGTAAAGTGATATAACTCATTAACTATACATATTACAGACCTAGGGTCTTTTTATTTGGGGTCCCTGGTTTATGACCTTGAAATATAGGTCAAGGTCATCAGTAAATTTGACGTTCTAGATTTTGACCTTTGCCCAAAATTCATATTTATACATCATTAAGCCATAGGAACTGACATTTTCAACTGAATTTTAATATTTTCATATCAAAATAGATCCTTATTGGTGGAAAGACCTTTAATTATTATTATTATTATTTTTTTTTTTATTCTTCCGCCTTAATTTTTTCTTGCGTATTGTTAATGTTTCAAAAGATGTCGCTTAGATATTTGGAATATGATATCGTATAGTTTATACGCTTTAAAAATTTTCAACCGCGTAACAAAATATTTTACGTTGTAAGAGTTATCTCCCCAAACACTGTTTTTCTTGTGGCCACTACTCCTTTGCAACCGTAAAAGATTATGACAAATTTATTTTACCAAATTGCTCGTTACATCTTCAGGATTAGGCAATTCATTTGGACCGAAGCTTTCCAGAGACTCCATATGAGAGTTATTTCCCCTTATGTAAATGATATAAATATTATGCATTTCTAACTGGTAAACCATAAGTGATAGAGACCTAGGGTCTTCAGATTTAAGGTCCTTGGTCCAAAAAAATGAAAATGAGGCCAAGGTCAAAGGTCAAGGTCATGTTCTAAATTTGATTTTTGCTTATTTTCACTGATTTTTAAATACCGTATGACATATCGACAAATAATTTTTCATAAATTGTTAGTTGCAACATGTCCTTACTTGTATATTTTGGGTGAAAGGGTGCGCATACAATAAATGGGAGTTTTTGTCCATCTTACATTTAGAATTATGCGTAAAGTGGTATTATTCATTAACCAAACATATTAAAGACCTAGGGTCTTTTGATTTAAGGTCCTTGGTTTGTGACCTTGAAATTGAGGTCAAGGTCATAGGTTAATAAGACGTTCTAAATTTTGACCTTTGCTTTAAATTTATATAAATATATCATAAAGCCATAGGAACTAACATTTTAAACTGATTTTTCATATTTCAATATCAAAATAGATCTTTACTAGTGGAAAGACCTTCAATTGTTCTCTGAACAATTGGTTTTTAATTTTGTTTTGGTTTTTTAACGAAAAATGTATTTTAATGGTTAAGAATGTTTTATCCTGTCTTCTCTTTATTTTCATTATTCACAATTGTATACGCCATGGCAATTAAATAGTAGAAATTGAAAAGAAAAAACATATTAAGAAAACTCTTTTACAAATGTTTTAAGTCTTTGATAAATGATTTTTGTACTGGTACGTGCGAAAGGACACTTGTTATACATATATCCTTCAAGATATAATACACATATCCTTCAACATATAATACACATATCCTTCAAGATATAATCAATCTTTATGAAAAGTAGAAATGTTTAATTATACACTTGAGAGCAATAATCATACTGTTTTTGCTACGCTATTTCATATCATGAGTATTATAATTACCTATAACTGTAAATAAAGCTGTTACGATCAATATCAGGACAACGCATAAATACATATTCCATTTCAAAATCTGTTGCAGAAAAATGGCGCCTGAGTATATTTCTATCTAAATAAAATGTGCATGTTTTATTTAAATTTTTTTTTTAAATTTTTTTTTTAACAACATTATATATTTATTCACCAAATATGCTTGTTACATTGTTACACCAAGAAACTAAGCTTTTCTTGGTGCATCCTGTTATATTCCACTGATTACCTGGGTTAGTAATCAGCTGCTGGTATACATGTATATATTACAATAATATGTATAAATTTCTTGAAATACAATTGTACAACATTTTAATACATTATGTTTTATTCTATCAATCGTATAAACTTCTTTTTAATGACTTCAGTAATGAATTAAGTTTCATTGTAAATTGTAAATAATATGTATATATAATAATTATATTCTGAATTATCTAGTTATCCAATACACGAAAAGTTCGAGTAAAATATGTGCATGCCTAGCAAAAAGCATTTAAATCGACGACAAGAGAGGGGAAGTAGATACCAGAGGGACATTCAAACTCATAAATCGAAAATGAACTGGCAACGCCATGGCTAAAAAGAAAAAAAACCCAAAAAAACAACTAATAGTACACAAAATAGAAAACGAAGGACTAAGCAACACGAACCCCACCAAAACTGGGGGTGATCTCAAATAAGTATTTTATTAATTTCTTTTGTGTTTTTCTTCCATGTTTTTGTGTAATTTGTTCAATGGTTTTTGTTATAATTATTAATTAGTGATTTTTCGCAGAGACGCTGGCTTGCACATGCTCAAACCGATGACCTCTAAAATCCAACATTCGAGTTGGATCTCTAAAGTAAGAAGCCACACACTTGGGAGTATTTTATAACATGTTCTTACCGAGATATTAAAAAGAATAAATCCTATTAATGCAAAGAACGACGAAAACATCCTTATTCTCTTTCCACCAAATCGTTTCCGCAAATATTCTGGCATCGTAAAAACCTTAAAAACAAAATCAAACCGCAATAGAAGTATATGTCAGATATCAATGAAAGTAAAGAAAAAATGATTATCATAAGATAGACATATATATATATATAGATTAAAACTGACGTGGAAAGGTAACACATGCCTACCGAAAGCTCTTTTTTTGAGAGCCCAGGTGGTCGTGTGGTCTAGCGGGACGGCTGCAGTGCAGGCGATTTGGTGTCACGATATCACAGTAGCATGGGTTCGAATCCCGGCGAGGGAAGAACCAAAAATTTGCGAAAGCAAATTTACAGATCTAACATTGTTGGGTTGATGTTTAGACGAGTTGTATATATATATATATATATATATATATATATATACACACATAATAAGTAAGTGAACGAGCAATGCAAAATGTTGGCTCGATTAGTGGTAGCCTAAGTCCCGTTCGCCTTTTCCCGTATATAATAAAACAAGATGCAACTTATCATCGAGTTTGTATTTGTCATGAGGAACATAATGGGTGTCGCTTTAGGACTAGGAATTGAGAATCCTTTTAGCACAACTAAGTTTAGTCCCGTTTTTGTAGATTAAGTAAATGAAAACAACACGTTGTAAATTTTATGCGTTGGAGGTGCTTTTCTGGATTTATCGGCATAAGGAACGCTCAATACCAAATATTTGAAACCAAGGATGAATAAGAACCGGAACAGTTAAGGAGCTATACTACCAAAAAGGACATAAAAAAAACCAAATCCACCCAACATAAATAAAGATTTGTGCGTTTCTTAGTGATAAGCGTTCTTGTGTGTATTTGTGCTGTATTTCTGGCACGTAGTATTGTCATTTTATCGATATTTTGTACATTTCCATATTAGCGGGAGGTTTGGCTAGCCACAAATCCCGGTTCAACCCACCATTTTTTCTTAAAAATTTACTGTACCAAGTCAGGAATATGGCAGTTGTTATTAATAAGTTCGTTTCTATGTATGTTGGCATGTTTTGTTACACTTCAGTGTTCCCATTGTTCCTTTGTTTTCCTCTCAAAGTTTATGTGTTTCCTTTGGTTTAAGTTTGCAACCCGGATTGTTTTCTTTCAATCGATTTATGACCTTTGAACATTGCTTTATATAAGGTCAACTAAATCTGAGGCAAACCCCAGTTTCTAAATACTTTGTTGCATAACCTTTAACATTGTGTGTAGTGTTTTACGATCGGTCGTTTGGCCTTTAGTTTCGTATAATTGATTATAAACAAACTAGTTTTGGCCATGTAGTAGGGTGCCCAGTATCGAAAAAGACGTCTAGTTAACGAGTTTAAGTTAACGGATAACATACGGCTATATTTATATGCAAACGATTGGAAAATCATTATATTTTTTAATCATGAATGTCGTCGTATGCTCCCGTGGTCACGTTTTTCAAAATTTTGTGGTTTCTTAGGGTACCCACAGAAACCTCATCATACAGACCATCTTCAACACGAAAAAAAAAATTATTGCTTTCTATTTTATTTGTTCAAATGATACTCATCATTTAGCTTAAAAATTAAATTTATCATATAATGAAAGTTGAAAAGATTTATATAATTTAAAAATAAGTATTTCATGATTTTAGTATGGCTTTTTTTTTAGCTAAAATTTACCACATTTTGAACAAAAGAAAATTTATTACGTGTTACTTTCACGGGATTTTTACTCTGATTACATCAATAACACGTGGTTCATATGTGTGCCAAATATCTATTGTGTAATGTTAATCGGTGAGAAGAAAATAGCAATTTAAAACACAAATTTAGTGATCATTCTGCCTTGTTTCAAACACGCCTTTTCTCGTGCCGTTAACCGTTTTGTAGCTTACACTACCAGGTCATTAACTAGGACAATTTTCACTAACTTCATTTCTATTTTTTGCTTGTCGTATGGTCAAATTGTATATTTGGAATAGTCCAGTCAGTTTGAAGATCGTTGTTTTGTAATTGGAAATATTTTTTGTTGGTTTCCATAACTTTAATTGTTTTTTTTTATTGATAGTTTTGTTATAATTGTAATATACAAATCAAATCCTTCGATCACGTTTCGGACCCGGAATATGGCACACATTTACAGTCCTGTTAAACTAAGCTAATCAAACCATAAGCGAAGTAAGAATGAAATACAATGGGATAAGTGTGTTATATGTCAAGGTTCTTTTACTGAATTGCTTATTAATAATTGAGTAATAAGCACAAACAAAAGCTTAACGAGGCTATGGGAGCACGGAAATATTTGAGTTTATTGCCTGATGCTTCAGACCTAGACCATTTTCGTACTGATGATTACAAAATGTTGTAGCATCATTCTTGCTACAAATCTTACACTAGCAGACACAACTGAAGTTGTTTTTTTTTTAAGCTGAATGAAGTTCTTGATCGTCTGTTAAAGTGTTTCAGGACATAACATATAGAAGGTCGTCAAATTCCTGCCTGGAAAAAGTTTTTTTGAGTCAGTGAGATACAGCAGGCCTTAATCAGATTTCATGGGGAATCGATTGTTCAGCATCATGGTAGATCAACAGTTACTATGAAACACGAGAAAGTCATATTCTAGCTAGCACTTCAAAGGACCCTAAATTAGCTCAGAAATAGTATTTAGGTTTTAAGAATTATTTGGTACGCCCGATGAAGTAGATACTCGCATGATTTTACATATGCATGCTATTCATGTAGACAAAGAGATAGGTGTGAAAGGAATCAAGGGTAGGATAATAACAAAGTCACAAGATACAGATGTTCTAATCTTATGCGTTCCTTACATCCACTCCATGCAGCATACACAAGAGCTATGGTTTCAAACAGACACTATTACTTGAATACAAGATTTTCGCATCTATATAAATATAGGAAGATGTGGTGTGAGCGCCAATGAGACAACTCTCCATTCAAATAACAATTTAAAAAAGTAAGCCATTATAGGTCAATGTACGGCCTTCAACACGGAGCCTTGGCTCACACCGAACAACAAGCTATAAAGAACCCCAAAATTACTAGTGTAAAACCATTCAAAGGGGAAAACCAACGGTCTAATCGATATAAAAAAACGAGAAACGAGAAACACGTATAAATTACATAAGCAATTGACAACTACTGTATACCTGTCCACGAAATATGTAAAAGTCTCGGGTTTGCTATCTGTAACTTTCTACCACACGTGCTGTTACATGATGCAATACAACGTATTGGAACCTGTTTAGGATCAGTAAGCGCACTGTTTTTTAGTCTTGAAGGACAGCCCAGATGATTTTACCGATTTGTCAAACCTTTCTTATTGTGACATCGCTGGACCTATAGATGCAGATCGAGATCTTGTTGTCAGGTTGAATGATATCAAGTCAAAACTAAAAATAGATCACTGCGACCTAAACAATTTGAGCGTAAAATTGGCTACAATTTAAAATTTCTCCCTAGTCAAACTTCCTCCTTGTGAATCTACTTTTAAACAATATGTAATAATAGTTTCACTCCAGACGTAAATTTGATGTCTTCTCGTGTAGCAGAACTACACCTTAGCATTCTTCAAAATGGGCAATGACTTGTTCCTTTCTATCTCGGAGGTCATATGTCATCCGAATTTCTGCAAGATTTAGTTTCTACTTGTAAGGGGAATTCTGTGTTTTCAAAGGGTTGCATTTGCTTTGATCAAAATCTATCAAGTATAGATGTATGCCCATGTCAGGCAAATGACATATGTCAAAATGTAAATACTCGTGTGGTTGTAGTTAGACACATTGATGGCGACGAAGATGACGATGTATAAGATTTCATTTTTCTATATGTGTCTTATAAATCATTGTTAGCAATCGAATGAAAATAACGCAGTCCATAATATTTTCTAAACAATATATAAAACATTTTCTCAATTTTGAAATCGTCGGAAATATAGTAATAATCTATCTAGTGGGGAAAGATATGTAAAAAAATAATAATAAAAAAACCTGCAATATGTTCTTTGACGTTGGCCGGGGAACTACAGGAGACCATAGAATGTAGTGTAGGTAATACTAGCCTCGATCATAATTTTCTATTTGCATTTGTTTTTCTTTTTCGTGTTTTTGCCATGTTGAAGTCTGCTTGTCTTCAGTTTATAAGTTTTTAATGTTCCTTTGGTTTCTCACGCCTATTTTGTTTGCAATTGTTTGTAAAATACATTAATGCTGAACATAACCCTCTCCCTTATTATATTTTTGGAATACTTGTAAACATTATAGCCAATTGTTGCTTATTTTGTCATCTGTATATGTAGGATAGGGTGTTTTACCTGTTTCTAATACCTGTTTTGTTTTCAAAACATTTTCCACTCCCCCTTTTTCTCTGTTTGCAGTATTTTTTACTTCTGTAAAACAAAGCTATACACAGAGCTTTATATTCAACCAAATGTGATGTTAATTTTGAAACAAATAATTTATATATACTTTTTAACACACAATAACAGAAATTTGATTTTTACCTAGAAATTGACGAATACCTTACTATCAAAAGACGTCAAAAATCACATTTTTTTTTCGACAAATGATTAAAGTTAAGATCTAAAAAACATCTTTAGATCGTACTTGTAGCGAATTTAATACAAAAAAATCAAATTTAGAAGTTGAAATAGGTCTAGGTCACTGTTATTGAACAGCTATTCGAAAATTTGCAAAAAAGTCAATTTAAAGTCATTTTTGGCGATAAAAATATAAAATAAGTTCTAAATGTAGATACAAAAGATATTTTTCTCTAAATTAGTGGTTTTTATTTTCCTCCAAACGCATATATATGTAGGAGAAACTAGCTATCCAAATGTGACTGTGCATTTTTCTTGATTTTTTGCTTTGACCTTTGACCCTGATTAAAAAAAAACGTGACCACGGCAGACAACGACGACAACGCTATTTCGATGAGGCTTGTTCTCCTCTTTACAAGGATATAAAATATAGCCGTATGTTATTCCGTTAAGGCAAATCGATAAAATTTGTTGATTGGGCACCCTACTAATGGTGGTCTTTCTTCGGGCTTCGATTATCGGTTGTCTTTTTTGCATCTTCTTATTTTAGTTCTATAGAATGGTCGTTTGTTTCCTTTCATAACATGAAATAAGTGTTACAAATTTTTGAAACTAATTGAATGTTGCTGCAAAACGCAATTTGATTCAATAAAGGATGGAAATTCCTTATATTGGAGTTATCAATGTAAGCTACAATGTACATGCATATATATGAAAACTTGAATTTCCTTTTGAGTGCAAAACGATAGATATTGAAATTCTTACACGAATGTGCCATATTAAAGTAATGCGCACTAAACATTATTGCTTTATCGTTATCAAAAAACACATTAAAAATTGCAATGAACTATATCTCAGGTATTTTTAAAATTTCCTGTTTTTGTTGGCATATAAGTATATAAGATAGCTTACCCCAGACGAAATATAAACCGGTAGAAACACCCATCCAAGTGCTACCAAGAAATATACCGCCTAAAATAAGATTTAATAAGCTATCATTAATAACAATAAATATAATATAAATGATACAAAAAAAAAACGATTACATTATTGAAGTGTAGGATTTTACACTGAAATTAAACTAGTAATATGGGTTTAAACATGTTGCATATTTCAATAACTATATATATATATATAGTCTCTAACATTAGGAGCATTTCTTGTAAAATCCACCTGCATAGACATTTATGATTTAAAAACGTCATACTTACTATCCATTCATAAATAGTGACAGCCAATCCCGAAGCAGCAGCTGTGCCAGCTAAACCAATGAACATTGGAGCTCCTATGTTACTGGCGTAGATTGATGCACCGACCTAATTGTAAAAATCGTGTTCAATTAAACTTAAGAACTACATGTAATACAATAACAAAATATACAAGTACAAAATGTATCAAATCAGAAGCATAGAACCCCTTCAACATTCATTTTACATTTTAGAATGATCTGATTAACATCCAATCCGGATTTTCAAAACAAGGGAGTTATCAGTTAAAACTTATATTTCAAATAGGTGTTTAATCGGAAAAGGGAGGGGGTCTAATCATATGTCCCAGTTCAAATGCATTGATCGTAAAAAAGGGGTGTCCGCCAATGGAAATACCCTAGCTAAGAGGCGCATGATTACTTCACGGATTACATGTATTGGTAAACATTACAATTAAAGTACGACTTCAGTTTTATATAATTGTATTCTGATTTATTTAGAGGTTGCACTTTGTAAATGCAGCTGTTTCTCAAACCTCGCCTCTTTTGGGGAGATTTAGAATATTCATAGAAAATTAATTTTGTTTACATACTGATTCCCAGTTATGCTCTCTGTGTTCCATCTCATAGAGACATAACTTGGGAATGTTACCAGTAAATATACATGTGCATATTGTTTACATTGAAATCTGTGGTAACCCTTCATTCGAGGTAGGGGTAGTTAAGAAAATTAGTGTTAGTTTAAACTCTGAAAAGTTCAGGGCATATAAACGTTGAAAATATGCCGCACAGCCCTATATTTTGACCTTTGAAAAAAAATGTAGTGCATATGAACTTTCAATTCTAGGATAAGATTTTTCAAAACTTCATAGTAAAAGTGGTACAGTTTTATCCGTAAAAGGAGTTCCTATGGGAAATTGCATTGTCAATATTTACAGAAATGCAACCTAGAGACACCAGCGTTTATACATGGCTATAACCCTTGACTTCAAAACAACTTGTACGTCCCATTTCCATTTCGTTCAAATTTGATCATTATATTTCTCCAACTTTGTACTCACAGGTATCCAGTGCATTGATTTTCCAGCTAAAAAGTATCCTGTTGTGTTGCCTCTGTTTGGACGACATGTTGACTAAAATCATACAATCATAAAATATGCATAAAAAATCTATGAATATATGTATAAAATAAATATCACCTTTGAACTTATCAGGTTTTATACAATATAATTATTTGTTTACATTGTACGAATTGTTCAAATATTTGTTGCTGCATAGTTGAATTGACTAGATGGTAGAATTTATGATTTACATAATTTCGAATCATTGTAGCATGTATTTTTCGGGGAGAAATTGTGATTCACCTTTTTTGCAGTTTGAAATACGACTAAAATGTTTCATTTGAAATTTGATTTTCTCTCTTGCGGCACAATTATGTTTTCTGCAAAGTTCTTGGTGCTAATGTATAGAAAAGGGTTGGAAAATACAAATAGTTAAAGTATAGTAATATATGAAAGTGTAAGAAAGCATATTTGTTTATCAGCTGCATAGTAGTTACTAAAAGCTTGCTTTTTGGTATTTTCTTTTGTATGGTACAAGTATTATTCAGTGGTATTTACTTGTACTTTTTATTTTCTTATTTCATCGTCTTGTGTTGTAAGGGTGAATAAAATTGAGAAAGGAAATTGGGAATGTGTCAAAGCGACAACAACCCGACCATAGAGCAGACAACATCCGAAGGCCACCAATGGGTCTGCAATGTAGAGAGAAACTCCCGTACCCGTAGGCGTCCTTCAGCTGGCCCCTTAAAAATATGTATACTAGTACAGTGATAATGGACGTCATACTAAACTCCGAATTATACACAAGAAACTAAAATTAAAAATCATACAAGACTAACAAAGGCCAGAGGCTCCTGACTTGGGACAGGCGCAAAATTGCGGCGGGGTTAAACATGTTTATGAGATCTCAACCCTCCCCCTATACCTCTAGCCAATGTAGAAAAGTAAACGCATAACAATACGCACATTAACATTCAGTTCAAGAGAAGTCCGAGTCCGATGTCAGAAGATGAAACAAAAGAAAATAAATAAAATGACAATAATACATAAATAACTACAGACTACTAGCAGTTAACTGACATGCCAGCTCCAGACCTCAATTAAACTGATTAAAAGATTATGTCTTTATCATATGAATATCAGGCACAATCCCTCCCATTAGGGGTTTAGTATCATACTATCATAAAATATATGAGAAGAACAGAACCCGCATTCTCAGGACCCGTTCTCAGGACCCGTTTTTATTGTGTACTCTTTTATGAACATATGGACACAACGTCCGTTTTTCTACCTACAGTAATAAAGAGGGGTAGTAGAACTATTTTAACTAAGCTATATGTTATAAATCCTGTCCAAAGGGATGAACTTTGTCAGTGATTGCCTTGTGATTTTGATGTCATAATAGACGTTTTTAGTAGTATCAGCAAATTTTATTCGCAACTAGTCTATAGTACATGTATTAAGGACATTAGAGTTTCCTATATGACTCATGTGTATACATTTTTCCATAGTTAAAGACCCTAAAGTGTAACTTTTTTCTGTGGTCGGGTTGTTGTCTCTTTGACACATTCCCCATTTCCATTTCCAATTTTATCATCAATAACTGTCTTTCTGTTTTGTAACATCAATACGTCATTGTCATATCCCTACATCACCTTACATTCATATCAAAATCTTTGTTTAGGTCAGAAATCTTAGGTACGACAAATATGGCACAAGAGGTTAATATCTTTATCTATCGATTCGTTATTGTCAACAGTACTTCTCAAATGTAAAAACAAACGTAAAGTATATGTTATTTTCAGGGACGAAATTTCACTTACCCAAATTCCGACACATAAAACTGCAATAAAATAGATCCCTATAACAACATAGTCAATGGTATCTAGACTGTCTGCCATTGTTCAAGGTTTCTCAGTATAGTCTGATAAGATGAACATTGAGGATTAAATTGATTAGATAGAGCTGGGAGATCTTGTGAGAATATGTACAGTGGTTTAAATATAGTAACTTATTTAGGAAATAATAAAAACATTTTAAAAGTAGGTTCTAAATCTTCAAGGTTGAATCGAGGTATATGGCACTGCCCTACTGTCTTTAACCTTTCTAGCTAATGCTTGTATTTGTATTTTAACATAGACTGATGAATGATAATTATGATTACTAATATTTATGTTACCTTGATGAGTGCACTTTTATCGGGACCAGTCGCCAAATTAGATTGGAATTATATACTGGTATACAAATTTGTATGGTTTTGGACTATTGGAAATCTAAAATAACGATCGATTGGTCTTAAATTTGATACAAACACAAACAATTTAAACATATTCTAAGAATATCATCTTGTCAGACTGATTGACCCAAAGATTTTTTGTACAAATATACGAAAAGAACGACAATAATTAAAATCTGAATTTCGAAACCGCTACAGGTATAATCATTGATACCATATTCTTTTTTCACTGATTATTTTATAACATAGACTAGATTAAACTTATTTTTGAAAAAGTAAATTACATGATGTACGACTTGATAACTTTGTACAACCGAAAACACCGAAAACCGATCAAAAGCATATAACCTCTCCCGAAACTGACCAGCTTGCTCTCAAACTCTTTACAAAAAGGTAATATGTGAAAAAAACCATACAGATGATCCAAAATTAAATTAAAAAAAACTTGTGTTGGCATATTGTCAGGTGAAAATGCTTCATTAATAGTATAAAATGTTAATTTACGAGCATTATTCAATCCATGTAGTTTGTATGCTCGGCCAATAGTGTAATACACCAATGTATGCTCGGCTTATAACGAAATACAACCTGTGTATGCTCGGCCAATAGTGTAATACAACCTGTGTATGCTCGGCCAATAGTGTAATACAACCTGTGTATGCTCGGCCAATAATGTAATACAACCTGTGTATGCTCGGCTTATAGTGTAATACAACCTGTGTATGCTCGGCGTATAGTGTAATACAACCTGTGTATGCTCGGCTTATAGTGTAATACAACCTGTGTATGCTCGGCCAATAGTGTAATAAAACCTGTGTATGCTCGGCTTATAGTGGAATACAACCTGTGTATGCTCGGCCAATAGTGTAATACAACCTGTGTTTACTCGGCTTGTAATATAATACAACCTGTGTATGCTCGGCTTATAGTGTAATACAACCTGTGTATGCTCGGCTCATAGTGGAATACAACCTGTGTATGCTCGGCCAATAGTGTAATACAACCTGTGTATGCTCGGCTTATAGTGTAATACAACCTGTGTATGCTCGGCTTATAGTGTAATACAACCTGTGTATGCTCGCTTATAGTGTAATACAACCTGTGTATGGTCGGTTTAAAGTGTAATACAGCCTTTGTATGCTCGGCGTATAGTGTAATACAGCCTTTGTATGCTCGGCGTATAGTGTAATACAGCCATTGTATGCTCGGCTTATAGTGTAATACAACCTATGTATGCTCGGCTTATAGTGTAATACAGCCTATGTATGTTTGGTTTATATTGTAATACAAACTGTATATGATCGGCTTATAGTGAAATACAACCTGTGTTTGCTCGGCTTATAGTGTAATACAACCTTTGCATGCTCGGATTATAGTATAATACATCCTGTGTATGCTCGGCTTATAGTGTAATACAGCCTTTGTATGCTCGGCTTATAGTGTAATACATCCTTTGTATGCTCGGCGTATAGTGTAATACAGCCTGTGTATGCTCGGCTCATAGTGTAATACAACCTGTGTATGATCGGCTTATAGTGTAATACAACCTGTGTATGCTCGGCCAATAGTGTAATACAACCTGTGTATAATCGGCTTATAGTGAAATACAATCTGTTAATGCTCGGCTTATAATGAAATGCAACCTGTGTATGATCGGCTTATAGTGTAATACAACCTGTGTATGCTCGGCTTATAATGTAATACAACCTTTGTATGTTCGGCTTATAGTGTAATACATCCTGTGTATGCTCGGCCAATAGTGTAATACAACCTGTGTATGATCGGCCAATAGTGTAATACAGCCTGTATATGCTCGGCCAATAGTGTAATACAACCTGTGTATGCTCGGCCAATAGTGTAATATGCTCGGCTTATAGTGTAATACAACCTGTGTATGATCGGCCAATAGTGTAATACAACCTATGTATGATCGGCTTATAGTGTAATACAACCTTTGTATGATCGGCCAATAGTGTAATACATCCTGTGTATGCTCGGCTTATAGTGTAATACAACCTGTGTATGCTCGGCTTATAGTGTAATACAACCTTTGTATGCTCAGTTTATAGTGTAATACAACCTATGTATGCTCGGCTTGTAGTGTAAGACAACCTGTGTATGCTCGGCGTATAGTGTAATACAACCTTTGTATGCTCAGTTTATAGTGTAATACAACCTATGTATGCTCGGCTTATAGTGTATTACAGCCTTTGTATGCTCAGTGTATAGTGTAATACAGCCTTTGTATGCTCGGCGTATAGTGTAATACAGCCTTTGTATGATCGACTTATAGTGTAATACAGCTTTTGTATGCTCGGCGTATAGTGTAATACAGCCTTTGTATGATCGACTTATAGTGTAATACAGCCTTTGTATGCTCGGCGTATAGTGTAATACAGCCTTTGTATGCTCGGCGTATAGTGTAATACAGCCTTTGTATGATCGACTTATAGTGTTATACAGCCTTTGTATGCTCGGCGTATAGTGTAATACAGCCTTTGTATGCTCGGCGTATAGTGTAATACAGCCATTGTATGCTCGGCTTATAGTGTAATACAACCTATGTATGCTCGGCTTTTAGTGTAATACAGCCTATGTATGTTTGGTTTATATTGTAATACAAACTGTATATGCTCAGCTTATAGTGGAATACAACATGTGTTTGCTCGGCTTATAGTGTAATACAACCTTTGTATGCTCGGATTATAGTGTAATACATCCTGTGTATGCTCGGCTTATAGTGTAATACAACCTGTGTATGCTCGGCTAATAGTGTAATACAACCTTTGTATGCTCAGTTTATAGTGTAATACAACCTATGTATGCTTGGCTTGTAGTGTAATACAGCCTTTGTATGCTCGGCGTATAGTGTAATACATCCTTTGTATGCTCGGCGTATAATGTAATACATCCTTTGTATGCTCGGCGTATAGTGTAATACAGCCTTTGTATGCTCGGCTTATAGTGTAATACATCCTTTGTATGCTCGGCGTATAGTGTAATACAGCCTGTGTATGCTCGGCGTATAGTGTAATACAGCCTGTGTATGCTCGGCTTATAGTGTAATACAGCCTTTGTATGCTCGGCGTATAGTGTAATACAGCCTTTGTATGCTCGGCTTATAGTGTAATACATCCTGTGTATGCTCGGCTTATAGTGTAATACATCCTGTGTATGCTCGGCTTATAGTGTTATACAGCCTTTGTATGCTCGGCGTATAGTGTAATACAGCCTTTGTATGCTCGGCGTATAGTGTAATACAGCCTTTGTATGCTCGGCGTATAGTGTAATACATCCTTTGTATGCTCGGTTTATAGTGTAATACAGCCTGTGTATGCTCGGCTTATAGTGTAATACAACCTATGTATGCTCGGCTTATAGTGTAATACAGCCTGTGTATGCTCGGCTTATAGTGTAATACAACCTATGTATGCTCGGCTTATAGTGTAATACAGCCTATGTATGTTTGGTTTATATTGTAATACAAACTGTATATGCTCGGCTTATAGTGTAATACAGCCTGTGTATGCTCGGCTTATAGTGTAATACAACCTATGTATGCTCGGCTTATAGTGTAATACAGCCTATGTATGTTTGGTTTATATTGTAATACAAACTGTATATGCTCGGCTTATAGTGGAATACAGCCTGTGTATGCTCGGCTTATAGTGAAATACAACCTGTGTTTGCTCGGCTTATAACGAAATACAACATGTATTTGCTCGGCTTATAACGAAATACAACCTGTGTTTGCTCGGCTTATAACGAAATACAACCTTTGTATGCTCGGCTTATAGTGTAATACAACCTGTGTATGCTATGCTTATAATGTAATACAACCAGTGAATGATCGGCCAATAGACTAATACAATTTCTTATAGAAATCATGTGAAAGGGTATGGCTATTATATCTGATTATTCAAATGTGTAGTCTGCAAATATACACTAGATCACATCCGCAAAATCGCGGGAATTTATATTTAAGTTGGTTCGCCTAAGATAGATTTGTCCGGTAACTGAAAACACACATGTCTATATGCGTAATTGATGTATAAAGTTCATATTATATAGAATTAAACATTGTTTTTTATTCAGTTTGTGAGCGGACAGTCCAATTAAAAAAAAATCCAGACCATTTAATCCTTATAATTCTATCTCTAGGAATATTGCGAGACTTTCTTGTGGAAATGTTTGTAATTACACAGAATAAGTCACAATAGTTATATGAATTTTGTGTAAGGAAGCTACTATCACTTTAGCCTGACCTTTTTTTACACCAATTGTCATCCTGCCTTTTTTTTTGCCAAGTTGATCCTCCTGCCTTTTATTTTGCCAAGTTGCTCATCTTGATTTTTTTTTGCCAAGTTGCTCATCATGCCTTTTTTTGCCAAGTTGCTCATCATGCCTTTTTTTCTGCCAAGTTGCTCATCATGCCTTTTTTTTGCCAAGTTGCTCATCGTGCCTTTTTTTTTTGCCAAGTTGCTCATCCTGCCTTTTTTTGGGGCCAAGTTGCTCATCATGCTTTTTTTTTGCCAAGTTGCTCATCCTGCCTTTTTTTACTGACAAATGCTATTCTGTATATTTGATTCAAGTTTCATCCTATATCAAATATCACAGTGAGATACGCTGTAGCCTTCGTGTGTTACTCCTAATCACTTGAACCAAACCAATAGACTGAAGATTGAAGAATCAAATAAGATATCCCACTCTTTGCAAAGCAAAAAAAAAATTAGAGGCAAGAATATAATGATGATAATTACTATCATATTTGTATAAAAATTTCTCTATACTTTGTTAAAAACTTTGACAAGTTGTAACATCGAACGTCATGTCAATGTTGAAGCAGGGTGATCGAAATCTACATGAATAAGTAAGATATAAACCGTGACAAACCTAGGGTTTCTCAGTGTAGCTAGAAGCATCCCAATCATGCTTCTTAAAAAAAGAAGTGCAAAACATCATTGATCGAAAGAGGGAAGTGGCGTTAATTTTATTTAAATGTATCTTAATATGCATTTACTTTTCGATTATTTTACATGCCTTTTATGATATTAAAGCTTTGTTTTCAATTACCATAAGTACATGTATATGATATACTATACACGTATTAAACAGTTAAAGTACCTATCACTTAAAATCGATAATTTATTATATATGAACAGGGGTGAACTTTATTTCACATAACGAAAAAGAGGGTAAATTGACATAAGATTTTCTTATCAAATTAATTAAACTTCCCGAATACTATAAAAGGGAAATATTATCTAATTTAAGCGAAAGAAGCATCGGTCAATAAGACAATACAATGGCACAATTTATGGAAACAAACTTGCTTATTTTGAAGACGACATATATTATTATTTTGGTGGAATCGCATGGTCATATTTTATTACAAGGTATGAATTATCAATTTGTGGAGACCGCAATGATATGTTTTACCAATTGACCATAAAATAGAAAATGATACTGAGCATAGATTTTGTAGAAAATGAGAAATCTTAAATAAATCACAATATTATTTTGTATTTTTAAAGAAAAAAAAAGAATGCAAAAGCAAGTTTTATTAAATATACAAGAAAGTAGATGTGGTTTATCAGTAAAGCAATCTAGCAACATCACTTTTGTTTTAAAAGAAATACACTTGTATTGAAAGCACGAAGCACTGCAAAAACATTTACAGTGTAAAGATGCCGAAAACCGATTTATAAAAACGAAAACAATCTATAACAACACTGTCGACATGATTACTTTCATAGTGATAAAGATTATAACACAATGTTGACTATTGTACCCCTTTTCTATACATTTGTTTCTATTATGTATGTTTGTTTTGTTCAAACATCGTTGTCAATATGATAGAATTTTATGCGACTCTCATACCAGCAAGAGAGCCTGCTTTTAAAGTCTTTCAAACCGCGTTTAATTCACCATTTTCTACATAAGAAAATGCCTGTACCAAGTCAGGAATATGACAGTTGTTATCCATTGGTTTGATGTGTTTTAGCTTTTGATTTTTCAACTGTCCGTTTTGAGTTTTCCTCGGAATTCTGTATTTTTGTAATTATATTTTTTGCTAATTTTCGCTTCTTTGAATTCAATTTGTATTCAATGGAATAAACATCTGTATAGAATATTAAGATAAAGGGTAATTATTTTCCTACCCTGTTTTTTTTTTAATCAATATGTTCTTACTTTAATAATTCTGAAACAGTTCTAATGATCAGTAAGCCATTTAGGGATTTTTCAGCCAATAAGCTGAAAAGATATTTACTGTCAATCATACGAGATCGAACATATAGATTGTATGTTTTGAAACGGATATTGTGCTACTGTTATATGTGAAGTCAATATTTCAAACTACAAATCACATTAGATGTTGTTTTACAAATGGTAATCTATGACCTTATGCTGATTCATTGTTCGGTTCCGACGATAGTTTTTTGTAAAGAAATATTCTTATTAAACTAAATTATATTTTCACAAATCAGTACAACATTTCTTAACCTAAAAGTTTTTAGGTCCACATGCCCTCAGTTTTCTGGTTCAACTTGTTTTCTATATCGTCATGCCCCGGTCTTTTTTAGCCAATTACATGGTTTTGGGTTTTTTCTCATTGTTGAAGGTTGTCAAGTGTGGGGATATAGGTTACGTACACCCATTTTATTTTTATTCTGACGTATTTTTGTTTGCATTCTAACATATTTGTTTCAGACTACAAGGAACATCCGTGCATTAGACCATGTAAGACAGATCATCCAATGACATGTGAATATAACTTTACAGTTGAATACTATTATACTCTTACAAAGTCTTGTTACGAATGTCCTTACAATACAACTGATTGTGGACGACCTCATTGTGTTCCAGCGGATGGGAATCAAAGGGGAATAATCACAGTGAACAGGATGTTACCGGGCCCTGGTATACATGTAAGATATATAAATTTATCCAATTAGTCTGTTCTAAAATCAAAACAAACCTCTGTACAAACAACGATTGTTAGCTTAATTTTTGTCCACTCTTAGGGGAGCTTGACATTTATTTGGGGGGAAATTATCACAAAAATCGACACCTACTTTCGAAGATGAGAATTAAGTATTCAAATGTCTGCAAAAACATTCAAAATTTTACGTACACCATGTTTAAGATTCAAGTTATAAGTTTAAATATCGATTTTTGAATTTTCGGGGTGAAAAACAAAAAAAATCGTTTTTGCCTTAAGCAAATATCACTCTGTAAATATTAGACCAATTGGGCAATTATCTATGTTAGAACAGTGTATCCAATTTCATTATGTATGGAAATTACATTTCATTGTATCGTTTCTTTTGCTGACTAGTATATTAACAGACAAAATGTCGTGTATCAGTTCTCTATACTCTATTACATTGTACAACTTCACGCACATCTAGCTTTATTACGAAGATTAAAATTTCTATTTTGTCAGGAATCAAAATTATTGAAACCTAATTTCAAACATTAAGACAACATTTTAAATATATGATGCGATCATTTATTTACACTGATTTTTCAGAGAGTTATATGTTTTACAATGGGCACCAGTTGTACACAGTTTCTCCTGATTTAATTTCTTTTTATAATATGAGGTCAGCATACCCTCATCACGTTAAACTCAGCCTTTAAAGTTTCAAACTATTTTTTTAATGTAAAATATTTAAAGAGTCTAGACTTTAAATTTGTTTTCATCATAAGGATATTACAAAATGAAATAAAACTTCTTTTAATCGATCTAAAGGAAATTTTAACCTCTTATGTAATATCTGTAATGCAATTCATGTGTTGCAAGGACAAATAACCAGGTACACGTATATCAAGGAATCATTTTACCAAGAGAGCATGTGTCCCTAAAACCAGATAACAAAGTACAAAGTGTAACCGTTATTCCTTTAGTAAGTTAAAACACCTTACGTAATCATTAAAATGACAATAAATGTCCAATCAATACTTTAACGAATGTGTCATCCGAACAATTGTGTATGCGTTCGGTTGCACGTAATTCCTTTATTGAGTGATTGGTTTGCAAATACAATTCAACAAATCTAAAAGGAAGCAGTTAAGATAAGCAAACAAGGCGGTAAATACCGACTGGTTTTCATAAGGAAATCGGAAAAATAGTCTTGAAAACTGTTGCTGAACAACAGATTATACAGATCCCTTATTAACAATTCTGATTGGTCTTCCTCATCATACAGATCCCTTATTAACATTTCTGATTGGTCTTCCTCCATATAAAGATCCCTTATTAACATTTCTGATTGGTCTTCCTCATCATACAGATCCCTTATTAACATTTCTGATTGGTCTTCCTCATCATACAGATCCCTTATTAACATTTCTGATTTGTCTTCCTCCATATAAAGATCCCTTATTATCACTTCTGATTTGTCTTCCTCATCATACAGATGCCTTATTAACATTTCTGATTGGTCTTCCTCCATATAAAGATCCCTTATTAACAATTCTGATTGGTCTTCCTCATCATACAGATGCCTTATTAACATTTCTGATTGGTCTTCCTCATCATACAGATGCCTTGTGAACACTTCTGATTGGTCTTCCTCATCATACAGATGCCTTATTAACATTTCTGATTGGTCTTCCTCCATATAAAGATCCCTTATTAACACTTCTGATTGGTCTTCCTCATCATACAGATGCCTTATTAACATTTCTGATTGGTCTTCCTCCATATAAAGATCCCTTATTAACACTTCTGATTGGTTTTCCTCATCATACAGATGCCTTGTTAACATTTCTGATTGGTCTTCCTCCATATAAAGATCCCTTATTATCACTTCTGATTGGTCTTCCTCATCATACAGATGCCTTGTTAACACTTCTGATTGGTCTTCCTCCATATAAAGATCCCTTATTAACACTTCTGATTGGTCTTCCTCATCATACAGATGCCTTGTTAACACTTCTGATTGGTCTTCCTCCATATAAAGATCCCTTATTAACACTTCTGATTGGTCTTCCTCATCATACAGATGCCTTGTTAACACTTCTGATTGGTCTTCCTCCATATAAAGATCCCTTGTTAACATTTCTGATTGGTCTTCCTCATCATACAGATCCCTTATTAACACTTCTGATTGGTCTTCCTCATCATACAGATCCCTTATTAACATTTCTGATTGGTCTTCCTCATCATACAGATCCCTTATTAACATTCTGATTGGTCTTCCTCATCATACAGATCCTTATTAACATTTCTGATTTGTCTTCCTCCATATAAAGATCCCTTATTATCACTTCTGATTGGTCTTCCTCATCATACAGATGCCTTATTAACATTTCTGATTGGTCTTCCTCATCATACAGATGCCTTGTTAACACTTCTGATTGGTCTTCCTCATCATACAGATCCTTATTAACATTTCTGATTGGTCTTCCTCCATATAAAGATCCCTTATTAACATTTCTGATTGGTCTTCCTCATCATACAGATGCCTTATTAACATTTCTGATTGGTCTTCCTCCATATAAAGATCCCTTATTATCACTTCTGATTGGTCTTCCTCATCATACAGATCCCTTATTAACATTTCTGATTGGTCTTCCTCATCATACAGATGCCTTGTTAACACTTCTGATTTGTCTTCCTCATCATACAGATGCCTTATTAACATTTCTGATTGGTCTTCCTCCATATAAGATCCCTTATTAACAATTCTGATTGGTCTTCCTCATCATACAGATGCCTTATTAACATTTCTGATTGGTCTTCCTCATCATACAGATGCCTTATTAACATTTCTGATTGGTCTTCCTCATCATACAGATGACTTGTTAACACTTCTGATTTGTCTTCCTCATCATACAGATGCCTTATTAACATTTCTGATTGGTCTTCCTCCATATAAAGATCCCTTATTAACAATTCTGATTGGTCTTCCTCATCATACAGATGCCTTATTAACATTTCTGATTGGTCTTCCTCCATATAAAGATCCCTTATTAACACTTCTGATTGGTCTTCCTCATCATACAGATGCCTTATTAACATTTCTGATTGGTCTTCCTCCATATAAAGATCCCTTATTAACACTTCTGATTGGTCTTCCTCATCATACAGATGCCTTATTAACATTTCTGATTGGTCTTCCTCCATATAAAGATCCCTTATTAACACTTCTGATTGGTCTTCCTCATCATACAGATGCCTTATTAACACTTCTGATTGGTCTTCCTCCATATAAAGATCCCTTATTAACACTTCTGATTGGTCTTCCTCATCATACAGATGCCTTATTAACATTTCTGATTGGTCTTCCTCCATATAAAGATCCCTTATTAACACTTCTGATTTGTCTTCCTCGTCATACAGATGCCTTATTAACATTTCTGATTGGTCTTCCTCCATATAAAGATCCCTTATTAACACTTCTGATTGGTCTTCCTCGTCATACAGATGCCTTATTAACATTTCTGATTGGTCTTCCTCCATATAAAGATCCTTTATTAACACTGCTGATTGGTCTTCCTCATCATACAGATGCCTTGTTAACATTTCTGATTGGTCTTCCTCATCATACAGATGCCTTGTTAACACTTCTGATTGGTCTTCCTCATCATACAGATGCCTTATTAACATTTCTGATTGGTCTTCCTCCATATAAAGATCCCTTATTAACAATTCTGATTGGTCTTCCTCATCATACAGATGCCTTATTAACATTTCTGATTGGTCTCCCCCTTTGATTGATATACTCTAATTGAAATATTTTTTTCGGTCTTAAACTTTTGCTCTTATTTTCATTATTGTCTCTTCGTATGTTTTTATTTGTACGATAACATCAGTATTCTACATGTGTTTCAAACAACCATTAAACCATGTGTATGTTTTCAGGTATGTTACAATGATACTATAGTTGTAAATGTTCATAATAAGCTGGAGGGTAGCGAAGGAACATCTGTACACTGGCATGGTATACACCAGAGAGAGTCACAATTCATGGATGGTGTAGCCATGGTAACACAGTGTCCAATACTACCATACACTTCATTCCAGTACAAGTACGTTAACAGTGTGAAAAACTAGACTAAGTATTATTTGCATTATGGGGGATTTTAAAAACAAACTCAGAGATAAACAAGTACGTTAAAAACAGTGTGAAAAACTAGTATTATTTACATTGTGGGGGATTTTAAAAACAAACTCAGAGATAAACGCAGCTTTAAAGAAATGAACCCATACATAGTTCACTACAGTAATTTAGCAGTAATGTTTATCTGACTTTATCTGATCTTCAATAATGCAAACAAAATTAATGCTTGAAAATATAAGACATTGAATATCCAGCATACTCGTATTTATTTTTAGACATTTATTTATTTCGACTAAGTATTGTAGCAAGGTCAGTGTAATAACCCATGTATCCAACTTGTAATCACTTTGCCACACATTATATCAAGGCTTTACAAATAAAGATCGGACATATAAATCCAAATACAAATTCTAACGTTGTATCTCTAGATTTAAGGCATCGACATCAGGAACACACTTTTGGCATGCTCACTCAGGATTACAGAGATCTGATGGTTTCTTTGGACCGTTAGTCATACGGCAAACCCCAGAACAAGATCCACAGTACAGCATGTACGACATTGACACACCAGAGTATACAGTAATCATCAACGATTGGTTGACAGAGCTGTCAATCAACAAATTTGCTCATCATTATCTTGCAGACGGTGACAATAAACCAGCATCAATGCTTATAAACGGTACAATTTTTGGCATATTGTTTACACGAGACATCTAAAGGCATAGAGTGAAAAACTACAATACAATAACAAAATAACACAATAAAACTAAACATGTGTTTTTCAACTGTAGACAGGCACTTGTCTCCTATTTTTTTTAATATACCTTATAATATAACAGTGTAATTTAAGATATAAAGGAACTTATTTTTTGAGACAAGTGCCTGTGGACATTACTCATAACATATTAGACTTTGGTACAATTTGGAATTACTGGATTTTTAGAAAATGACTTGTAAACTCATCTAGATACAGCTATTATAGGAATCCACAAAAAAAAACCGTCTTCAAACTTTACGAGTAGGGTTTTCATAATGATGTTTTACTTGAGCAATGGTTGGGTTATTTGATGAATGTAAAACCTTGTCTAATATCTAGATTTTGCTCATTTTTTTCTAGGACTGCGTGGTCTCTATAATGCATGGGAATTTAAACAATTATAGTGCAAATGCGATGTTTTGGCAATTCCTCACAAACAAAGATCTTTTTTCTTTTTTTTCTTTTCTTAAAAGGGGAACGAGTTCTGTCTAATGCATATCTCGTCTTTAATGAAGACAGTTTTTAAAGGCTCTTTCTAGAATAGAGTTGATTTTAGTTACACACACGTACAGATTACTATTATCGATTTCAAATATGTCTCCCTAATCTCTCCATAGTACGTATTCTTTCGGTATAGACTGGCTTCATCTTCTTATATCTCATATATAATATTTTGATACACTTATATATTATCATCAGTTAAGTTTTTATATTTCTTTTGTTTCTATTCAGTATTTTATGTTTTAGGAAAGGGAGCGTTTCAAAAGTTTACGACGCCTACAGGAGGTGAAGTATACACGCCATTTGAAGTTTTTACAATCGACTCTGGTCGCCGATACCGCTTTCGACTGATCAGTAACGGTCTGCTTTATTGTCCAAAACACATTTCTATTGATGACCACAACTTAACAGTTATAGCTACGGACGGAACTCCAGTCGAACCAATAGAAGTGGAAAGTCTGATAATGTATAACGGAGAGCGCTATGACATCATCATAAACGGTGATCAGCCGGTTGACAATTACTGGATGAGAGTAGTAGGACTTGCAGACTGCGAAGTTAAAAATGCTTCACAGCTGGCTATAATAAGATATCGAGGAGCCAATGAGACTGACCCCTCGGAATCAAGATTTCATGACGATGTAAACAGAGATGGAAAGGTATATAGAAGTCCCTATTTTGGTTTTATAAGTTGTAAGTTCCGACATTTGGAGACTGTGTTAGTCGTTTCACGCTCCTGTAGTACACGAGGTTATACATACAGAGTATATATGAATGACAAAAAATCATGGTTTTTTGTAAAATGTCATTCTTCTTAAAATAATAGATCTAAACCTTTCATAAATTATAAATAGTTAATAAATAAAAAAAGGACATTGAAAAACCTCAACGACGCAATGATCTAACTATAAATACTCAATGATTAAATGGAGTTGAAATAAAGTAAGATGGACACTTTGAGATCAATGTATAGCTATTGATTGTTAACGAATTAAAAAAAAGTATGTTTTATATGACATTACACCATATCTTAAACTTTGGAACAATATAACATGCAGAGGCGGATTTAGGGGCGGCCAAGGGGGCCCGGGCCCCCCTTTTTTGGAAAAAAGTTCGTAGCTTATATAGAGAATCACTGAAGCGTGACTGGAGCGGGCCCCCTCTTAGGTCAGTCAATGGGCCCCCTCTTACGAAAATTTCTGGATCCGCCACTGACATGGACACAACAAGTGTTTGCTCGAGTTACATTGTAACGTCACATCAACGTTGAACCTTGTAACCTTGAAGAACGACAACCATCGGTAAAGGTTTGGATAAAAAAAAATAAGAATAAACTAAAAAACTACAAAGACGACATCAATTGAATAAACTGAGTAGCTGAAACGATAGACAAACATTTACCTCTAAAGAATTACTGTACTTTATAAGAATGCTCGTTGCACGAAAAACAAATTATGTTCTGGTTGCAGAATGTTAATTAGTTTATATTTCGATATTGGTGTTATTTATACATAAACATTATTACAAATCGTTTAAACATATATTATGTTAAGACAGTAATATTTTATTTCTACCATCTTTTTAATTAAAGATACTGAACCCATTGAATTCCCAAGAGACAGAGACACTCATTCCAGTCTCCAGTTTGGTATCAAAACTTGACGACGATGCATCACTGAAAGATGTTCCGGACAAACGCTTTTATTTGGCGATGGATTTCTACAATATCAGTAACTACCGATTAAATGATCTGTACCAAATGCATGACCATGACCATATTCATTATACACCACAGATTAATCACATCTCTAACACATTACCACCGTCACCAGTGTTATCACAATTTAATGACATCCCAAAGGTAAGTTGAAAATAAAATAAGAAGATGTGGTATGATTTCCAATGAGACAACTCTCCACAAGAGACCAAAAGGACACAGACATAAGATATAGAACATTAATTATGATAATGGAATAAATAAACAGCTCTCTCACAAGCATAAAACCTCTAGCTGTAAAAATATAAGGGCATACACTATAGTCACGGGGACACATTTATTGCATCCACACAGCAGAGTAACAAACCCTGCAGTAATTATAAAAAAAGAAGATGTGGTATGATTGCCAATGAGACAACACTCCAAATTATACCTGCAAAACAAAAACCAAAACATGACAAGTTACATTATTAGCAGATTTTTCACTGGAAATAACCTGATAGTAGGTGAAAAATTAAGAACTATTCTCACACATGCACATAAACGAAGTCATACTTTGTACAAATTAATACATTAATCATAAAAACAATCAAGAAGAAACAGGTGCATTAACTAACTTAATTTATCAATTAATTCGCTTGTTGTAGGAATTACTATGCAATCCAGAGACCCTGAGTAAGACAACCGACTGTACCAAAGAATACTGTGAATGTGTACATGTACAGAAAGTTTCACTAGGAGATACAGTAGAACTGGTGCTCATTGATGAAGGACATACATATGATGCAAACCATCCTATGCATTTACATGGAAATTATTTCCGAGTTGTCGGTATGGATAGGGTATGTAGAATTGTACCTTTTGTTATGTTGTTAAAGATCGTTTTTATGTGTTAGCCATTGAACTGCAGTACTGTATGTTATATTATCGCTATTTTGTGCATTTTTCCTTTGATCTTTTTTTGTGATAATTTTCATATCATGCTTCTCGCTTGAGATGGAAAAATTATCGCTAGAAACTAAGGAAGCCACGTGGCCTTGCTAACCAAATTGACATTGAAATTGACAACGTCGTCATAGGTAAAATAGCGATAAACAGATTATCATTGGTCATCTCAACTCGATTGCTTTTCTCACTTTCGCTGTAGTGTACCAGCTCAAGCGAGAAAATCAATCTCGTTGAGATGATCAACGATAATCTATAAATATATAATTACATTAGATGTATGTTTCATTATAATATTTTATTCTGATTGGCTAACTGCACATCACGTGTTATTCCGTAAGCAGTTGCATTGCTCAATACAACTTTTCACTCATGATAACACGTGCTCCAACAATAAAGTGCACAGGTGAATTAAATAATAAAATATATAAAATTCGTGTTTTCATGATCATAGCTAAAAAAATGTAATTATAAGTATTGAATGCTTCTTTTTCTAACTTTATAGGGTTGTAAAAGCGTTGACCGTGCGTACATTTTTAGAATGAAGCGCGGAAGCGCTTCATACAAAATGTACTTCGGTCAACGCTTTTACACCCCAATAAATTTACAAAAAGAAGCATTCAATTCTTAAATACATTTAATGAAGCTAAGTAATAACACTAAAACTTTTGAATGAACAAGAAGCCAACTTCTGTGATAGATTTCCGTGATGTATTAGGTATGATATTCCATTAAAATTTAAACCGACACGTAAAGAAATTTTGAAGAACACTAACAAATAAAAAATAACAAAAAACAATTAACAATCCCCGGCTGACAAATTGAAGCTACATGTATGCATATGCATAGTTAGGAGATTCTCTCCTTTTTTCCACTTGAAATTTTGTCACACTAAAGGAGAGGGTATGATAAGAGCTTTATTATTTGACATTAACTTACAAAAACAGTCAAATTCTGCGGTTTATGGAAAATCATGGGCTAGTACATATATGTATCAGTGAATAAAATCTGAAAATTTGAAACTGAAATATCAGTTGTATTTTCACAATGAAGTCATAAACATTTTGAAATTTATGAGCCTGTAATTCGGTTGTTGTCGTTTGATGCTGTATATCATATTTCTTTTCCGTTCATTATTTTGTACATAACTCATGCCGTTAGTTTTCTCGTTTGAATTGCATAAAAATTCGTTGTTAATTTATGTGTCGTTTAGTCTCTTGTGGATAGTTGTCTCATTTGCAATCATACCATATTTTCCTATTTTTATAAATCACCATTTTTGCCTGTAGTTTTTACAAAATTGGGTATGAGTAAATTCCTTACTCAAAGAGGTATTTGATAATTTGCAATTACATATTTCTTACAGCTTGGATCCACTACAACTTTAGAGGAAGTAAAAAAACTAGACGACCTTGGATTATTGCAAAGAAATCTTACAAAACGGGCAGCTAAAGATACTGTTACTGTACCAGATGGCGGATACACGATTGTTAGGTTCCATGCTACTAATCCAGGTAAATATGTTCGACCATTTCGTACTTTGACCTATAATGGTTTACTTGTGTCCACAAGAGACTAAATGACACATAAATTAACAACGATTTTTTATGCAATTCAAACGAGGAAACTAACGGCATGATTTATGTACAAAATAATACAAAATTGTGATTTGGGTGGTTTTTAGACGAATCAAGAAATTTAAAGGACGGAAAACATATTATATGTATTAGAAGTCCTATCTCAAAATCAATAACTTTTTTTACTTTTTTAGGATTTTGGTTTTTTCACTGTCACATAGAATTTCACGCAGAAATAGGTATGGGCCTAGTTTTCCAAGTTGGTGAGATCCATGAACATCCAAAATCACCACTAAATTTTCCAAAGTGTGGATCATGGCATTAAGTGGAGGGATCATTCACTGGAAGAATTGTTTAAACTTTTCCAGTAGACAATTGAGACGCTTTAATTATACAGACTATTCATATTGTTTTGAAATATTAAATAAATTACATATGCATTTCTATTATTTACTTATGCTATTTATACTGATAACAACATAAACGGTACAAATTTATCTACACCAGATGCGCATTTCGACAATCAATGTCTTTTCAGTGAAGCTCAGGGTAAAATATTTGAACATCCAAACCTTATAACAAAAATGAAGGCTTTTACTGAAGTAGTACACATTTTATTAAGGGATCAGCTGAGGACAACTCTGGATGCGGGATTTTCTAGCTGCGTGGAAGAACCATTGGTGGCATTCGGCTGTTGTCTGTTCTTTAGTTGGGTTGTTGTCTCTTTGACATATTCCCTCTTTCCATTCTTAATTTTATTATAAACCAAAAAGGACAAAAAAGCATATCCAAATCTGGAAAAGGAACCAGAGCTATACATAATCAGGATGATATATAATTCCTTGATTTAGAACAATTTCAAAAAAAAATCCGTATTGTCATACTTGTACCGAAGTACTGGCTACTGGGATGATATTTAAAATTGAGAATTGAAATGGGGGAATGTGTCAAAGAGACAACAACCCGACCAAAGAACATACAACAGCAGTCTTTGAATTGAAAAACACGATAAATATAAGAAAAAAATAAATCGGAAGATTGTGTAAGCCTATAATTGGTACAGATATGCTATTTAAATAGTCTTAAAACTCATAAGGCATAACTACGTAAGCATTCATTTGAATAAACGTGTTCGCTGGTTTTTGTAGCGGAGAGTATTTTGGACGACGCCTTAAAGTGAAGCAACTATGAATATGTCAAAATAATACAGATAAAATAAATTACTGGTGAAATCAAACTACATATAAATGGTTGATTGAGTGTTGGTTGGGCAATGTTAAGTGGAATATATGTCATATATGTTATGGACGGCTACATAAAAGAGAAATATCTAAATTGAAAAAAGACATATACAGGCCTAAAATCCTCTCAACTTTCGTTCTAGGTGCTGAGACATATAATAATAATAATAACATCCACGGCATCGATAGGCATTTATATCTTAAATCGGAGGAAACCTTGAAATAATATTACAGAAAAATGTTGATTATTGTAGACGGTGCATTACGTTTGCGCGCATTACCATTAAATTTGCGCGCAAAAAAAAACATTACGTTTGCGCGCAGCTTTTGATTACAATTGCGCGCATTTATTTGACAGGTAAACTCAGGTAAGCTCAGGTTATAATACTTATTTATTTATAAATTTGTTCAATTATTTTTAAGTAAAAGTATCTTTCCGTTAGTCTAAGTCACCTACTCACCCACGAGGAGGTTGAAGTGGGATTCAAGCAGGATAAGTCGGTTGCATTATATTCTATTAATACGAAAAGTTTTATATTCATCATGTTCTAATGATTTTCTTCCCGATTTGTTATAAAAAAAAAACGTCAACTGTTCGTGCCTTGACCAAACTTTTCAAACTAACTTAAATTATTTACGAATTAAAAGAGATCACTACTCGGGGTACTTGTTCACCCTGACAAATTCGTAATGAAGTTACATGTTTGCTCTAAGTTATGACGGAATTTATTAGGAACACTTTATATTTTGTCTTAAGAGTTCGATATAAACAATATATAATTAAAAAATATTTTCAAACTTAATGATTTTAAGTCATATCTAATATGAAAATTATAGTCATTTATATTTTGATATTATTTATATCTTATTATATTCCTTTTTGACCTGAGTTTACCTGTAAGATGAATGCGCGCAAATGTAATCAAAAGCTGCGCCAAAACGTAAAACATTTCAATCCCCTAATGCGCGCAAATGTAATGCGCCCATTGTAGAAGCCTGATTGAACCTGAGGGACAAAACAGTGGTATTTCACACCAACCATTAATGGCAGCATAACGAACGACATGTTAGCTTTAAGATAACGAGTTATACTGTTTATATTTAATCTAGCAGTTGCAGAATCGACAAAGCGACATAAACAGGTCTCCTCATGATTTAGCTAAATTTTAAAGAAACTGTGTTTTTTACTCGGTGAAAGTCAAATACATACATCTATTGTATATATATATTGTAAATATTGTCAGCTGTAAAAGAGGGACGAAAGATACCTGAGGGATAGTCAAACTCATAGATTGATAAAATAAACTGACAACGCCATGGCTAAAAATAATTGACAAACATACAAATAATAGTACAGAGGACAAAACGAGCATCTTCAACAATATTGTCAGCTGTAAAAGAGGGACGAAAGATATCAGAGGGACAGTCAAACTCATAGATTGAAAATAAACTGACAACGCAATGGCTAAAAATAATTGACAAACATACAAATAATAGTACAGAGAACAAAACGAGCATCTTCAAAAATATTGTCCGCTGTAAAAGAGGGACGAAAGATACCAGCGGGACAGTCAAACTCATAGATTGAAAATAAACTGACAACGCCATGGCTAAAAATAAATAGACAAACATACAAATAATAGTACAGAGGACAAAACGAACATCTTCAAAAGTATTGTCAGCTGTAAAAGAGGGACGAAAGATACCAGAGGGACAGTCAAACTCGTAGATTGAAAATAAACTGACAACGCCATGGCTAAAAATAAATAGACAAACATACAAATAATAGTACAGAGGACAAAACGAGCATCTTCAAAAATATTGTCAGCTGTAAAAGAGGGACGAAAGATACCAGAGGGACAGTCAAACTCGTAGATTGAAAATAAACTGACAACGCCATGGCTACAAATAAATAGACAAACGTACAAATAATAGTACAGAGGACAAAACGAGCATCTTCAAAAATATTGTCCGCTGTAAAAAAGGGACAGTCAAACTCATAGATTGAAAATAAACTGACAACGCCATGGCTAAAAATAAATAGACAAACATACAAATAATAGTACAGAGGACAAAACGAGCATCTTCAAAAATATTGTCAGCTGTAAAAGAGGGACGAAAGATATCAGAGGGACAGTCAAACTCATAGATTGAAAATAAACACACAACGCCATGGCTAAAAATAAATAGACAAACATACAAATAATAGTACAGAGGACAAAACGAGCATCTTCAAAAATATTGTCAGCTGCAAAAGAGGGACGAAAGATACCAGAGGGACAGTCAAACTCGTAGATTGAAAATAAACTGACAACGCCATGGCTAAAAATAAATAGACAAACATACAAATAATAGTACAGAGGACAAAAAGAGCATCTTCAAAAATATTGTCCGCTGTAAAAGAGGGACGAAAGATACCAGAGGGACAGTCAAACTCATAGATTGAAAATAAACACACAACGCCATGGCTAAAAATAAATAGACAAACATACAAATAATAGTACAGAGGACAAAACGAGCATCTTCAAAAATATTGTCAGCTGTAAAAGAGGGACGAAAGATATCAGAGGGACAGTCAAACTCATAGATTGAAAATAAACTGACAACGCCATGGCTAAAAATAAATAGACAAACATACAAATAATAGTACAGAGGACAAAACGAGCATCTTCAAAAATATTGTCCGCTGTAAAAGAGGGACGAAAGATACCAGAGGGACAGTCAAACTCATAGATTGAAAATAAACACACAACGCCATGGCTAAAAATAAATAGACAAACATACAAAATATAGTACAGAGGACAAAACGAGCATCTTCAAAAATATTGTCAGCTGTAAAAGAGGGACGAAAGATACCAGAGGGACAGTCAAACTCATAGATTGAAAATAAACTGACAACGCCATGCCTAAAAATAAATAGACAAACATACAAATAATAGTACAGAAGACAAAACATAGAAGACTAAACAACTCGAACCTCACCACAAACTGATGGTGGTCACAGGTGCTCCGGATGAAACTGTGCACACATTTATTTAAAAAAAAATGCATCTGATGTAAACTTATAAAGGAAAGGTATAGGTCAAAAGATTAACATCAATGTTATGTTGTTAAAAGCCCAATTTTTCGCCGTACAAAACTCGATTTACTACATTTAATTTATACCATTTTCCTTATTAAAGAAAATTACTTGACATATGTGGTTTAATGACGAAAGAAGAAATTTAGCAGCAGCCTTTCTGTGGATATGTTGGTTTTTTTTGTCTAAACGTTGTTTTGGGTTATTTTTTGGCCAAGGGTTTGTCAATTTCTCTTCTACTTATTTTTTTGTGTGTCTCTATGGCTCTATTAATGGCTCCTCCTACAGAAATATTTTTACTGTTCAATTTAAACGTATATTTACTAAATTACCAGTATTAATCTCCAGGTTATCTTATTTTAAAACAATTACTCAATTCTTCTAAGAACATTATAGTGTAAAGGATGCATGGTTTAAAAATTTAAGAAATATAACTCTTATTCGGATATAGTATTAAAGGATGTGCATAACCAAAATCAGGAAGAGGCTTTAATTACATTGCCAGAAATTTCTCTATATATATCTAGGTTTTCAGATTTCCTAAGTATTATAGATCTTCAAAGGGTAAGTATATTATACATATAGAGTTACAATTTAATAGAAATGATAAAAAAAATTAAAAAAAAATTTAAAAAAAAAGCAACAGATATAATAAAAGGTGACAATCAAAAATGTACTAAGTTTAGTACTTTTCCTAAATGGATTATTATTTATTCTATAGTATTTTTTATATCTCTGTTTAGATTTGGGCAAACTCAAAATCAATGTCCATCTTGCAAAATGTAGTGGTTTTGCGCTTTTATATATACGTTTTTTTTTTAAATATGTAAAAACTCTTCAAAGATATCAAGGCTTATATTATTGCTTTTCGTCTATATAAGACTTACAAGTGACGATATATATATATATATAAAAAGAAGAACATGTGTTATGATTGCCAATGAGACAACTCTCCACAAGAGACCAAATGACACAAAAATAACAGCTATAGGTCAACCGCGTACCGCTTTCAACAATGAACAAAGCACATACCGCATAGTCAGCTATAAAGGCCTCGAAATCACACGTCATTCAATGACAAATGTTCTTGGAGGAAAATCCCCGGAGTGCACTATAATTCTGTTATGTTAACTGTCTGATTGTAATTTCAATCAAATCTTTTAGATGTCTTGGTTTGTGTATGATCATCTTTTAAGTTATATAAATATACTGTCGTAGACTAATTTCAAAATGCATACAAAGAATCCTGTACAATTCATGATTTATACCGCCGATCGACATTATAAAAATGAAGGTGAACACATCTTTGTTATTTTAAATCTATTAACTTAAAATGATTTCATATAAGTGTTGAATTTTAAAATGTTTTATCTTTATATATTTACAGGTTTTGAAGACATAATTTGAGGACAGTTTATTATCTTCTTTAACACATAATTCAATCATGCAGGTATGTCGTATGTTTATCATTCTCCATGAAAAAACAATTTGGCATTTTATGTGATCGGTCGTCTTATGCAGAGACAAAAATCATGGCCGAGTCTATCAAACATGTACACTTGTGTTTTTTGTTTTTGTTTTTTTGTTGCTTTTTTTTTTTTGGGGGGGGGTCTTTTGTGGCTTACTGTTCAGTGTGAGCCGGTGTTCTTTGTTGAAGATCGTACAATGACCTATAAGGGTTTGTTTTTGTAAGTTGTGACTTGGGTGAAGAGTTATCTCGTTGGCACTCAAACCACATCTTCCTATGTCTATGCATATATATTGTGTTCGCAACTACCAACTATGAATTATAGTAGTTTACAAAAGTATAACAAAAATGGTCATCAACCGCTTTAAAAGCAGTTTTAAATAATATTCTGTACTCATTACCACATAACAACGTGTATTCTCCCGACTGAAGAAGCCTAGAGACTTTACAGAATTGATGAACCTCTAAGACTTTCAATTTTTACCAATGAGCTAAAACATAGAGTAAACAATAGACGAAATATGATCTTTTTCACATTCTCTTTATTGAGTGTTTCTCGCTTCCATTGTATTGCATTCTATTACCTAAGTCACATTTTGATTGTATTGATTATGACATCAACATTGTTGTTTTAAGGGTTTCGAACATCGCTTCAGTCTAGTGTTTCCTCTTGCTGTTTATACTGATTAAAATAACATATATTTTACATTTAAAATTTGTATTGCTGTCACTGTGTGCTATTGACAGGGATTAAACAATAAAATCTTTTTTCCAGATGAAATTTGTTTTACTGGCACTGTGTGCTGTTTTAATGTATGCCAATACTGTACAAGGTCTTAAAACTGGACTTTGGGGGCGAAGACACAGACTGTCAAATGTGTATCAATGTTACAACCAGTGTAACTACGGCTTGAACAAGTGCCTCCGTTACCAATGCAGACCAATTTACTATAACAGAGGATATTACTACTACAATCAGTGTTGCCAGAATTGCCAATACATCAAACAGAAGTGTAACTACTTCTGTAATCAACATGGATACTATCCAGGATATAACCATAAATTCTGAACCTAAGAGATATTACATCTCGTCAACTTGATCATCTTTCTTTTATGTTCAGTTGATTTTTCAATTTTCTTTATGAATCATTCAATAAAACATTACAAATGAATGTATTCTTATATGCGTTTTCCCTGTTACTTTCCGTTCACTAAAAATTGAAAAGTTTGAATGTACATGTATGTTAAGTGCCAGTCTTTGTAAGAATCAGGCAATTTAGGTAAAAATTAAAACATGATTAGAAAAAACCCACCGAGCTAATCATGCTATTTAATACTAACTATCATCCCGAGTTAAAAAGTATTGGTCTTTTGTTTGTGTGTGTCTGGTAATATCAAATAACTTGGTTAGAAAATTGGTTAGAATGATAGCAAATTACAGAGTTATCTCCCTTTTTTTGTTAATTTCTAGTGCATTTCAACCAAATTGTATCTTCTATTACCAGAACAGAAAATGGAAATGAATGTTATTTTTGTGCATAACTACATATTATGAACTGAAATCAATGTCAAATAGGGTAAGTTTTTTTTATCATGTTTTCACCACTGCCTGATTCTTAGGCAGACTGGCACTTAATTACATTTATCCACAAACTCGACATAAAGAACACTACACATTTATCCCAATTAAATCGGAATAGAGAACATTATGCATCTATCCCAAATAAACTCGAAATAAAAAAAAACACAACTAATCTATCCCTATACACTCAGAATAGACAACGCCAAACATCTATCCCAAAACACTACGAATAGACAACACCAAACATCTATCCGACAACACCACACATCAATCTCAATAACCTTAGAGTAGACAACAACAAACATCTATCTTAATACATTCGGAATAGACAACGTAAAACATCTATCCCAATACACTCGGATTAAACAAGACAACTCATCTATCTTAATACACTCTGAAAATACAACACCACACATCTATCCCAATACATTCGGAATAGACCACGTCAAACAACTATCTTAATACACTCTGAAAAGACAACACCACACATCTATCCCAATATCCTCAGAGAAGACAACATCAAACATCTATCCCAATATACTAGGAATAGACAATACCACTCATCTATTTCAATACACTATGAATAGACAAGATTTCTCATCTATCCCAATACACTTGGAATAGAAAAAAAACAACCATCTACCCTAATACACTCGGAATAGACAATACCAGTCATACAACTTAAAACACTCGGAAAAGACAACACCATATATCTATCCCATACACTAGGAATAGACAACATCAAGCATCTATCCAAATACACTCGGAATAGACAACACCAAACATCTATCCCAATAAATTCGGAATAGACAAGACCACTCATCTATTTTATTACACTCTGAATAGACAACAGAGCACATCTATCCGTATATCATTAGAGTAGACAACACCTCTATCCCAATACATTTAACATAGACAACACTAAACATATACCACAATACACTAGGAAAAGACAACACCAAACATCTATCCCAAACCACTTGGAATAGACAACACCAAACATCTATCCCAAAACACTTGGAGTCGACAACACCAAACATCTATTCCAATACACTCCACATAGACAACACTAAACATATACCACAATACACTCGGAAAAGACAACACCAAACATATATCCAAATACACTGGGAAAAGACAACAACACTCATCTATCCCAATACACTTGGAAAAGACAACACCAAACATCTAGCCCAATACATTCGTAATAGACAACACCAATCATCTATTCCAATACACTCTGAATAGACAAGACCACTCATCTATCTTAATACACTCGGAATAGACATCCCCACACATCTAACCCAAAACTCGGAATAGACAAAACCAAACATCTATCTCAAAACACTCGAGAAGGACAACACCACACATCTATCCTAATACACTAGGAATATACAATACCACATATATATCCCAATACACTCTGAATAGAAAAAAAACACTTATCTATCTTAATACACTCTGAATAGACAACCCCAAACATCTATCCCAATACATTAGGAATAGATAACATCAAAAATCTATTTTAGTACACTCTGAATAGACAACACCACACATCTATCCCAATAAACTCTGAATAGACAACACCACACATCTATCCCAATGAACTCTGAATAGACAAGACCACACATCTATTCGTATATCATTAGAGTAAACAACACCAAACATCTATCCATAAACACTCGAAATAGACAACACTCGTAATAGATAACACCAAATATGTATCCAAATATACTAGGAAAAAACAACAACACTCATCTGTCCAATACACTTTAAAAAGACATCACCACATATATATCTCAATACACTTGGAATAGACAACACCAAACATATATCCCAAAACACTAGGAATAAACAACACCAAACATCTATCCCAATACACTTGGAATAGACAACACCACACATCTATCCCAATACACTTAACATAGACAACACTAAACATATACCACAATACACTCGGAATAGACAACACCAAATAATTACCACAATACACTCGGAATAGATAACACCAAATATGTATCCAAATATACTAGGAAAAAACAACAACACTCATCTATCCCAATACACTTTGAAAAGACATTACCACATATATATTCCAATACACTTGGAATAGACAACACCAAACATATATCCCAAAACACTAGGAATAAACAACACCAAACATCTATCCCAATACACTCGGAATAGACAAGACCACTCATCCATTTTAATACACTGAGAATAGACAACCCAAAGATCTAACCCAAAACTCGGAATAGACAAAACCTAACATCTATCCTAATACACTCGGAATAGACAAGACCACTCATCTATCTCAATACACTCGGAAAAGACAACACCAAACATCTATCCCAATACATTCGGAATAGACAAGACCACTCATCTATTTTATTACACTCTGAATAGACAACAGAACACATCTATCTGTATATCATTAGAGTAGACAACACCAAACGTCTATCCCAATACACTTAACATAGACAACACTAAACATAATGTATACCACAATACACTAGGAAAAGACAACACCACATATCTATCCCAATACAATCTGAATAGAAAAGACCACTTATCTATCTTAATACAATGTGAATAGACAACGCCAAACATCTATCTATATACACTCGGATTAGACAAAACCAAACAAATATCCCAATAAACACTGAAAAGACAACACCACACATCTACCCCCATATACTCAAAATAGACAATATCAAACATATATCCCAATAAACTCAGACTAGACAATGGCAAACATCTATCTCAATATACTCGGAATAGACAAGACCACTCATCTATCTTAATACACTTGGAATAGGCAACCCCACACATCGTACCAAAAACTCGGAATAGACAAAACCAAACATCTATCCTAATACACTCGGAATAGACAAGACCACTCATCTATCTTAAAACACTCGGAAAAGACAACTCAACACATCTATTCCAATACACTAGGAAAAGAAAACACCTAACATCTACACCAATACACTTCGAATAGACAACATCAAACATCTATCCCAATAAACTCGGAAAAGACAACGACAAACATCTATCTGAATACACTCGGAATAGACAACGCCAAATATCTATCAATATACACTCGGAATAGACAACGGCAAACATCTATCCCAATACATTCGGAATAGACAACGGCAAACATTTACCCCAATACACTCGGAATAGACAAGAACCACACATCTATCCCAATACACTCGGAATAGACAACGCCAAATATCTATCAATATACACTCGGAATAGACAACACCTCACATCTATCCCAATAAACTCGGAAAAGACAACACCAGTCATCTATCCCAATAAAATCGAAATAGACAATATCAAACATCTGTCCCAATACACTCGGAATAGACAACGGCAAACATCTATCCCAATACACTCGGAAAAGACAACGGCAAAAATTTACCCCAATACATTCAGAATAGACAAGGATTTGTCTGTCACACTTATGTCTCGTGTTTTTAAATTATTTGAAATCTATTCGTCAGAAAATTATTTTAAAGAACTTGATTTGTCCGAGTAATTTTCGAAAATATATAAATTCACTTAAATTGGGAGGTCAGATTACTTTTATAAGACTTGTAAATAAAGTGATCATGTCGACGTCTGTCTTAAAGATACTGATTTGCTATATATGATTCGTTCTCAATACAATAACAAGTTGTGAGTGATTTGTTCAGAAATAAAGATGTGAAACTATATATTTGTTCGTGTTTTAAATCATTCACGTTCATATCAAATCTATTCGTCAGAAAGTTATCAGAGGTCGGGATTAATGCAGTTTTTTTTAAATCAATTTCCCATGAATTATAAGGATTAGTCCCTCAAACCTCTTTTAGTTTACAATTTAGCTCATTTATTTTCTAGAAAATCTATGATACCAGTAATAACCCATGTTTAGAATGTACATAAACGATTTCAATGTAGAAACAATTTGAGGTTTTCTAATTTACAGTTTAGAAAATAAATGTTATTGATTGTAACAGTTGATCAACAGGGAATTCTACAAAAGAATTACATGGTGCTTTTTAAAAATAACACATTATACATTTTTGATGGTCAATACAAAAAAGAAGATGTGGTATGATTGACTATGAGACAACTCTCCACAAGAGATAAAATGACACAAAAATTAACAGTTATAGGTGATCGAACAGCCTTCAACAAAGACCAAAGCCAATACCGCATTATCACCAATAAAAGGTCACGAAATGACAAATGTAGAACAATTAAAACGTGAAAACTAACAGCCAAATTTATGTACAAAAAAACAACGATTTTCTGTTCGTTTGCAAAAGTTTGGGAAGCAGTTATAACCATGAAATCTTTGAAAGGCTTTAATTAATGTTGTAAGATGTTTCTACAAGTTAAATCATCAACTCCGTTTTATTTTATGTATGCTAAATTTTGAAGGTATAAATAAAAGCAATAGTTGCATCCTTCTTGACAAAAAGTTTTGAAGGTAATAAAAGTTCAAACTGACATCTATAATTATTTTTATATGATTTATCAGTTCGTTCAATGTTGACTATAAAGTGTCATGTCTATGAGTATCTAGAAGGTTTATTGGTTCAGCATAAATATGTAACACACAAACTTTTATTATAGCAAGGGATGGTGGTGTAAATATAGTAGATCAAAGTGGTATAAATGGGCTACACCCGGGCCAAGTCTAGTACATGGCTAAGAACAGAGAGAAGTGGAGGCAGTTTTTTGTGGCCTTTTGTCCCATTGGGGATGAAGAGGATAAGTAAGTAAAGTAATATAAATCAATTTGAACAAAATTTGCAAAGCGAAATGGAAACCTATTTTAGGGGTCAGCCAGTCAAAACTCAGTTGGACACCTGTCTAGCTAGAAAAGGGTCAAGTGCCGGTCTGACGTCTGTCGCATAGATGCTGATTTGTCGAATATGCGTTTTTTCTCAGGACAATCATCTAGAAATAAAGATATGCATTATTCTGTATATTTAATCGCATTTAAAACAATTATGAAATTATTTTAAGAACTTATCAGGATGCGTGGTGTTAAAATTAAAAGAAAATTAAACTTTGATGAATGGATATATATGACATAAAGATAAGCTTAACCACATTTAATAACAGGAAGAGACTTAACACGGGTATGAACATCTCTATATAAATATGGTTTCTTAGATGTCTGGAGTATTATAAACGTTCATGTCTTAGGGGTAAGTACATTATAATACACATATATTATTCGATTTGATGTATAGTTCAATCGTAAAACGCAAAAGATTTTATTTCTTATTTTTTTAATTTAGGTAGAATAAAAAGAATGCGTTTGACTATCCACGTTTTATTGAAATACCATCCCTTATATATCAAAGCTTACTTTTCAGATTTGTTCCAATACAAATCAAATGTTAAGAAACTGTTATACTTTACTTATCTGAGTATTTTCCGGTTTTGAGATTGTCCATTTAAGCAATATAAATAAAATGTATATTATAAATTTGAAATTAATATCTACAATTTATCGTGGTATCATTTACTATATAAACACCCAGATTTAATCTACAACAATAAGATCCGGATGCAGGCTGTTTTATAGTACATAAATATATATATATATATGTATATATACGAGTCTAAATTGAAAACTACGTTCAAACCTATGATTGCGTTTGATAAAAACCGCAATTTTTATACGTGTGCATGTAAAACAAATTTCGTTTTAGAAGGGTCTAAAAACAGCACAAACAACATTTTCCAAAAGACCAAAAAAGTGAAAAAAGTATATTTAAACAAAACGCATTTGACTAACAGGTCGAACAGCTGATGTTCTTTAACCCTGATAACCGCCATTGGCGATTGCCAAATAAAATTGATCACAAGATGTAACAAAATGGATTTTAATATAAATTTAATACTAAACACAAACAAAAATTTAACTCGTGGCCACGATGTTATGCCACAAACATACGGTGTAAATATTTTTTTAGTACACCAGATCCGGATTTCGACAATAAATGTCTCTTCAGTGATGTTAGGGATCGAAACGGTATTTAGAAGGCCACATAAAAAGTACCCTCATTTTTAGAAAAAGTACCCTCATTTTTAGATAGACTCTTGAATTTTAATATATATACAAAAACATATTTTGTCTCAAAATTAGCCGATCAATGTTAGATGTGCATGTATATATTTGCCAGTCTTAAAGACGTTTATGATGATTCACCCATAACAACATCAAATTATAAAAGAACTATTAGAATTACTATAGCAATTACAATACTATACTGGTATTACATAGGTATTATATTCATGTGCAGTCGTGTATGTATTGGGTAAAGGTTATCTGTATTGGCCGGGGTCTTAGCAGCTGATTGAGACCCACTGCGAATGTTCGAGGAGAAAACAGAATAAATATGAAAACACCAATTTTAAGTTTAGCTCTGCAATACCACCTTTCAACAAACAACGATGACAATTCCTATTATGTTCGGGTAACTTGTTCCGTGATGCAATAGACAGAGGGATAACAACTATACATCTTACAAAGTACTTATAATAAGGCGTGTACGGTCCTTACTTTTTAAGTATGGTTTTTTCATGGCACTCCGGCTTCTCCCATCAATAAAAAGCGGCGTTTATAAGTGCGTAAAAACACCAAAATTCCGAAAGGTTTAAAATATATATGGTACCATACTAATAATCATATATACAATGCATTTGGTTATACCGCTTGCTAAAATAATCTTTTTGCTATAAATCTAAGTGAGAAAAACATGTTTATTATCAATGATTATCTTTAAACTTAAAATGATGCAATTTTATTTCCATTTTATATTTCTATTTTATATATTTTCAGGAATTGAAGACAAATTAATTGAGGATCGTTTATAAATAAGTATAACACAAAGTTTCATTATGCAGGTAAGGTGTTTATTTAATTTCTAGACGAGAAAAACACAACAATCTTTCTGATTGTTTTCCATCTAAATGAGACAAAGATTAAAGCTGCGATAACACAGTTTAAAGCTGCGGTAACACAGTTTAAAGCGCTGCGGTAACACAGTTTAAAGCGCTGCGGTAACACAGTTTAAAGCTGCGGTAACACAGTTTAAAGCGCTGCGGTAACACAGTTTAAAGTATTTTATACATTTACACTTACTGTTTCCAAGTGTTTCACGTAGAAATCTGGATTACGTACATTAGAATTTGATAAAAGTTCGACGAGAGGTTCAAATTGTTAGTGAAGTTTTTTTATGTACGTATATTTATTTATAATGGATTGACTTTAAAGTCTACAAAATAAAGTAAATCTCGACAGAAAATGAAATATAATACATATAATTGTTTTTGTCGTTTTTCTATCCATAAGACTAATTAATCAATATTTTTTTTGTTAAAGTACTTACCTATTACTGATATATGTTTCAGCTCAAGTTTATGTTGCTAGCAGTCTGTGCTGTTTTACTCTGTATCAACCTTGTAAAAGGAAGTTCCAGTGATAGTGGCGACAGGAACGATGGTGGGAGATTCGGAGTTAGGCAAAACATTGGTGGCAGGTTCGGAGGGAAGCAGAACAGGGGTAGCAGCGATAGCAGCGACAGCAGTAATGGTGGTAAAAGCGGGAAACGACCAAACAAATGTTATTACCAGTGTGACTACGCCCTGCACAAGTGTAAAAGTTATCAATGCAGACCCCTTTATCACAGCCAGGGATATTATTACTTCAAGCAATGTATCAATGATTGTCTATTTGTCAAAGAAAAATGTTATTTCTTTTGTAATGAGTACGGATTCTATCCAGGGGATAACCATCAATTCTAAGTCATTTCATAATCCAGTTATTTATAGTTAATATTCTCTTGGTTTTTTTTAATAAATTATTTAATAAAAACATATCAAATAGTGTATTCACTTTTACATGTGTTACTTTGGTAACATTTTTATGCGGTACATGTACAATGACGATTTTTTTATTTGTTAACTTTTGAGTTGAAAATACTCTTTCATAAGAACTAATATGAAACATACACCCTACATTAAAAGACGCAATAAGCAAACAAATAAAGATCTACTGTTAGATCGACATCTCATCGTATATGTTCCTCTTATTTGAATGAATGAAAACATTTTGGTAATATGTTAATGACGTAGACTTTACCAAATGAAGGTCATCGTACGGCCTCCAACAACGAGCATGATCCATACCACACAAAAAGGCATTAAACGTTCCGACTTGATAAAAACGAGATAACCAACTTTTTTACAAAGAAATAAACGAAAAGGCATTATGAATTATTGCAAGAAACGACAACATTTGATTTACAGGCCTCTGTCGTGACTTTAAGGTTCATGTGGACCCTATGGCTAAAATGGCCTTATTTTCACCTCAAAATCTATGTACTTAATACAGACAAACCTGTTCATCTGGAAAAGTTTTACTAAATAAAAAATAAATAAGTTTTGTACATTTAATATTAATTTTATAAAAGTATAAAAAAAATGGTTATCAAATCATTAGATTAATACATCATCAGATCATGTTTGATTAAAAAAATAGGATATTTATATGAGATATATCTACAATGTTCCGTTATTCATAAAACAAATGTCAATACCTAAATTTTGACTACTTTTCTCTGGAAAGATTTTAAATAAATATAGAAATAATGCATACAATCTATAAAAAAAAGTTTAAACTCATTTGCATACTACACAACACGAACTTGTTGATGGAGAGATGTCTTTGCAATTTTACTAGGGAAGTCCGAGGACATAAATACAACATTCTCTGCATTACTAAAGAATGCTAACACCCAACGGTAGATTCAACTGAAACCAACAACTTTATTTGTTGATAACGATGGCTGTTGTCTAGAATTTTTCCTGATAAGCACATTTAAAGTTGTTTTTTTCAAATACTATTCCCGGTTTTTTTTTCTTCAAATTTTATAAGTTACATTGATTAGTAACCTTTAATTAACTGCAGTTTAAAAACAAATTAATCACTATTAAAACAATTCCCATTTATCCTACATTTAAACTTAATTGTCCCACAAACATATTCCCGATTGTCCCACAAAATTTCATTACCTTATCTGTCAATTTAAAAAGTGGGACAATCGGGAAGACACCAAATTATCGATGACCATTTTAGCGCAATATTTTTAACCCCATTTTATAATAAGTAAAGATTTTTAATAAAACCAAAAAAGAACAATATAAGAAAAATATCATGTCCATTAATGAGCACTAGAATTATAAAAGGTAAATTCAAATGTTAAAAAACTTTAAAAGTTGATCACTTCTAGCATGGAATTTATCCTAGAGAACGTCCGTGATGGGCCCTGGGTATTTTCTTTCTCTTTATCTTGTCTAAACTCTGGTGCACATTCGTATATAATAATTTGTATTTCTATAAATGATGCTGTTTGCAATTTGATGATAGAATCAAGAAAAACATAAATAAACGGGATCATTATTAAACTCTTCTTTATTATGGACATGGAACGACTCTAGACCATCATTTGTTCGCTATGAATTACATTGATCTGTTCATGGCTTTAGTAAGGTTAATACTATTCAACCAAGTAAGTTTTCGCTACATTGGGCTATCGAAAATACAGATGACCGGACTTATCCTGCGCTAAAATGGGCTCTAATGTCTACGCTTAAATGTCCACTATTAGTTTAAAATTTTCCCTTAAAATGTCCTGCGCCTGTCAGTTGTTGTAATTTTTACCTGCTCTCATTAAAGGTTTATTATTGTCGAGTTGCAATTAAAAAAGTCGAGTTTCGATTGAAAAAAGTCGAGTTGCGAGTGAAGAAAGTTAAATAAGTCGAGATGCGTGTTATAAGTGTAACATTGCGAGTTAAGAAAGTCTTAATTATTTCAAAGAATGAAGTATATCACTTGTAAATAAGAGCACGGCAATTTTATTTCTCATATTGCAGTTTTCTTTTGAAAATTGAATTTATCGATTTTAACACCACTTTCAACACTACGCCAGTCGGAAACCAGGTTGAAATAGAACAAAAGAATCGAAGCTCTTTGTTAGAGAAGGCGATAAATGTTTACTGTATTGTTTACTATAGTGACAAAAATTTTAAAAGTTAATAGAAACAAACAAAATTGCAATTTTCTTCTCAATTACGAGGTGTTTTATTTTAAAAACACCATTTGCATAAGTTTTCAATGTATCTAGTACATAGTTAAGCAGAACAATTAGATATCAAGTCGACGACATGGGTATCTTTCAAGTTGGATGAAGAAAATGCATAACCTCCGATTTTTATGAAAAAATTACCACGGACTGAACACATATAAATCTATTAGTTCAGTAATTTTCGTGTCTGCCCTTCCATTATGTGACTGAAGAAAAAATTCCAAAAAATGGGTAACAATTGTATCGAAAAGAGAAAATCGAGTGCACCTTTTTATGTTAGGGCGTGTTTAAGTTGAGTATTTTGTCTTGATATCGTACAAAGTAAGAATATTTCATACATCGTCTCGCTTCAGATTCTATCATTTTTATATATTAAAGCTACAGGTTGACTTATAACACAAAAAAATCACAGTACTAAAAGATGAAATATATGGGTCAAGTGAAATACCTATCTAATGAGTCACAAAAACAGAGATGGTGTGTTCGAATAGCTATTTTTTTTACTGAAAGTACTTGACGACAGTCTTTCAAGTTGGATGATGAAAATGCATATCTTCGAAAAATTCTATTTTTGTGTGTGTGATTACTAGGGTTTATAGTCTTCATACACTAAAACAAATCTAGTCTGCCCTTCCACGAAATATTTAATAAGAATTTTTTTAAATGTTTATGAATTTTCGAAAATTCCACCTGACAACCGATCAGACAATAGTTTTAAGTTGAATCAATGCAGACAAGATTATTAACTGATGCTCATTAGCTAGTTGATACATTTGTCTTTTAAAATACAACTGACATATAAGGATCGTAATGGTGCAATGTGGATAAATTTATCGGTTTCCAAGAGCAATATTGCTAGCGCGTCATCCCTACAATGGCTTCCATTTCTACGATTGTGAAAATGAACTGGCGTAATGGGGAGATAATTTTGACGAAGTAGACTCCTGACTGTACGCTGCATAAATGCAGCCCGGTTTTTATATATCAAATTAAGTATAAATGATTAAATGGCTATACTCTACGGAAGCGTATTAGGGACATATTAAAAATAAAATTGGCCTACTAGATGGCCAGGTGTTTGAAAATAATAAAGTAGAATATTTTGTCTCTATAATACTGACATAAAAAAATCAAAGCGCGAAAGCGCTGTAAAGGCAGTTAATTACAGGTTGTGTGTATTTCTAGTCCAGTTATATCATTATCTTCCATAGAACAGAGGTGGTTTGTAGAATTTAAGATTGAGAGTTCTTTTGTACCTAGTTCACCTATATCTATAGTCTACAGTATATTTTCTGTGCAATGCCATGAAATGCATTTTTAGCCATGGCCTTGTCAGTTTGCTTTAAATTTATGAGTTTGACTGTCCCTTTGGTGTCTTTCGCCCCTCTTCTTTAGACATACAAGAACTTTTCCTTTTCAATATAAATAGACTATTTTTAATTATTGATTGTATACGCATATTCTATGACTCCCATAAAAAATAGTTCACAAAGATTGACTAGTCTCTGTACTGTGTGTATAGCAAGAACATCAAGTAACATAATGGTAAATGTACATAGTAACACATCAACTTTTTTGATGACCATACCTGCCAACTGTCAGTATTTGCAGAGTATTTCCCCCATCGAGCTTGAGGCTCCCAAATGGAAATTTTAATTTGTAAGAGCAAATTTGTCGACTATTTTAAAGAAAACAATTAATTCAACAATGGCAATGAGCTTGTTTATGCACGAAGAAGCCAAAAACCAAATTAGAATATATTTGAAGGGAATCCATGACAAATCGCCCCATTAGCAAATAGCCCCACTTTTTCACTAACTCGTCCCACTTTAAAAACTGCCCCAACCTGGATAACCAAATCGCCCCACTTGTGAAATGTGTTATATCCCTTAATATTACTCCTGCCAACTTGCCCCACCTAATAGAAAACGATAATATCTAGATAAATATATTATTAACCAGGAAGAATTTACTAATGCCAACTCGCCCCACTCATGTAAAAAGATGTTATCCCGTTGTATATAAGTTAAATTCCGTTAATATTACTCCTGCTAACTGGTCCCACCTAATGGAAATCGGTGAAATCTAGATAAATATATTATTAACCAGGATGAATTTAGTAATGCCAACTCTCCCCACTTATGGAAAAAGATGTTATCCCGTTGAATATAAGTTAAATTCCTTATATTGCATTATGATACAATTAACAGGTTTCTTTTCAATTGTTATGCAAATAACTAAGCTTCAAAACTTAGTTATTCTTCAACAATACATTTTTTTTTAGAATTATAATTTCAGTATATCAATAATAGTAATTAAATAAATTTTCGGTTTGTTTGTATTCTATGTAGATTAGACGTTTTCATTAAAGTGGTGCGAGTTTTTATTTTTAATTATATATTAATCTAAATATTACCGTTTTTTTATAAGTAGGGCGGGTTGGCAGGAGTAATATTTAACATGATTTAACCAATTTCACATGTGGGGCGATTTGATAAATCAGTTTGTGGCAGTTTTTTTAAAAGTGGGCGATTTGTCCTGCTTCCATTTGAAGGCCCCCTTCAAGGTTTTGTATGACTATATGAACCATCTTTCACGTAAAACCCCCATGTGCATTTTGAAAAGTTGGCAGATATGTTTCTAACTCCAGGCAAAATCTACCGGTATGAATGAAAAAGAAGTTTTCAATTAAGGCTCTGTGGCCATAACAGCTGTCTCATTAGCATTTTAACCACTTCCCATATTTGCAATTAAAACAATAGAAGAAAATTATTCAACGCAAAAACAAAACTTGCTTGTAAATATGAAATTCTCTTTACGGTATGAGTTTTTCTCATTGTTTGAGATTGTACAGTAGTACCTGTAACTGCTTATACCTATTTCTTATTCACTTTTGCTTGATAAACTCACTAAATATCATGTATATACATTGTACCACATCTCCTTATTTTTATATGCATTCCAATAACATGAACAATTGTAATTCAATTCTATATACCAAAGCAAAATGAACTGCACCACTTTCATTCACTAGTATGCATCTTTTGGCAAAATACAAGTTCTTAAATGACACGATATATTTATTGATAAAAAAATGAAATTTAGTATACAACTCTTTAACAGGTATAAAAAAAAAAAGCACAGCTGTGTCATAACTTGTGAAATCTGTGCTGAAAACATAGACATTGATGGTATTTGAGTAATTCCATATGTGAAGCTCAACATTAGCTCGTCAGTTGGTGGTGGACAGTTATAGTTCCTTTCTGCAGGCTAGGATGAATGACTTTTCAGGAAAACCAATTTCACAAATCAAAAGTGTCCTCTACATTTCTCCTACAATATTCATCCAGTTTAGTTTTTTTGGTTTAATTGGACACCGTCCTGATTTTTAATTTTGCAAACCATTCAGTCTCTTGCTTGCAAATGGTGCATGAAAATAGGATGGGTATGGCAGTAGACAAGTCTCTTTAAAGTGGGTTTGTGCCCTGAAAAAAAGTTTTATAACTTAAGTTTTTTTGAAACTTGTGCAACACACATACCTAAATAACTATAACATAGAAGAGAGCATCATTCGTGTCAATGTTTTGTTCCTGTTTACATTGTCATTGATATTTTTTCAGAAAGCCTGAGGCATAGCTCATGAATTCCTGTCATTACATCCTAAATTAACATAATTACTGCTAGAATAATTATCAGTATGATATACGTACACTATCATTGTACAGCCCAAGTCTTCAGTATATATAATTGTTGCATTCATTCACTCCTGTGTTCAGTCGTTCAAAAATATTTAAACATCAACAAATGAACTTTAATAAGGACAAGAAAACACTAGAAAAGATACGTACATACAACCCGTGTTTAAGTGTATTTGAAAGAGAAATATATCTGGTTAAACGATGTATAAAGGAGGAAAAAATTGTAGATATTGCATTACGATGCTTTCTACCTAATAGCACGTGGACTTGACCCAGTATGACCCGTACCTTGTAGGTCACCGCCGTCGTTTAAACACTAGACTACAGTCGTGTATAAGACAATAAAATGCTTAAGCCTGTACTATTTGTGTGAAGTAAATGTGTTTTTTCTGTACATTTAAATTGTTTTACCTGATAGCAAGGACGTATATCTATCCGTTTCCTTCTCAATTCACTTTGTCAATTTCTTAGAGCTTCTTCAAAACATACGTATTACTGCGCCCGGAAGTGAAAAAAATATTAGAAATCCTCGTAAAATAATGCTATTTTCAATTTTGTGGAATCCATTTTGTTATATTTATTATATAAAGATAAAAAAAAGTTACGATTAATTATGAATTTGCATATCTTTATACGGAACGTTTATGGACTATTTTTCCATAGCTGTAAGTCGGTCATTTTGGCGGGAAATCATGTACACATACACACGTAGATTTGCTGGTACCTCATCGTAATGTTACACATCAGATATATCAAATAGCTAATACCCGGAACGTAGTACCGGGAACCAGGATAATACGTAGACAACATACATAACTAATACCGAAATTGAAAACGCTTTACGGTTTCTCGTTTATAAACCGAATTCCGCTTTGAATTATAGAAGATGCAATATTAATCATGTTCAGTCGACTTTTCATTGTTATATCAACGTCTGAACTAATTAAAAAATCTTTAGATGTCAGATAACACTCGAAATTGACCCGACCTCTTTCCACACGGAATACAAATAATGATAGTTTGTAGTCAGGTTGACTGCTTAGAATGCAAAATACACATTAATAACAAGTTCTATAAAACGAACAATACACACTGATCGTTTCTTTAGTCCCCAATGTAAATGAAAGAAACAAAAACCATATCATACCATAAAAAGAAGAGGAGAAATTCGAACATTTCCGGATCGATTTCTGGCCAAAAGACCCCCTGCATAGATTGCGTATGAAAAGATTAACCTCATGACTTGAAAGTCAGGCCTTAAAGCACTGCCTTTAAAAATGGATATGTTTGCGGCTTTGAACTTTATGATAAAGTCGTACATGTAGCTAATTTAGAACTTTGTTTTTAACCAAGATGGATTAATTTGTCTTAGTCCTACGGGAAAACGCAAATGTGCTACATGTAAAATGAGGTTAGTTTTGGGGGTCTTTGTGATAATGTAACAAAACCTTACGATGATAATTGTTGACAAATTATTAAACATTTTATACATTAATAAAAAAAAAAAAATTTCATGTAGCAACTGGGTCTTGAATCAAATTCAATTAACGGATGTCATATTCAAGAAAACTTCAAGCATTAATTTTGTGAAAATACCATTCAAAAGAAGGAAATAACACATCAAGTCTGATATTTTTTCATTGCAAGTATTCCTCCTGCTAATGCGTGAACATGACATAGCTGTTTAATTACAACAAATATTCATAGGTATTTAAAGTTAAACATTGTTTTAATTCCATTATTCTGATAGTAGAAACAATTGTATTTATGTTAGTGTACAAATGATGCGACGTCTCGGCGTGGTGAATATAAAAAGAAGATGTGATTTCTTTTTATTGAATAGACCATGTCCGTTATAAATGCACATACATATTTTATTTTGTCATTAAACATTTATGGATCAATGTAAGTGGCATCTGCTGCATTAAGTCCGTAACGTTGTATGTTACTATTTATATATAAGGTGTTCTCTTTGTTAAAATTATACCGCTAGTCGTTTTGGGTTAATGACTACAGAGTGTTGACTGTTACATAACTCGAACAAACTACAAAGTTCATTTTCAAAATCAGGATCTTGAATTTTCTTTCTTATCAATCGCTATTTGTTCCCGCGAAGATCATTTCTAAAGATTGTCAAAAACCAATGCAATATACTGTAACAAGATATAAACTTTCACAAAATAAGGGTCTGAATGGGAGGGGTCCTTCATTTCTTTATTATGTCAGAGCAGTCATCTCGTTTCTGTATTCACCTTGCCCATTTCTCGATTCTTTATATTTTAGCACCCCCATTATTACCTTTTTTTTTATTCATGGGCTCTGTTACTGTTTTCTTTGTCTTTACTGCCCATTATTCTGCACAATTTGCCTATCATTCTCTCTTTTTATAAACCCCTATCCAGACTGTCAAATATACCTTGATGTTAAGTAAATTTGTTTCCCATGCTGTTTTAAGAATTTAAATCATAGATATAAGTAAGTGTGGTACCAATGCCAATAATACAACTCTCTCATACAAGTCACAATTTGAAAAGGTAACCCATTAAAGGCCAAAATACGGTCTTCAACACAGAGCCTTCAGTTAGCTCACACCGAACAGCAAGCCATGAAGGGCCCTAATAATAAAGACATCTGTAAAACCATTCAAACGGGAAAACCAACAGTCTAATCTATTATACAAAGAAAAAACGAGAAACGAGAAACCCTTATGAACCACATCAACAAACGACATCTACTGAACATCAGATTCCTGACTTAAAAGGGGGCAAACAAATTTAGCGGGATTAAACGTTTTGATAGGTACCAACCTTCGGCCTTATCTGAAACAACATTGTAACATCACATACCTTCTTTATACAAAAAGTATTTCATTATTTTCTTCTGTGACAATAATAAATCTTCCATTGGTAACGATAACAGGTTGCACATGCAGACACTACACAACCAGGTAATATTTCATGTGCCAAATTTTAAAACCAATACTTGGTGTAAAAATGTATCGCAAAACGACATGGTTTTTTTTCAATGACAGAAAATAGGCAATGCTATTGGGAAATCCTGTTATATGTTTGACCTGTTTGACTTTTCCAAAATCCGGGTTCTTAAGCTTCATTCGGATAAACACTTGCATGAGGGTTACATGTAGCTCGAGTAAAAATATATCACATTTCCAAAATCCGGGTTCTTAAGCTTCATTCGGATAAAAATTTGCATAAGGGTTACTTGTAGCTCGATTAAAAATATCCTACCAAATCAGGATACAGACTGGGTTCCTTATATACTAAGTCTTAATATATTTTTTATTATACAAGACTTTCTATTTTATTACCGGTTTCTGTAACTTTTTCGGATACAAATTTAAATAGTCGTTATTAATTTCTTGTATAAATATCGTGCGCAAGGCGGAATGTATATAGACTCCAACTTGACGTCGAATTGTAAGTTTTGATCAGTTACGACTATAATCATATCTCATTGTCGTTTACATTTAAATTAAACCATGTTTTAAGTTCTAATATCGGTTTGTGAATTTAAGATGAAAACTTTCGCTCTATTGCCTTAAATAGAAGTATTTACAAAATAATTTTCTAGAGAACATTGTTGCTTATATGTTTAGCATTTTCGAAATTTAGCTTAGTTCTACAAGAATGACGAGGTACATTGTTGTATACTAGAATTTGTCTTGATGTAAATCTATGAACTTACAACCATGAATTAATCTATCTATATATATAGCAGCATGGGTTCGAATCCCGACGAGGGAAGAATAAAAAAATTGCGAAAGCAAATTTACAGATCTAACATTGTTGGGTTGATATTTAGACGAGTTATATATGAGTTTATTACATGTATTGTATTTCTTATAACCCTACTAATAAAAAGCTTAAGAATAAAGCCAGACTTACACTTTTGATACCATTGCCTATTTAACATAACAGTGGTGTACTCATCCCTTCAACATGTATATGCGGTTTTGGAACTTTCAAATATTTTGGCCTCGAGCATCACTGAAGATTGATTTTTAAAAATGTACATCTAGTGTATCGAAATTGGAACCGTGCACCTTTATAGAGTTTTAAAAGCATCAAACTTAACTTGTATGCTTATGTCTTAAAGTTTTTATGTCCAAAGTATAATATCCTCATTCCAATGTTGTAAATGTATTTCTGAAGTTGTACAATATTTTCTTTTTTTCAGATTATATCTAATTTATCGGGTGCAGTATTTTGATTAACAGTCAAACAAACGTTGAGAATGAATGTAAGTATTTTATCATGATATTTAATTAACAGATTTTGATTCTATGCAGTCGATACAATATAACCAGGTCAAACTAAAGTGGATCATACTCATAAATAGATATGAGTTATAATGCAGATTTATATACTGAATGTTTTAATTTTTTTTATATAAATTAGGCCTTTAGTTTTCTCGTTTGAATTGTTTTACATTGTCATTTCGGGGTCTTTTGTAGCTGACTGTGTGGTATGGGCCTTGCTCATTGTTGAAGGCCTTACTGTGACCTATAGTTAATTTCTGTGTCATTTTGGTCTCTTGTGGAGAGTTGTCTCATTGGCAATCATTCCACATCTTCTTTTTTATATGCAAATAAAAAAAACACCAACGTATCAGAAAAGAAATTCATATCTTTAAACTAGTTAAGAAAAATTGCAATCGTTAATTCTCAGAGATTTATATTTTTTCGTGTCATTAATAAAATCCCAGAGTAAAAAAGTTTCATAAGTTAAGTTAAGTTAAGTTATTAATAAGCGATACGTAGCCTATATAGAGCTGAGGTAAGAAATTTAACAAAAGACTTGGCCTTATTACTTCAAAAATAAAGTATGATTAAAACAAAGACGTAACTATCAACAACTTATATGTACTCATGGATAGATCTTGTTTTAACAAATCACTAATTTCCCAATTTTGATACCGAATATAAACCTAGAAACAGATCAAAAGTTTCTCTTGCATGCGGCAACTATGGGTTAATATAAAAAAGATAAAGGCCTCACATATTTTGGAAAAAGGAGAAAAACCAAATTTATTTATATTTTTTACACTTTCGTTTATTAGTCTTATCATTTATTTCTTGTCTTTGAAAATCAGAATAAAATCTAAACCAAAACACCCGAAAAGAATGGACATATTGAATTCTCAACGCAAACTTTCAAACAGATGATTTTATTTTTTACATGTTTTTCTTATAATGGAACAGATTTTATAGACCTTTTGTCGGAAAGGTAAGCCAGCCTGAAAATTATTCCTGTTTCTAAGTTGAGTACATCAGATCTTGATTGTATTTTCGTTTTGGGAATATCGTGTTTGATAAATCACATATAACTGTACTGTATTTTCAAACAAATGATTTTATTTTTCACATTTTTTTTCTTGTAATGAAACAGATTCTATCAAACAGATTCTATCAAATGAAATCTCCCTTTTATCGGAAAGATTAGCAAGCCTGGAAATTATCCCTGTTTCTAAGTAGCCTACATCTATTTCTGGGATAATGCATGATAAATCAAATAAAACCGTAATATATTTGTGAAGGCAAAACATGTTCAGTGGAATTCTTTTTATGTTTCTTTATTTATGTTTTCAGAAAAATCTACTTATGGTGCTAGGCGTTTTTTTCACTGTCTTGTTGTTTACCGGTTCAGGCGTAGAGGGTACTAAACCTCTAAACTATAACTTTAACAGATACAGGAGAGGCCATGGTGGTAACTACGGTGGCTATCGACGATATCGCTACGGCTATAATCGTGGTTATGGTGGTTTCCGTCGTTACCGTTATGGAAGAAGATATTTTCATGGATAGATTGACATGAGAAAATTTCTTGAAAGATTGACTTATTCATAAAAACAATCTGTATAGCAAAAACATTTTTTTTTCTTCAAAAAGCTTCACTGTAAACAATATATTTATTAAAAAAAGTGTGAAGTGTTGTCACTTCCAAACTTGAAGCACACTGAAAACCTTTGTTGTGTCGTTATTTTCCTTACGTTTATACCTCGTGTATTGATGCTTAGATTATGCATAAACATTGAAAAGTCTTACAAGTTAAATCATTTGTACTGTTCGATTTCTAGATCTGTTTAAACATTAGTTATATAAATTGTTATTTATGCTATGGAACATCCTAGAGAATCTTTAATGATAATAAAACAAATATGACACACTGTTGTTATTTATACTGTAATTGAATGATGGAAAAAAAAGTTAGATAACATGGACAAAAATAAATGTCTACATGGCCTAATTCGGCACGCAGTACTGAATGTTCATGTTATTTAAAAATGACCTTGATTGAGTTCTTAGAATGTGGGTATCAGTGACAAAATACGCTATTCCGGCACAAACCAAAACTGAAGCCCAACACAGTATTCAACTATAAAGGTCATAATATGGTATTCAACTGAAGAGGTCAACATAATTATGGTCTTCAACTATGGTGGTCAACATAGTTATGATCTTCAACTATAGTGGTCAACATATGGTCTTCAACTATAGTGGTCAACATATGGTCTTCAACTAAAGAGGTCAACATATAGTCTTCAACTATAGTGGTCAACATAATTATGATCTTCAACTATAGTGGTCAACATAACTATGATCTTCCATTATAGAGGTCAACATAATTATGGTCTTCAACTGTAGTGGTCAACATATGGTCTTCAACTATAGTGGTAAACATATGGTCTTCAACTGTAGAGGTCAACATATGGTCTTCAACTGAAGAGTTCAACATATGGTCCTCAACTAAAGTGGTTAACATAATTATGGTCTTCCACTGTAGAGGTCAACATAATTATGGTCTTCAACTGTAAAGGTCAATATATGGTCTTCAATTGAAGAGGTCAACATAATTATTGTCTTCAACTGTAGAGGTCAACATAATTATGGTCTTCAACTGTAGAGGCTAACAAAATTAAAATCTTCAACTATAGTGGTCAACATAATTATGGTCTTCAGCTAAAGCGGTCAACATATGGTCATCAACTATAGTGGTCAACATATGACACACTGTTGTTATTTATACTGTAATTGAATGATGGAAAAAAAAGTTAGATAACATGGACAAAAATAATTGTCTACATGGCCTAATTCGGCACGCAGTACTGAATTTTCATGTTATTTAAAAATGACCTTGATTGAGTTCTGAGAATGTGGGTATCAGTGACAAAATACGCTCAACATAATTACGGTCTTCAACTGTAGAGGTCAACATAATTATGATCTTCAACTGTAGAGGTCAACATAATTATGGTCTTCAACTGTAGAGGTCAACATTATTATGGTCTTCAACTGTAGAGGCTAACAAAATCATGATCTTCAACTATAGTGGTCAACATAATTATGGTCTTCAACTATAATGGTCAACATATGGTCATCAACTATAGTGGTCAACATAATTATGGTCTTCAACTATAGTGGTCAACATATGGTCTTCAACAGTAGATGTCAACATGATTAAGGTCTTCAACTGTAGAGGCTAACAAAATCATGATCTTCAACTATAGTGGTCAACATAATTATGGTCTTCAACTATAGTGGTCAACATATGGTCATCAACTCTAGTGGTCAACATAATTATGGTCTTTAACTATAGTGGTCAACATATGGTCATCAACTATAGTGGTCAACATAATTATGGTCTTCAACTGTAGAGGCTAACAAAATCATGATCTTCAACTATAGTGGTCAACATAATTATGGTCTTCAACTGTAGTGGTCAACATATGGTCATCAACTATAGTGGTCAACATAATTATGGTCTTCAACTGTAGAGGCTAACAAAATCATGATCTTCAACTATTGTGGTCAACATAATTATGGTCTTCAACTATAGTGGTCAACATAGGTCATCAACTATAGTGGTCAACATAATTATGGTCTTCAACTGTAGAGGCTAACAAAATCATGATATTCAACTATAGTGGTCAACATAATTATGGTCTTCAACTGTAGATATCAACGTAACTATGATCTTTAACTGTAGAGGTCAACATAATTATGGTCTTCAACTGTAGGTGTCAACATGATAATGATCCTCAACTGTAGAGGTCAACATGATTATAGTCTTCAACTATAGTGGTCAACATCATTATGGTCTTCAACTATAGATGTCAACATATGGTTTTCAACAACAGACAAGCAAGTTTCAATAACGTGTCAGTTGAACGGCAAACGCCTGAATCTGACAGATAAAGGTCAACTTGTCGACACAAAAAGGACCCGTATGTAAAATGTTTACGCCCTCAAACAGCACCACCTACAATTTTTTCTACGGCATCTTTCAGAACGATGTCCCGGTCTGTAGTAAATTAAAACATTAAATTAACTTAAACATGGAAAAGTAAGTGCAAAAAACAAATTGAAAGATATATTTGCATATGACTAAATATGCATGATACGCTAGTAATTTGCGCAAGGTCCTTTAATCCAGGATTGAAAATTAGTTTGTTTTCTACGTCAAAATGGCGGATTTCAATGTTTACATTTTTTCACCTATTTATAAGCTGACACATTTTCGTATCCAATCATTTATTAGCAATTTTATTATTGATCTTTGAAGATCATTCAATTACATTTACCGTTAGAAAATGGCTACACGTTACCAGCAATCGTTACAAAGTAGCCATGTGTTTTGTGGGGATACCCCGGGAATGTTGTGTATTCAAAATTTACGGTAAAAAATTAATGTTATTTTCATTATATTTCCATGCATACACAAATCATTACAGCAAATACATTCTTTATAGAACTTATAAGGTAACCAGACATATTTAACTGTCTGCTTCAGCAAAATTTCGTGTAAATAAGCCTGATGGATCGTTTTGAGACAAACACGTGGACCGTGGTATAGTTGATGTTTGTTTACCAAAATTGCACGTTGTTGTTAATAAATACTTACCAATTACCATTATCGTGTTATACTTTCAAGAGTTATATAATACACTTGCCTAAGAAATACGTCTAAGGTCCAGGAACTTCCGTTACTAGTTCTTTAAAAAATGAGGCTGTAATAATGTTTACAAATTACCATATTTACATTACAGCATATTTTTTTTGCATTTGATATATTTCACATGTACAATGTATGTACATGCAGAACAATATAGAGTAAATGGACATACATGGGTTTAATTCCCACCCTAGGTATTAATTTTAATACTCATAGGTTGGAACAAATCAGGCCCGTAGCCAGGAATTTCCGAGGGGGTATTTGGACTCATGAACTCCACTTTAACAGTCACAATTTGAACAGAACGTTGACTTTAACAGTGCTTATTTGGTTTCAAGGGGATGGGGGTTCGCTACGGGTATGCAAATAGGGCAGATTGCAATATTGACCATAATATATATATATATAGTGTCTAAAAATTAATGCTGATTGATGGGCCAAGTCCTCAACATCCTTTTTTCTAAGTATACAGCAGCTCTTCTGAGGATTAGTAAGGGAATACTTTACATATAGTCCAGTGGCTAGGTCCTGTCTGTTTTGTTTCTGATATTTCCTTATTTATATTATCATTTCTATTATTCTCTTGTACATGTAGTAAGACAAATTCTATTGTTACTCTTATTTTCCTCATTTGCCTGAAAACAATGGAATGTATTCATTGTTGATGTATATAAAATGACTTTTAATTTAACTGTCACTGCTAACAGACACTTAGACTCTAGTGATAAGTTTCTAGACTGTTATCTCATTGGCAATTATACCATATTTAAATGTCAGTTTCCCCTTTATAACTTTTTAAGAAAAGAATTTAATGATAATATAATAATAAGTTGTAAATATTTTGAAGAGTCAAGCACAAGTGCCAAATTTAATAGGCTTTTTATTCAAGAAAACCTAGAGGTATTGAAAAGTGTTGCAATTTAAAATAAAATGTTTTGAACTCAGAAAACTATCAATAAAGTACAGATATTGTTTTAATTAAGACTTTGAGAATATTTGCCTGTTAATAGAAGATATAATTGGTATGCCCTTTTTTTCTAAAACATGTGTGGCTCTGATCTGCCTGTGGTTAAAAACATAAGAATGGAGTTGGTTATATTCATATTTATCTGATTTATATCAACATTATTGTGTCAATTATATAAATCATTGTAATACATTACTTTGCTCTTCATGGGCCCTTTAATTGGAATAAAATATCTGATCTTATCTTATACCACATCTCTTTATTTTAGTTTAGTACTTACAGGTTAACTTTTTAAAGCATTTAAAGTAAGTGAGATGTTGACGAGCTTAGTCAATGATTGTAAATCCAGATAATATCATGAGGTTTTTTTTATAAAAGTAAATAATGTGATTAAATTGATTATCTCAATCAAAAGAACTGACATTCTGATTTGATACTATGATATTATTTCTGATATCAGAATAATACATATCTTATTGTTGTCCTTTTTTCAAAAAATCATGAACATACTTTATTTAAGTCAGTTTTGTTTTTGTCTTGAGACTACTATAACATGGGAAGTGATCAATCTCTATGTTATACATTGTAGTAGTCTCAGGTTTTTGTAGTTCAATTGACTATGCATTTTAGAGCAGGTAGATATGAATTTGGATTAAATTTGAAGTTGATTCAGTATATTTCATGACATAATACCACTATTTCATTTCAACAAAGAATTTTCAAACTTTATTTACTGGTCAGCTTAGCTTATTGTTCAATCAATAATTTAATTGAAAGGACTCAACAGTTGGTTGCAGGACTTTTGAATTCAAATATAAGAAGAAGAAAAAAAGAGCAAAACAACTTGAAATAATACATATAAAAGGAATTATGAGAACTGCATGATATCAGATTGCAATACAGCTTTTGTTCAGTTATCTTTGTGTTGATTATTATGTTTTAAATCCCTTTCTGCTTCTTTGGATGTTCAGATTTTTTCTCTTGATTAAGGCAAGCAACATAATTTGTACATCTTGTAAAGGTTCTTATCTCATGGTGAATCCAGACAATTTTAAACATGGGTGGTGGTATTCTCAACCAAGGATAAAAAGGAGAGTTCCAACTATATGATCCCATTCAAATGCACTAATCTTCCATAAAAAGAGGAGGTTCAAATCTTCAGAGCCCCTGGGATCCACCACTGTATCTTAAAGCAGGAACAATAAAACAAAAATTGTACATGTACTTCTGTACACTGCAAATTGATTTTATTTTCATTCAATAGTAATGTTCACAATTTTAAAGACTATATTTCTTTTTTTTCCATATTCAGTTTGTTTTAATGTAATGAAAAGTTCAATTATGTTGTAACACAGGTTCTACTGACAAATGGCTGATAAACCCCATTTGTATCCTTTAACTACCAAAAGGGTGTTTAAAAATATGCAATAAGTCCAAGTTCAGAGGGAATTAAGTCAGTTAAATGTATAATTTTCTTCTTTGGAAGTGTTCAATAACCTATAAGTACCTGAAAAAAATGTCATATTCAATCTTTCCATGACTATTTTAATGTTACAACAGTAGAGGAACATGGAATAATGAAAAGTTATTCAAGTGAACTTGCAATATCCTACGATGCGCGTACCGAGTTATCTCCCTTTGATCGCCGCATTGCAACGAATAAGCTGACACAATTGCATATCCGGGGTTTTTGTGATCTGAAAGAGTAGAATAAGAACAAAAAAAATGGTTTTACTTCATATTTTATACCCCTCAACAAGTTACCAAACCTATTTAATTAAGGAATTATCAAGGATTTATCGTCAACATACGAAAATTTTCAGAAAAAAAGTTTCACTTCACTCGTGAATCTATAACATTTTAACAACACTTTTTAATAATAATTATATAAATTAAGGAAGCTTATTCAATCTAGAACTGAACACTTTGGTTTTTATTAATGTACGAGTACAAATAAAACCACGAGGCATGCACGTTTACCAAAATATCGTAAATTCTGACTTTTTATCACGTGACCAATGTCTTGACCTTAGAAGCCATTAACTCGTTTGCCATCCAACTGTGTGTCACCCTTAATTGTCTATACACTAAGCAGGTTATGGAAACAGTTTAATGAATACCATATTCTTTCACCGACAACATATTTCGTTGAAAGCAGAAAAGCATAAAATAGTATAAATGAATATACCTATACAAACAAAGACAAGGTTTCAGACAAGAGACCGGTAAATTTCCGGGCTAATGAAGGCCAATACGTTTAAGAAAACAAAATATTCGGAAAAAATACGCAAATGTCTAGATAGAAGCAAAGTAAATAGATCATTTGAAGGAAACAATTGATGGATAGGAAATCAAAAGATATATAACAAACTAATGATAGCATATTGTAGGTTGTTAGTCTTCTCTGTTTTTTGGTGTTTGTGTTTTGGTTGCTGTCTTATTTACGTATACCAACATTTTACATTTATACTTATGACGGTTTATGAATTTGCCACAAAAAAAATCTAGATTGCATTAATTCATAGTTTACTGATATTCTTAAAATGGATCCATGTATGCAAAATAAAATGGGATCAACAATACAGTATCCTTTATAAGTACAATTCAGTATTTTATTTTGTCCTCAAATATTTATAAAACAATATCAATTAACAAAATGTGCATTTAGTGAATAAAATATGACCATTTAGTGTTAACATTTCTGAAGTTGCTTGTGATTATATACCAAAAAGCGTTTTTGGTTAATAAGTATTTGAAATCACAAATCTCCAATAAGTTGAATTTTGAATTTTGAATCTTGAATTTTCCTGCTATTTGATTAAAAAAAACCACCAACAACCTATGCAAGGTTCGTATGTATACAAAGAGTTTGTTAGAGAATATCCATTGATTTTTAAGATTGCAAACCGAACATCAGGTAAGACGCTTGCACAATTCTAAAAATTTGTTAAACACGACATAGGTTATATGACTAATTACAACAGAGAGTTCAAATATATGCTTTAAATAAAAAATAATAATATGCGATATGAACTAGCACAATTCTAAAGCATTAACGGTGTCGACAATTATGATGTTACAAGAAAGATTGCGTCAATAAGAATTCCACATAAACAGCACTAAACGGTCTAAATTTGTAAATATTTCAGATTTGACAACGGTAGAGTAGTTACATCAGAGTCTGCGATGTTTAAAACAAACGGCCGTTAACATATAATAATTATTTTTGACTAAGGTAAACTAGTTGAACGTGGCTTGGTACTTATAACATATATATATATATATATAATATATAACAGCATATATATATATATAACAGCATTATGATACATTTTGATCAACAAAATATACTCTGTGAAAACCAACATGGTTTCAGGAAACACTGATCACGTGAAAACAAGTAAAGCCAAAGATACAGACCAACTGCAGACAGACCTTGAAGCGTCAGAAAATTGTGAAAAGACATGGATGATGAGATTCAATCCAACAAAATGCAACGTTATCTACATACCACCGAAGAATAAAGAACCTTTACAATACCCATACAGTTTACATGGACACACACTCGAACCAGTAGACAGTGCCAAGTACTTGGGAGTTTCAATATCTAACAATCTCTCATGAAACAAACATATACAGAACCTCACAGCAAAGGGTAACTGTTAAACGGAACCTAATTTTTTATTTACATATAATAGATCTTTTATTGTACATTTCTCTTCTGTTTTACAACTTACTCGACTCACAGCATTCAGTCTGATATCCTTGTAAATTAGTTACTGTTTGACCAGGGAGATTATACAGTAAAACTTATAGCTATTAGATATGATTAGTTATACAATACATTGATTTTGACAATTTGTTTTTGAATTCTTTATTACATTACGTAATTAAGAATGTACAAGGAAAGTAAAGGCTGCTTGCTATGCAACTCTCGTACGACCTGTCATAGAGTACGCTTCTGCTATATTTGACTCAAACATTAACACACTGAACTTATTCAGAGGATTGATGCTATAGTTGTCTTTAATGACTACACATCACGTACACCAGGGTGTGTCATTACAATGTTAGATGTGCTAAAAGGGGACACATTACAGACAAGACGCCATGATGATTGGCTATGCATGCTCTATCGTATTCAGAATTGACTGATCGATATCAACAAAATACTTACATCTAAGGTGGCGACAGTAGAACTAGTGGTGGACACAAGTTTTACCAACAATGAATCACTATTGATGTCAACAGGAACTTCTTCTTTCCAAGAACATTCATGGAATGGAATACATTACCTGCCAAGGTTGCTGAATAAAGACAACCATAGTGTACCGCTGTTCGAAATTCATAATGCGATTGAGAAAAACAAATCCGGGTTACAAACTAAAACTGAGTGAAACGCATCAAAAGTAAGAGGAAAACTACGACACAACAGAAACACAACATTAAAATGTAACACACACAAAAAAATGAACTATTATAACAATGGCCATTTTCCTGACTTGGTACAGGACATTTTAAGAACAAAATGGTGCGTTGAAGCCGGATGCTACAGACAACACATGAATACCAGTCACAACAATTGTACATAATTTTAACCGTATCAATCGGATTTTATTTTAATTACTGTATATAGCTTTAGAGGAGTATATTTGTAATGCCAGCATGCGTAGTCCTGTAGAGTTTACGTGTTTCATAAAGGAGCCAAACTCTTATATGGAAAAAAAGGAAGAAGAAGAAGATATGATTTTGCTAAAATGGGCTATCAAAACTACAGGTGAACGGAACACTTAAAGAAGCCATAATGTCCCCCTGTAATTCAAATATGTTCTCTAAAACGTTTTGCGTCTCAAAAGAGGGACGAAAGATACCAGAGAGACAATCAAACGCATAAATCAAAAATAAACTGACAACGCCATGGCTAAAAATGAAAAGACAAACAGACAAACAATAGTACACATGACACAACATAGAAAACTAAAGAATAAGCAACACGAACCCCACCAAAAAACTAGGGGTGATCTTAGATGCACAAGCACGGTCTCTACGTCACGGGTGTCATTCGGTTTATCGAGGGAAATGATCGTGAAAGAATATCTAACGGCGGTCAAGTATTGAGAGACGATCGTGAAAGTTCTGGTAACGGATCGTGAAAGACATTTAATCGAGAGGACATGTGAAAGATCAGTAAATATTCTAATTTAATTAATTACACAGACAAATTTACGACAAAATAAAACTGTCTGTCAAAATGGTTTAACATTATGATCAGTATGTGAGAATATCCAATTTCAAAAGTACATAGTTTTTACAAAACAACAAAAGGCAGATTGCTTCTTGACATTTCAATGACATAAAAAATGTAAACAAACACGATTTTTTCACAAATTCGACTAGATAAACTACTTTTATCCGAGTAAGGGCATTCTATTTGAATTAATCAAATGGTTCTCATAGTTATTTTGTATAAATATAATCTGAAACTTGGTAAATAAAGAACTATTTACACAAAATTGATTTTTCGGATCGTGAAAGATGACGTACCGCATTTTTGAAGATCGTGAAAAGGATCGTGAAAAATCTGATGCTACGAAGACGTTCAAATTATTCTTCAATTATATGATAATTAATATTTGTTATTGGAATTGAGAAAAGCTAGATAGGTCAACATCCTCAATAGGTTTAAGCATTTCAAAGTATTAATATTTTCAGAAAATGAAAAGAAAAAGAAATAACAATACGGCAATAATAAAAGACAATGGGTGACAAAACGCCGAAAAAACAATCCAGTGTTGTTGTTATGATTGTAAGGTGTACATTTTCGACTTCTGCAAGGTTTCAACTGACATCGAACTCATTATCATGCATCATTCGGCAATGTTTGTTTTATGTTGTTTGTCCTTTTGGTTATATATCTTAATGCTTATAGCGCCAAGGTATTTCGTGTATGGTATACATGTCTATCTGCATGTTTCATATATGACAATGGTGATGTCAATTGATATATTGAATGATAGTAAGATGTCTATGTCTGGCTGTCGGTCAGGGTTCATATACTTTTGACCTTATGTTCCGAATTAATTGGCCAAGCATAACTTTTACATTTGTAAGTTTCTAAGGCACTGTAAGGATCGGAACACATTTATTTGGTGTACGGGATATTTGTAGAGATCTGTATGGCATGGTTCATCTGACCTTGACCTCTTTTTATGAACCAATGACAATCTTAAGCGCATTTGACACTTCTAGTAAAACCCTTGATATTATAGACGTTATAAACAAATATACTATCATAAGTAAAGCATTACAGCATTTGCGATCTGGTATTCTACAGTCTGTAGTATATAGTTAAAGCAATCCACATCTGCGTTGTATATAAAGAACTTAAGAAAGTACTGTTGCACAAAATGTTGGTTATCGTTCAATCTCAAATTACACATGAAAGATGCCGTTTTTGCTGTAATTTTTTGTTTGATGGATAACATTTTGGTTTAAACGTTGCATATCCTTATTATTGGATAAATAGTGCCGGTCTGCCTGAATTGCACTAGACCGATTCACAGAGCTGAATCTTTCACACTTATTTAGACACGTTTTTAGTTGTTGTTTATTTTTAACTTTCGAGGTAAAGTGTTGAATAGAAAAAAAAATAATAGCTTTAATGTTCATCCTTATCAAAATAGTTACAGGCTTCAACCAGTTGCAGGTTTATCAAATGGTAAAAGAAATACTGATTTCTGATTACTAGTATTAAGTCTGGTCACGCATTTTCTTTCACGATCAAAATAATACGTAGCCTGATCTTTCACGATCAAGTTTGATGGAAATTCAACAAATTCAAGGTTTTCATAAACAAATTAACGCTTTTAAGGGAAGAACATACTTTAATTTCACTGTACTATCAGATACACCAAAGAACAAATTTCAAATATATCATGATATTCTGTAATATGACCATTATAGGTACAAAAAGCGTGTTATTTGCAATTAATTTCATAGACACGCATTGCGCCTTTTGTGTTTTTTCAAAAAGTACTTCATATTTTCTTTATCTTCTTTCACAGTTATGTTGAGGAAGTTAAACCATTTTGACAGACATATTTTTTTGTTCGGATTTTTTCCGCGTTTTGAAAATTAAGCGATTTTTTCAAAGATTCTGAACTAGAATGTACATTAAATGTCTTTCACGATCCGTTACCAGAACTTTCACGATCGTCTCTCAATACTTGACCGCCGTTAGATATTCTTTCACGATCATTTCTCTCGATAAACCGAATGACACCCGTGTACGTGGTTGCATTTAACCAATCATATTTTGTAAAGTGTATAACAGATAAATAATTATAGCTTATTAACATTGTACGAGGTTTCTGACTGGATACAGTCATATGGTGTGGCTTAACTAGTTTTGAAAGTTAGCAACCTCTCCCCATTATATTTTTAATCAATGTAATAACAAATGGCACATAGACGAACATTAGATGTATAGTTACACTTAAACCTTTCGAAAGATAAATTGAACCACAAAATAAAACCATATTTCAGCAAAGGCTTTAAAACAGTTTAAACCCTTATCATGGCTTATGATCAGCAATTCGTTCACTTACATTTTTAACACGTGCCTTAACTGTTGTAAGAGCAGTTATCTGTCAAACAAAACTATATAGATCTACGAAGATGTAGTATGAGTGCCAATGAGACCAATCTCCTTCCAAGTCACAATTTATAAAAGTTAACAATAAGGGTACGGTCTCAAGACGGAGCCTTGGCCCACACAGAACAGCAAGCTATTAAGGGCCCCGAACATTGCTAGTGTATAACTATTAATACGGGAAAACCAACGGTCCAATCTATATAAAAAACGAGAAACGAGAAATTTATATATTTATATATTATATATATGAACATTTACCTGATACAGATAAAAAATTAAAAATAAGCATAGTTTGTCACACAAAAGATATTACAGGTTTTATTTTTATACCATTGATGGTTACTATACACCGCACTTCCCTAATGTTTCTCAAAAACCAATCTCCTAAAACATGTAATATTATTATTGCCTCAAACGTATATAAATTATGTCGTTTGTTAATGATATAAACACTTGCGTAGATACAAAAATGTTTTAAAAATATATACAAATTTGTTAAATTAAAACAAAACACTGATGTTTGAGTCACTGAAACTGCACTATAATAACCTTTGGGTGTTTCCAAGTAGGAAATCTCAGTATCACAATTTTATTTTGGAAACCGAGAATATTTATCAGTGGTTACAACAAACACGGTATCAATACAGAGATAAATCAACGTTTAAAACGTAAAATCACATAAATACTGAACTCCGAGGAAAATTAAAAACGGAAAGTCCCTAATCAAATAGCTAGCTTAACCTCTCAGCTATGACAGTCGCATCAAATTCCATTATATTGACAACGATGCGTTGTTGTGAACTAATGATTTGAATGTTGAAGTTACAAATTCCAGTACCGATTTATTCAAACTTCATAATAATTTGTAGTATTTATCAAAAGTTTACTAACATTATTCAATTAGATAGGTATTCAAACTGAATATATACAATTACGCGTAAATCATCATACAGACTTTAACGGTTTGAAGTAGCATTTTTATTTTGACCTTTAATTGGTGACTAGTGATAGCTTTGCTTTTTTGCTACAGACTATATGGTAAAGGAGTCGTTAAGGGTAAGGTAATTAATATTTTGATATTGATATCAGGTGAGAATTTAACATAAGAAATTTATTTTAAAAACTACATTGTAACTTCTTTAAAGAAAAAGGCTTGAATTAATCCTATTACTAAAATAACAGTGAGTTTCTTGGTTGACTTTATCTCCATATCTTTAATTAGTTTGTTCCTCCTTTTTTTTATTAGAGCGCGTCTGAATGAGTTTTGAATAATCTTAACGCGCCTTAACGATTTAAAAAGTAGGCCTGATATCTATGAAGATTTTTTTTTAATTCGAAATGTCATTAGAGTGTTTAAATCCTCATGAAACTGGTGTTAAGCATAGCTTTCTAAATCAACATCTTGAGTATGAATAGTACTGTTATGACAAAGAAAGCAATTAAATACAGTCGGAAACAAAAAATGTCGAGCATTTTTGAAATATTTTGCCAAGACAATTCCTCATCGTTGTCAACCCCATGACAGTCAATTTCTTTATCACCCTTTAACTCAGATATATCCATTACACTGTTTCCGTTCTTTGATCGCTTATAACTACAACCAGATTTACATTTCCAACATATCAGTCTGGATATTATCTTCTCCATAAAAAATCTGAGACATTTTGGTATCTCAGTGCTGCCATCTGTGTGGTGACAATCCAGAATCATAACAGTTAATATGACTGAAAATATTTCCATGCCCAGAAGAGAGATAAGATAGGTGGCTGAAATAACAATACAACTCAATGAGGAAATTATAGACTAGTGAACTAGTGACTGCACAATATGAGCATTTTGACAATAACATCTTTTCACTTATTCTCGAGGTCAAAACAGTCGAAAATCCAAAACTCTGATAACACCAAAATGTAAAACTAAAACTCAAGTTTGCGTATTTTGATATCGGTTAAAAAAACGCGACCATGGCATTGTCAATATTTTTCATGTAATTTGTCTGATAAATACCGATTTCGGAGTGATTTCATTGCTTTTGTTGTATAGTGTAAGTTTTATTCAGGTCGTTAGTATTTGAAATATTTGTCATCTCAACCCACGGTAAGGCCTACTATTTAGTTTGGGTTTTTTCTTATTGTTGAAGACCTTACTATGACCTGTTTAGTGTTTGCGTTCTTGATGATTGATCTTCGGTAGCCTATACTTTTTACAATTATAATTATACATCTTCTTACTTCAATATACAACTGTGCTCCTTTGATCAGTTTGTTTTTATTTTAATTTACACAGTATTACAGTGGTCGTATATTTTACCATTGTGCACTTTTGTTTAGAATGTACATAACTGTTCAACTGGTAGTTTAGACTTGGTGTAATACTTACTTAGGTACGGTGTTGTCAATGAAGTTGTTGGTATGCTATCGGAGACCAGAGTCAAATATACAGCAGACGTCAGTAAGATAGTGAGACTAAATCCAACCTTTTCTCCTGCATCCGCCGAAAGTTTGAAAACAAAACAAGCAAGCAGTGAAATACAAACCATTGGCGCAATGCTGTTCATTATATGAAACTCAGATCGTCGTTCGAAAGTGAGGCTGTAAATTATTTGAAAAAACTGTACAGCTTCGCGCTGTTCTACCCCATTGGTAACAGTATAGCCTATGTATTTCCATTCGCCATTCTCCTGATAATTTGACACTCCTAAAGGAACATATCTATCCACTTGAAATTGCATTTCAGCTTTAGTATATCCCCATGACGTCACAATAATATCACATGTTTGCGTATCAAATTGATAATAAGTGACGTCAGTAACACAACTAGTAGTGAAAATATCTGCAGGAGACCATGTGACCTGTCCATTGGCAGCCACACGTATTCGGACAGTGTTATCACTAATAACACCGACGTTGTCTACCCTAAAAACAGAAAAAAAATATCTCTCTTTCTGTCTTGTGCTTCAACACTCGCATACACATTCATACTAAATATGAAACAGCAAATTCTCACTTAATAATTCCTTATTCAAAAATAATTGAGTTCAATGATCACTGGGGTAAAGCTGATGACCGTAACTGCATTCACGGTCATCCCAAGATGTCGGATGAAAAATTAGGTCAGTTTCTGTATTGTCTGTTAAAGTGTTTCTATATCATTTTCTTTACAAATCATACATTGAAACGATGTAAATTTATAAAAGAATCACTCGGAAATCACTAATTACTTCTGAGAAATGTGCATGAAACGGGAAATTCGATTTGAAAAAATCGCCAAGATGACCGTAAATCACAATCGAGATGACCGTAACAGAATCAGCAATTCATAACAAGGCTGACCGTAACTGCTTTTAAGATGACCGTAATTTGTAAATGATGACCGTAACTTTTAAAGGATGACCCTCAATTCTAAGAAATATCCGTATTTATATAACTATCTTTTTGTATCAAATGATTAATCGTGTTGGTATACACATATTAATATGAAAGTTTTATCCTATAGGTAGAAGAAAATAAGACGTGCTTCAAATGCAAAGATTACCATATGCATCTTTTTTACAGTAGAGGGTTCAATTTTTAAAATGAATTTGCCAAAAGACATACGGTGCACAGCCTTTAACTGCTCGACAAAAGATTTTGTTTTTGTTTCTGGGATTCCTTTTAATGACATATAATAAATACACATTTTTTAAAAATGCCAAAAAATTGCATGTACACCCATTGATATTATATCGTCTTTCATTTTGTCGTGCAAATAAAATAACAGAAATATTTTGAAAATATCATTCGAATAAACTAGTGAAGGTGAGCTCCAGCAAAGTAGATCCTTAAAATAGTATTGTACGAAAAGCGTATCACAAGGCGGAACGTTGTCAATTTGTATATATACAGAAATGTTATTCATACAGTCAGGATTCTACTTCTTCAAAATTATCTCCCCATTACGCCAGTTCATGCTCACAGTCGTAGAAATGGAAGCCATTGTAGGGATAACGCTCTGCCAATTTTGCTCTTGAAAACTGATAAATTTATCCACATAGCACCATTACGATCGATCGGTTATATTTTAAAATACAAATGTATCTACTAGCTAATGAGCATTAGTTAATGATCTTGTTTGCATTGATTCAACTTAAAAATATTGTCTGTTTGGATGTCAGATGGAATTTTTGAAAATTCTTAAGCATTTAAAAAAATTCTAATTAAATATTTCGTGGAAGGGCAGACTAAACATTTTCAGTGGTTGAAGATTATAAACCCTAGTTATCACACACACATTTTCATCTTCCAAATTAAAAGACTGTCGTCAAGTACTTTTAGAAAAAATAGCTATTCGAACACACCTACTCTGTTTTTGTGATTCATTAGATAGGTATCTCAATTGACCCATATATTTCATCTTTTCGTACTGTCATTTTTTTACGTTATAAAGTCAACCTGTAGCTTTGATATATAATAATGATAGAATCTGAAGCGAGATGCTATATAAAATACTCTTGTTTTGTACGTTTTAAAGACAAAATATACACCCCAAACATGCCCTAACATAAAAAGGTGCACTCGATTTTTCTCTTTTCGATACAATCGTTACCTGTTTTGGGGAATTTTTTCTTGATTCACATAATGGAAGGGCAGACACGAAAATTTCTGAACTAAAAGATTGATATGTTCTCCGTCCGTGATAAAAAAAAATCGGAGGTTATGCATTTTCTACATACAACTTATAGATACTATATATAAAAAAGAAGATGTGGTATTATTGCCAATGAGACAGCTATCCAGAAAAGACCAAAATGACACAAACATTAACAACTATAGGTAACCGTAAGGCCTTCAACAATGAGCAAAGCCCATACCGCATAGTCAGCTATAAAAGGCCCCGATAAGAACCATGTCGTCGACTTGATATCTTATTGTTTTGCATTACTATGTAATAGATACAAAAAACTTATGCAAATGGTGTTTTTAAAATAAGAAAATTGTCGTTTTATTTGTTTCTATTAACTTTTTAAAATTTTGTTACTATATCAAACATTACAGTTAACTTTTATCGCTTTCTCGATAAACACAGAGCTTCGATTCTTTTGTTCTATTTCAAAAGTGTTTCCGCCTGTATATATCAAGACAAATTAAGATTTTAATCTGCTTCCTCTGGACCCATACACATGGGCTCGATTACCAAATATTCGTATGTATTATTAATGTTTTTAATGCTCCATTTATTGGCATTATGTTTTTCTGGTCTGTGCGTACGTTCGTCCGTTCGTCTGTTTGTTTGTCCGTTTGTCCAGCTTCCAGTTAAATAAAATTGAAACTTAGTACACATTTTCCCTATGGAATGATCTTTTTAATTCTAATGTCAAATTACAGTTTTATCCCATTTTCATAGTCCACTAAACATAGAAAATGATAGTGTAGATGAGGCATCCGTGTACTAGGGACACATTCATGTTTCTTCAAATTTTCGTCGTATCGCTGTAAATTTGTGTTAAAATTTTAACGTCGATATCAATAACTATTTCATTGTTTACGAGAAATATGCAATTTACTATCATTGTTATAAATCCTAAATATGGCCAATTATATTATAGTTTAAAAAAAGAAATTTATGAGCCCCTATTGAGATCGACAAACTCAACAAAAAAGCTTTGAATACAATACGGATATTTCTTAGAATTGATGGTCATCCTATAAAAGTTACGGTCGTCCTATATAAATTACAGTCAGTCTTTACAAATTACGGTCATCATTTACAAGTTACGGTCATCTTTTTACCAATCACGGTCATCCTTGTTTTATGTTACGGTCATCTTGAAAATATTTTGATTATGATTTACGGTCATCTTAACGATTTTTTCAAATCGAATTTCCCGTTTCATGCACATTTCTCGGAGGTAATTAGTGATTTTGGAGTGATTCTTTTATAAATTTACATCGTGTCAATGTATGATTTGTAAAGAAAATGATATAGAAACACTTTAACAGACAATACAGAAACTGACCTAATTTTTCATCCGACATCTTGGGATGACCGTGAATGCAGTTACGGTCATCAGCTTTACCCCAGTGAATGATAATAGGGCGGACTTACAACATGCGTTTTCCAGATAAGGGAATACGAAAAAAAGAGTTTGACAAAACATACAGACTTTTTAGTCAATTTTCATTGTTTTTTTTATGTGATGTAATTTTAAAAGTTTCTGTTTCCTTAGTGTAGCTTATTTGATTTACTTGATTAAATAAAAAGGACAAAAAGAAACTTACGTCTATGAAATGATGATGAATTATTAAAATTCAAGAGAACATAAAAATTATACTCGATAACGAACCGTTACAACAACTCTCGGAGAGGTCCGTAAATGCAATGTGGTGCTAAACTAACAGCCTATTATATTCTTGCTATGTTTGTCCAATTATAGGTAATGTTAGAAACTTAAAAATACTAATGCAACATCGTTTTTAACGTTCATTTTGATTGGGAAACGTCACTATTTTGTAAGGAATTAATTAACGTGTCGCCATTAAACTATATTTGTTAGCAAGCCACAAATTGATGGCATCAGAGATTAATATACAATCATTTTATCTCTTATGAACTTACGAGTTTTCAATCATCAAAGGTGGTACCCATATTTCATTTTCCGTACAAAATATGTTTTGGATGTCGCTGCTATATGTCGGATTAGTACTCCATTTTAACCTGCTAGTCTCATCCCATCTCTGTGAAAGAGAGGCAAAAAATATTCAAACTTGTATGTCAAAAATAAACTGATCATGACAACCCATGACACAAAACAGCAAAGGACACTAAAAACTGAGCAACACGAGCATCACCAAGGCATAAAGATAATATTAGGCGCTCTGGAGGGTAAACAGACCCTGCTCCTCACGTGTCATATTTTATAACGCAATGCGAGTAAAATGAAGGTAGAAAGTGAAAAGATTGTGATCTGATGTTTGAATTTATTTTCATTAAAACTGCCTGTGAAAACTTTGAATCATTTTCCATGTAATTCGTACTCAATATTAAAAATAAAGAAGAAACAACACGAATCAGAAAACACCAAATTAACCTTCTCTGGCAATTCACGTTAGTATTTAATTTTTATCTCTTTTTGTATGATGGATATTATAAAAATAAAAAAATAAAAGAATTCCATAACAAAAAGGACAATACTATGTATATCTTTATATATTTGAAATCAAGACAAATTATAAATGTAATGTTATTATTCTTCTATCAAAAATACAAAAATATAGTTCTATGTCGTTCGTAGTCTCGATAAAAATGTCGGAAGAGATAAGTTCTCTAAACAATATGAGAAAAAAATATCTTATGCGGGAATCACCCTTCTAGTAAAACAATAACCGATTCGGTAGTATCCGAGTGAAGATGTTGACGTAAACTCGAGGGTCAACTAAACTGCCTGCATTAGTTATACTTAAACTTACCATGACAAAGTATCCTACCACTGTCAGGTATTGGTCACGGATATTCTGTAAAGGAGAAAGAAAACTTGAAAAAGATAGAACAATCTCAGCAATAAGATTAACGTACTTTTCTTGGGTAAATTCATTGCCAAAAATCCTCTTTCCTCTTTGTGGTCGTTCTTATGCAAAGAATATTGGATCTAGTTTTAAAGTCATATGAAACCTCAAATTAAAAAAAAATATGCATATGTTTTTTAATACTAAATAGATAGTTTTCATTATTCAACTTATGTACATATACTTTTTTCTGAGGAAAATTCTTTAATTTGTCCACATTTAGAAGAAGTTTACTTATTTTTATTTGCTTGCTGCCAGGAAGCAATTCGCCGACATATTTTCCGTATGCATAGTGACCTAAGCGTGACCCTCCTCGTAAAAATCCGGTGATAGCAATACGCATGGATCTGTCATTAAAAATAAACAATTACCTGATTGTATATGTTAAACACGTGCTAAATACCCATGCTTTTTCTTGATTATTTACTATAAGGTGACAATCGGTAAACTTCGGCTTCAAAACACGTCATTTAATGAGTAGCCATATTTGTTAACTCATAACAGACAGATAGAAAAAAAAATTGACGATTATACGATATATTTGCGTTAAAAATGATAAAATCGTGCACAGAGGACTAAGTTTATGATATATACATGCATTGGTTCAAGAATTGGATGAACATTATTGTTCACCAGTCACTCGTTTCTTATGACTTTAATTGATCGATAATGTAGGACCAGTCTGCACTTAATTTGGTTTTGATTTGTGTTGATCCAAACGTCACTGATGACTCTTATGTAGACGAAACGCACGTTTGGGGGTAAACAATTGTGCACATGTATTTTTAATGAGTTTCTACAACCTTCCCTTTATTTATTAAATTGTTTTATTTGCTTTTATTCATGTGCTATTATAGATAAAAGACCTAAATTATGATTCTTGTTAATGGTTCAAAAGTTACAATAATATTAATATTTTACCCATATATCATAATATTATTGAGATCGATGTTCATCTTATGTGTTTTAAACGATTCCGAACCATGTTTATATAAGAAGCGAGATTTCGTACAGCTAGTTTTTTAGAATTTAATTATGTAACTCAAAATCTAGGCAATTATGAATAAATAGAAAAGTTGCAACCCAGCAACGTACCAAGAAACAAAAACAACGTTATCATCTGGATGACAAATGATTTTTTACACTTATTCTGTGTAGTCCCTGGGTTGTATATGTTGTAAATAAAGAAGTAGGTCCGGCGAAACCTCTTTTTACCAAAAAAAATATATTTCAAAATTTTGATAAAATGTAAAACTTTCAGCTATTTATTGGAAAGAAGAATTATTTTGCTACATAATTGTAGCAGCTAGTGTAATATTTCCGTTGGATATAAAGCAGAAAATAATCAGCATCATATAATGGGCAGGAATTCGCTAATGCTACTTTAGTGTGACATTGTAAGAAAAAAATAAAAATCATTATAAGCTTCTAAATTTTTTACAAATTATTGCTACAAAAGGTGTCCTTCTATTTGTAACCAAAAAAATCATTTTTAAACTTGCGTCAGTTTGGAACCAAAGCAAATAATGAATTTGGAGCATGTAACATGGACACTTTTTCCAAATTGAGATTAATGATTCCTTAACTTAATCAACATTCAATATCATATATATTGATCACAAAACATTGTCTATCATCAAAACTCTAAAATGTATATTTTCATTTCTTTCAGAAATTTTGTGAATGCAAGTTTCCTCTACTTTTCTGTCAATGTTACATGCAATGTTTAAGATATAAATACAGTAAGAATCATTTTCTTTCTGAACATGTAAAGGCTCTTTTTCATTGTGTTACCCTCACATTAAAAAATTGTATTAATATTTTTGCAATTATCTCATTTCTGTCATAAAATAGTGACTTAAATGTTGCATGTAACGTGGACACAAAAAATATGAATAATGAACCATGCCAGAATTGACCTTAAAAGATATAAAAAGCCTCCAAACAACCATCTGAATGTAAATTATACAATTATACTGCCACATTTCTCATATATGATATTATTTAAATAGTGGTTAATACCAAAACCATTCACCTAAATTTCAGACAGCAGACATATTTTTTAACTATACCAGTAGTTATGCTTGTTCATGGTGGTACACTATGGAAGGCTAAATTAAACGATATTCAAATGTCAAAATAACCAGAAAAATAAAATTAAGACCAAAGATAGATCAATTGATCAAGGAGTCATCCAAAATTTCCACAACATGAAACATTTTTATATCAGTAAGTAAGCAACCCGTTTTGTTATGCACAGGGATGAGATTGATAAGAAGACAACCACACAACCATCAGCATCCACGAAGTTTCTCACTCAATAACTAATACTGACAAAGTAAGGGTACAAAATGATTACATGTATCCCTCATTCATGTGACACAGTTACACTTAAAACTAATAGTATGAAAAACCAAGACAAAATATGGACAAATCTACGAGAGGTTGATACAGCTGCATTTATTGAGAATCTTATTTTCAATCGTTTACATAACTTCTATAAAGAACAATTTGGGTTTCATCTTTGAGGTTGTTGTCTGATAGACATATTACCCTATATCTCGTTTTATTTCTGCTGGTTAATCTTACATTTATGATAACTTTTTAAGGTTTAAACAATAAATTTTATTTCAAACATTAAAATATTCAAAACAAGTTTCTTGTTTCTTGTTTTCTGTCTCCAACATCTTCAACTATCTATCTAAAAAAAGAAAAAAAAACACAATTAATCTACCCTCAATCAGAACCAAAATCCATGCATAAATTATAAAATTTACAATAATATAGAAACTCTCAAATATCTTGTTTCGATTTTTCAATGCCATTTCATCTTGAAAACTTGTTACCTAAACTACAGGAAGCCACAATTTAAAGGGCCCCATAATGACCAGTGTAAAACAATTCAGAAGAGAAAACCAACACCCATTAGACCATAGTCCTGTTTTCAACTTTATTTGGCCTTCTTTAACTTTTTTGTTTCATTAGCGTCACTGAATAGTCTTTTGTAAACGAAAAGCGTTTCTGGCCTACAAAATTTCAATTCTGGTATCCATGATGAGTTTATTATTATTATTTTGAAATCAGAAGGAGCCTGAACCTCTTATAATGCAAAAGATATTCTGGAATGTCAATTATTGGCATAACAATTAAAAAAAATGTTACAAATTGAATTCCTCAAGATTTCTATAATGAGCATCAGTAAATACACATGATACATGTGTTGACTGGTGAATGAAAAGGGATAAATAAACAAGATTTTGAAATAACTATCTTCTACACTGCTGTAGAATGGTCAAATTGGAGATCACTAGTATGTCTGCATACACAGTTACCATCATCTGGTTTTCTGACACAGAACTACTATCTGACTGGCTGAAAGGACCGTCACCACCTGACTCACTAATAGGGACCTTATCAGACTGGCTAACACAGACATCATAATCTGCCAGGCTGATAGGGTTATCACCATCTGACAGGCTGAAAGGGATATCACCATCTGACTGGCTGACAGGGACATCACCATCTGACTGGCTGACAGGGACATCACCATCTGACAGGCTGACAGGAACATCACCATATGACTGACTGACAGGAACATCACCAACTGACAGACTAATATGAACATCACCATCTGCCAGGCTGACTAGGACATCACCATCTGTAGGCTGACAGGGACATTACCCTCTGACTGGCTTACAAGAACATCACAGACTGACTGACTGACAGGAACATCACCAACTAACTGATTGACTGATATGTACATCACCATCTTCCAGGTTGACAGGGACATCACCATCTGTCTGGCTGTCAGGGACATCACCATCTGACTGGTTGACAGGGACAGTATCTTTTTGCAGCATCTTCCTGAGAGTTTTCTTCATCACATTTATTGCTGATCATCTTTTTCTTTCTTAGGTTTATATTGCCTGTAGATTTTTTTTATTAAAAATTGCATGTAAATTTTCAAGACCGACACCAATTTTGTTGTCAATGAAGAAAATACACTTCTAAAAAGAATATCTATATTGAGAAATAAAGATGAAGTTTGATGGTGGTAAAACAAGTTAAATTAATTATCAATAATCTCTTTATAGAGCAAAGAAGTGAGTAAATGTTATCAGTTCTGTTCATGAGTGTAACATTGACAGAAAAGTAAAAGGTTGTACATGTCAATGTTACATACATGAAGACCAGAAGATGAAAGTGGTGTGCTTAATAGTCAACTTTGGAGAAATAATATAATTGCTGCCCAGTAATATCTAATTACTCATTTAGGTTATAAATGTCTGACTTTAAGGAAGTAATACCTTTGCATGTAACATAAAAAAATCTTGACACAAAATATTGTTGTCAATGTTACTAAGGCCATTTGATTTTCTGGGGGGGGGGGGGGGTGGGGGGGGGGGGCTATGGTTTTTTTTTCTGTGCAAACTTTTTTTTTTCGCCTTCGGCGAAGAACAATCTATTTTTTTAGCGACAAACCAAAAACAATTTTTTTCTTTCAATTTTAGCATTACATATAGTGGCAGCTGAGGGTGAAACAAACAATTTTTTTTTCTCAGGGTCCAAAACAAATTATTTTTTTCACCAAAACCTGGAAACAAACTTTTTTTTCCAAAAAAAACCATAGCCCCCCCAGAAAATCAAATGGTTGCTGCCTAACTAGTGTTAAAAGACAAATTAAACAGGAAAACACGAAAACGCTTTAATTTTGTAAAATAAAAATAAGATAATAGCTCCATATGGCAGTAAGTTTTGTTTACGCATGTAACACTGGCCTGAACATGTAAAAGTCTAAATAATAGACTGTCAATGTTACATACACAATTTCTTAATGAAAAAAAAGTTTAATTTGGGTTTACTTTATACATTATTTTTTAAAATAGGTATCATAATAATAACTTTGAATATTAAAAATTAGATTAACTGTTGATTTCAACACAGTAAAATCTTCTCATGTTACACAACAAAGACCTGATACAAAAATCGTAGTCCATGTTACTCATAAAGTTATCATAGGAGCATCAAAGAAATTGTGTGATGACAATATTTCAGATGTTAGTCATTTATAAACACCGATAAACTCATTTTAAAGCTCATAAAAGAGGTTTGGAAATCAATGCTTTTAAAACATTATAATTCTGGGTTATGTATGTAGCATTGACAGGAACACCAACAAATGATGAGGAAAAATTGCTAGTCAATCAGGAAAAAATAAACACAAATAATTAAAACTCATTTATTTCTTTAATATCATTTTGATGAAGCAAATTTAAATTTCAACAAGATTTTATTGATTGAATAATTGTATGCACATTTATTAGGTTGTAGCATGTAACCTGGACGCAGAAGATGTGTCAATGTTACATGCCTTTAAACGATAAGAATTACAAGTAAATATTGTAAAGTCTAGAAATCAAGAAAGATCAACAACTTCTCTGTTAAGAATTCAGCATATATTTACATTTGATTTAATATTATGCACTGGCCAATTATGCTTTAAGTGTAATAAAGTAATATTGTTTTTATTCTTGTGTCAATGTTACATTTTATGTTTTCAAATTAAGTGGCCAGTTATCTTTATAATGCTGAGAATGAATACAAGTACTAGTTAATCAAATTGGCAATTAATCTGTGGTATTTCATGTAAAAAATTAGATTGATAAGGCAAACCGTACAAAAAAAAGCTTTTGCATGTATCATAGACACCTTTCCTTTGTAAATATTTTCGTGTCAATGTTATGTACAGAAATCTCTCCAGCAATAAAATGAATATCGTAAGGGTCAAACCTGTTTAAATACAAGATAAACTTATATTTTTTGACAAAAGTGCAAAGCAAGTCACACATCATTATCAAAGAACCTAATTTACACAGAAAGTGCATGTAACACTTTATTGTGAGGTCAAATTAACCTGGTCCCACTCTCTTATCATCTGCTTGATCACTGGTAGATGCCTAGTGTGAAAGATGACAAAGCCACATTTTAAGGTAATTGTCAGTGGGTTGAAATGTGAAAAAAATAATCATGGTAATGCTTACTATAAAAAGTATACAACTGTTATAAAAAGATGAGTATTATTGGGCAGTATTGACACGAAAATGAAATAAATTTTCTTACCTGCTATATTTTTCAAACTTCAGTTGATTGATAAAAATCATGAAATCCAAATTGTATCCATTGTTGACACCTTTCAAAATTTGCCATGCTGGACCAATAACTTGTTTCCAAAGCTAATCAGCTAATGAAAAGGTGCATGTAACATTTGTTGACGGGAAAAGTTACATGCACTTGTCCATTTTCAAACGTATTTTATTTGCAGCAATAATCGGATTCTGTACAAAATGGGGTTTCTAAATGATAGACGGATCATTTTGCAGTTGATTTTCAACTATTATAGTAGAACAATTCTTCAGGCATATTCTAAATATGACTAGGGGTTTTGCCACTGCAGAAATGTCACACTTTTTGTCTACAGTTTTCAACTACCAGCACATAACAAGTGCTGATTTTTTGTTGATTTTTTTAATTGGATCCATTTTTTTTTTGCATTTGGCAATAAAGACTAACCCACTTTGATATTTAAACAATGTTTATTCTCCATATTTGCATGATTTCTTTATTTTTTAATTGGATAAACACTATTGACCCTAAAATTTCACTAGAGAATTCCTGCCCATTATATATATGGAAAGTTGAAACATACTTACCAGTTCCTTTAGAGTCAGCAGATTCAGTTGCATGGCTATTGTCACACTCGTTTCAGGTCTTGCTAGCTTATTATAGCTGTTGGTTACAAACAGTTCATTCCGCAAGGCTGTTTCTTTTGTAAAGGAATACACACCCATCGCGGCAGGAAGGCCTGAAGTAAGAAAAACATATTTAAAGGTAATGAGAAAGAAGGATATATTTTGTAATCGGTCAGGATGCAATATTATTTTCTACAATTTTGTGTTTTGGTCTTACTCTTCGTATTCAAAAGGGACAAATAATAAATGTTATTAATGTATCAACTCAGATCGGTCATGCATTGCAAAGCTCGCGGGATCCATTAAATCAAGCTGAGAAAACTAAGAATGTTTAAATGTAATAAATTGATGATGTTACGGAATTTGTTCATTTAAAAGAGTAATAGGGCGAACATCTCCTATGAATAGAATAACCTTGTGACTATTATCTACATAGAATTATGAGTTTTATGAAAATTAAGTCAAAAGTAAAATAACAAAAATACCGATATCCGAGCTGTAAAATATTTTTACACATATATCTAATAAAGCAATACATTTTACGGAATGATTTCATGCATTTTATAATCTTTATATGTGCAGAAATCAATGAGTATTCAACGCTGGTGCACACAATAATGTACGTAAGTTTATATAGGGAATTAATCTCTAAGACAAAAATTACAAAACTTTCCTAGAAGATACCCACTTTCATTCATGTATATGACCTGACAACATAATATGATCATCATATATGTTAATTTGTATTTAACCAGAATAACAATAAATTTACCTCATTCATATGAAGATCTTGTACATATGCATTGGCTTAAAGATGTAATACCCGTTGTAAGTATGCATTGGCTTAAAGATGTAATAGCCTTATTTCATTTAAACGTGTTTTTCCATCTGATATTTCTACAAGGTTAATAGACTTTAAGAAAACTACTGTAACAAAAGTATACACTTCATCTTTGGATCCGTCTAATTTTATATACACTTCGTCTTTGGATCCGTCTAATTTTATTTTGATGACAAACACATGTATCATTTGACATATGTTGTAATTTTGTTGTTGAGAAACGGTGTTAAAATGTTTTCCGAATCATCTAAACCTCCATCAGTACTTATAAAAAAAAAACGTACATTTATTGTTCTGATATGAATTTTGTAATTAAGTCAGGATTCAAATGAAGCAGACATAATTGTCTTGATTGATTTGAATTACTTGATTCCTTCATGACAATTATCCTGATTTAAAGTATTTTCTCGCAATATTTTGGCTGATTATGTCCTAATAAGTTTCAGAACGTTTTTTTATTACGTCAACTGGAATTATCTCTCTTATACCATTGACATAATAAAATTTTAAAACTTTTTGAGTTTCTTTAAAGTCCTAATATTTTCATGTTTTACAGTTTTAGATTATATATTTGGTTGATATAATTCTAATAATTAAATATATTAATTGGTAATATAACAAAATAAGGATATATTACAATTGTAAATGATGTGTTACACCCTAGCCTTTTCTCAAACACAAACACCTACTAGATACACATAGCCACTTCTTTATTCCAGAACCTTTTAAATTTATGTCAAATGCTAAATTAGTAATAAATTATAGTTGAAACCTGCATAAAGCATTTGAACTTTTTATAAAATGCCTATTATGAAACCCGAATTATTTTATCTCCCCATAATGATAAAATATTTGAAAAATTAACAACATTGATTTTTCATTTTTCACAATTAAATGACTAGCAAACAATTTTCAATTGAAGCTAAAGATACGTTGAAACAATTGTAATGTCTGTACAAAGCAAAAATATTGTTGATTCAATTGATGTGTTAGAGCTTGTATTTTGAATTTTGTCATTTGCTTAGGGACTAACCGTTTTTAATTTTTATCTGAGTTCGGTATTTTTGTAATTTTACTTTTTCCACTAAAAAGTAATGTTACTTGTGTTATTGTTTTAAAATCATTTCTGTATTCTTGTCATTTTTGCTAATGTGCTTTGTCTAAATTGCTTTTTTGTGTTTCTTCGTTACATATGACGTGGCTCTGTACTTATACATTCCGTCATTCTGTTTGTTAAAATTTTTTTGTTTTTATCGTGATTAAGATTATAACACAATGTTGATAACTGTACACCTTTTTTGACATTTTTACCTATTATTATTTTTATTAATTTGGTTCACACATCGTTGTCAATATAATTGAATTTGGTGCAACTGTCATACAAGTGAAAGGTTTAGCTAGCTATAAAAGCAGATTATATCCATATTTCTACATATGAAAATGTCTGTATCAAGTCAGAAATATGGCAGTTGTTATCCATTCGTTTGGTGTGTTGAAGCTTTTATTTTATCATTAGATTAGGAACTTTCTGATTTTGAATTTTCCTAGGAGTTCAGAATTTTTGTGGATTTACGTTTTACTTATTCCAATTACAAAAACCTAGTTAGCCAAATCGACGAATGTTAATGGACATTATGATTGTTTATGACAAAAGATATACTGCATCATATTTTTCTTTATTTGTATATTATTTTGAAGTTTTGAATCAGAAAACAAAAGCGTATGAATAGACGCTTGTCTTCGAATCGGTCATATATCAAACGAACATTAAAGAAAGTTTGTCTATGTCAAACTCTTTACCTACCAAACAATAACACGCATTTAATATTGATACAATCTTCAAACATTCGTTATATAATAATATTTGTTGTGACTTTTTGGTAAATTGCAATACCAAATGTCATAAAAGACAAGTATATGTTAAAACAATATTTAGATGTGTATTTCAATCCCAACAATCAATAAACACAACATCTTAAATTGTTTAAATGTAAAGCAAAGATATTAAAAAACAATAATTTTGTTTATTGTAATGACAATATATATATATATCTGTGAAGATTAGTCCCTTAGAATTGGTATTAAAAACATTTAGTTATACTTGTAGGGTCTATATATTTTTATCTCAATATATGACTATTGAAATCTGATTATATTCTTTGATACTGAAAGTTAAAACAATCTTAAAAAATTCTATTTGTAACATAAAATCAACACATTTGTAAAACAGAATGCACCTTCATATTATAAAAATATGTATAAGTTAAACATATTCAAATCAAAGTCCACTCTTCCGCGTGTGGAACCAAATATCTATACTATTAAACGAGAAGACCTCATTTTGTGTGTCGCTTCTCTTCCTTCCACAATAAATCAATCATCATGCCTCTGGGTCCTATAGGTAACATGCATAGTCGCATTTGTCATCCATTCTTATGATTATTCAGATTGAGTTATTTTGAGAGAAAAAACGACAAAAAAGGAGTCCGGATATGATTCTGTCATCGGACTGACTTTTAGTCATAGATAAGACTTCCGGTTTGAAAGATGCACAAATACAACCAATCGTATAATATATAACAAAAATGAAAAATAAATAAGCCAATCAGAGCGTTCTCCATATCATGGTGTTTAAATCGCAAGAACCAAAACTATTATACCTCCTTATAGAGGACAATTATTTTTCGCGTTTATCTACATGTAAACTACGATTATACTACTTTAATATATAGAGACTCTCTGTATTCTGTCAGGGACTTTCTATGTTAGTATGTTAGTATATAAAGTCGGCCCTGATTCTGTCTACTGTTTTCTTTGAAATGTTTACTAATTAAGGGGTCATACCAATTGCATATATATTAAAATAAGAAAAAATGCTCAACTTCATCTAAAACTACCTCGACCAAAAACTTTAACCTGAAGCGGGACTGACACGGACGGACGGACGAATAAACGAACGGCTGTACAGATAAAACATAATGCCCACAAATGGGGCATAAAAAATTATTGTTGAAAGGGAAAATAGTGATTTGGCAAAAATGAAAGTAAGGTAGAGATTAGAAGTAGGCAGGGCCTTTTTCGGGGCGTCGGGATCGGTTGTATCTAAGCTCGGGATTTGGGGATTGATCCTTACGGGATCTAGGAATATATTGTTCGATTTCGGGATTTCGGGATATGCATTTCTTTAAATTCTGCATCTCGGGATTTCATGGTTTTAAGCCCGGGATTTCGGGATCAGGACCCCTCCGATCGATCACCCCTCAAATTATCCTTAGTCATTTATACATGATTCATATCCTACCATTGGCATGTTAATAAGGCTCTCAAAAGAAAAAAAGACACTGATAGATTGTCCTAGATGCACATTTTATTAGACTAAC